>SJYO01049755.1:61550157-62013582 GCA_006410555.1 Capra ibex | reverse complement strand
ACCCAGTGACTCTGAGGGAGTAACCACACACACAGGGAGGATTCTGTGTTGATGCTGAGTTGAAGAAATCAGCTGTCGGGAGACTTGGGAGAGAACTGGTACGTCGTCGTTAGGTTGTAGGGCCATCGTCGCACTGGGGTCAGGAGTGCATACGAAACACTCGGGTGAGAACATGGCAGCTGGGATTTGCCTTCAAATTCTTGGGCCGAGTGCACGTCGTTGGTTCTGGGTCTCGTCGGTTTATTTATAATGGTTTATATATATATATATATATATATATATATATATATATATATATATATATATATACCCGTTCTTGTTTGTCCCCATCTACTTTGGTCCCGCTCTCCGACGGGTTCCCTGTCCCAGACAACCTGACACGAGAAACGAAACCCGTCCAAACTTCTGGAAGATCTGTAATTAAAAAATATGGACCGGAAAAATAAGATTCACGTTTCGAACGTCCATACGAGGATCACGGTGTCGAAGACATCCGAGGGAAGTCTTTTACGGAAGGGGTGCACGTCGTCTTAGGGGGAAAATAACACTTTAAAACGTATCTTAATTCAACCTTCTTAACGTGTCACTCGGGGCACATCGGTCGGAGCCTTCGAACTGAGAGTGCACACAGGGAGACGGGTAGACAGTCAGGTAGACTAAAGTCCCATTTCATGGCGGAACCACACAAAGGGGACGAAGTCCGGTCGACGGTTGGACCCCAAGACTCCAGAAGCCCTCGGGGGTCTTCGGGACGTCGGTGAGGAAGCTGTGGCGGCTCTCGGCCCAGACCCCGGAGACCCTTCTCGACCCACACCCGTCGTCGCCGGTGGAGTGTCTCCTCCTCGACCGGGACCAGACGGTCTCGTAGCCCGAGGTCCCGGACCGCTTCCTCCACTCTCCGCTACCCTGCATGACGGAGTCTCCCGACCCAGAAACACCAACCACGGTCCGGACCTTTTAGGGAAGTGGGAGTCTGCGTCCAAGTCAGCAGTGACAGACCGGACTTTAGGACACGACTGAGGGTCCCGAACACGACCCCCAGGCAGAACCCGGTAGAAGCGCGTCCTACGAGGAGACGGACCTCGAGAGAGGGAAGAGACCAGAGGGATCCGGATGGCGGGTCGGGTTTCCACCACGGGTATCGTAGACCGACACTGGGGCCGTCGACACAAGTCGGGAAGGGAGGTCCTGGGTCCCTCCTCCCCCATCACACTACCCTACCCGGGGCGGAACGACTGGGGCTTGGCGACCCTAAGGCATGTGTGCACAGGGTGTGTATGTACAGGGTGACAGATCGTCTAAGGGAGTGTCGTCTGAGCCCACCCACAAACCCTCTACGCCCTACGAGTCGACCCACCTTTGACTGGTCCGCACACCTAAAGTGTTCCGGGTCGGTCCTTCGGTCACGACCCTATCGTTCGGCGGACGAACCACTCCACCCCCGGCCCGGACCCGCCCCACCAGTTCCGATGAGCCCCCCTCGGAGACTCGGCTACGGACTCCGCGAAAAGAGATCCTCGAACTTCTGGACAATCTGTTCGACCTGGTTCTACCCCTACCACCTCACTCAGACCTCCTCGAGGACCAACCGGACAAGTTAGTGCCCAGGGGAACTGGCGACCTTGACCGGGGTGAACAGTTTGGGTCACCCAGGACCAGAGTAATGGTCCATTCCACCCTGTTAATTGAGAACTTCGGGTCCCACTGACGGTAGTGAGAAGACTTCCGGACTCGAGAGACGGACCAGGGGTCTCACCCCTCACTCACGGGTCCTCCACCAACCTCACTGGACTGGACTGGACTGTAACGAAGACGGACCGATACGCGGTGACCACTCGACGAATGGAAGAGACTCGGAGTCCAAGGAGTAGACATTTCACCTGCGTGGAGTATCCCCAGAATACACCTAAGGGACCCCATGTGACGCAAGGTGGTTGTCGTGGGTCAGCGAGGAGGGAACCCCCGTCTCAGTGATAGTCCCGGCACGGAAGGGACCCTCATCGGGAGGTCCGAGAGGACCTCGACACAGGAAGGGTAAAAAGTAGGACGTGCTCCGGTCGACCTCAGTTCGTCTGAAATAAATGTGACACTACAACCGGTCACGCAAATCAAGTAGAGACAGAGTCCCACCAGTCCCGAGGAAGAGGGTGGCGCCCCGTACCAACAGGACCCCTCAGAACGACGGCGGAGAAACCGTGGCACCAACTAGGGCATCAAACATCCTCCACCACGTCCTTGTCACCGGAACAAGAGACGACCCGACCCGCGCAGGCTTTTAGTGCAAAGACGGGGACTTCGGTGACTCTACCCCTTCCTCAGCCCCATCACTCCTGTCACGGGCCGGTGGACTCCCGTCCCTGACGTCAGCACGGGTGTCGGGCGCCTTCTCCCGAGGAGGGTCCTCGGAACCGGGGAGCAAGGACGGGTCCTTCGCGACTGTACCGGGGCCCCGGTGCAGGACACGTACGCCTGTGGCCACACCGGCCCGGCGCCCACACCCCGGAGTGCGTCGTCTGGTTCCAAGAGGACGAGGCAGTCCCCTCGGGGACCCACGCCACCAGACCCCTGTGGTTGGAGTCTCTCCTCCCCGGGCGACGAGGAGGAACAAGACCAGGGTTGTCGTTTACGGGAGGGACCCCACCCTTCGTGTCGAAGGACCGACGTGGAGTCGGAGTGGGCAGTCGAAAGGCCGGCTCCCTAAAAAGACGCGAACAGAGGTCGGGACTTAGGACTCCTGTGCACGGGAGACGACCCCGGTTAGGCGGAAAAGACTTCGGGTCGAACCCAAAGAGACGTATCCGACCCAAAGGGAACCGACCAAACACGGAAGGGTCCGAGAAGGAGACCCTCCTGTCCACCCTTCGGTGGAACAAGTCTCTCTTCAATGGAGCTCCCCGGGACGTCCACGACCCCGTAGGGGGGCGTACCGGAGTCCGTCTGCCGGGACTCGGGACCCGAACCCAGTGGAGGCACCTCGGACGTCAAGGGTGTCCAGGAGGCTCGTGGGACAAGGGACGTCGTCCTTAGTCCCCCTCCGACGCGGACGGCTCGTGTCCACCACTACAGTGCCTTCCACGCGCCCCTCCGGGCACCGGGAGTGTCGCGACCAGGGGCACACGTCCAGGACCTCCTCTCACAACCGGTCTGGTGGTGCAGCAGGGAGCACAGGCACACGAGCCCGGGGGCGGAGAAGACGTCACACCTACTGCCGTCGTCGAAGCGGAAGGACCTCGTCTAGTAGAGGAACACCCGGGTCCTTCCGCAAGTGTTACCGTCCCTCCAGAACGTCCACACCCGGACAGTGCACCGACGGGGTCGTCTCCACAGACCCACCCTCCTAACCCCCCTCTACGACGGGTACTCCCTCCGACCTGTCTCTTGGAGTCTGTGTCCGGAGTACCTCCCTTCCGGGCAGCAGTAGTGAAAAACGAAATAAAAAACTATAGTTATACATCCTGGAGGATTGAATCTTTGTATTATTCATTTGTCGTCTCTTTCGGGTGTCGGACTTTGTTTAGGAAATCTCCATCCAAAGTCATAGAGTCTGAGTAGGACGTCATACACAGCCGGAGGCTCGGCTAGGAGCCAGGACCTCCCGATCTCCCGGAGAATGACTGACGTCGTGCACCCGCACCTGTGGTCCTCCGTGACGGGTGTGCACAGTACGCCAAAAAGATTAGACCTTCGACGACGGGTCTGGAGAAACAGGAGACGAGGGAGGCACTAAAGTAACGACTCTTCGCACGAGAGTCGTACAACACCGCCGTCGAAGGACCAGTGAGGCGTGCGAAATCGCAGGACAGTAAAAAGAGGGTCTTCGGGAGTCCCGACATCTCTTCACACCTCTAAGTTCAGGGGAGAGGGCGAAATGTCCTTCCCGAAGGGGTACCCGGGACGGTGCACGGACGGGGTGGGCACACAGACGTTGAACATCAGTGTTCGTGGTCAGTGACTCTCTCGTCGGTGCCGTGGTCACAATAGTGATCCGGTGGTCGTCCACGCACCCGCAAGGGTCGGATGAGAAATAGAATGACACCATCTTATGTCTTTCATGTCAAAAGGACAAGAAAATTGAAATGGAAGGGGTTAGGGCTCCCCCTTACCAACACTGAGAGTCTTTACGAACCGACACCGAGTAGCGAGATAGTTAGGAAGGGTGGTTGTCTTGGGTGTAACAAGGATACAGACAAGCACGATAAATCTCTACATAATTCCTAAGAAACACAAACTTTACCGTTCTTGAGTTGAGTTTGAACCGTTCTCCTCCTGTAGAAACACTGGTCGACCCCTTCTTCCTCCTACAAATCCGGACCCCCAGGGTCGAGACCCCCAACAGTCCTGAGAGGACCGGAGACCCAGAACCGAAGTCCAGATCGTGGGAACGTACCGAGGGGTCCTGGAACACCAGATATGTTGTGAACTAACCTGTCTCCTTTTCGGGAAGAGGTCGGAGGGATAGTTAGGGGTTTCAGGAGACGAACGTATACGGGGGAAGACACAGACAGGGAAACAGGTTCTTCCCCCTGAGACAGGTCGGACCCAGTACGGGCGGAGCCTCCGTCCCTGTGACTCCCCTCCTAGACATACAACTGTCACCCTCCCCCTGTAGTCACAACTGTCCCTGGACCCCTCTCCATGGGGTCTCCCTACCCTCGTCCCCTCTCCGAGGTAAGTTCTCCACCTCTGAAACGTCTGTCTTTTCCTACCATGACCCTGTCACTCCAGACCCGGTCGTTTACAGACTTCTGGGTAAGTGGGACGGACGGACTACCCGGAAAGACAAAAGTCTCGGAACTGAAGTCACACCTGCTCTTCCACTTGGAAAACCTCGACTGGACCCGGGACCTCTGACTCGAGTACCACCACCCGCCCCGGCGGGTCGTCCGTCGGAACCGGACGATGGTGGTCCTCGACTCGAAAACGGTCACTCTCGGGACGACACCCCCGGCACACCCCGGCGACCGGTCCGACCGGAGGAGCGGGTCCTGTACCCGTCGGACGCCCTCCTCTTTCCGACGAAGGTCGTACCAGTGTTTCGTGCCGCACCTCTAACCCGGGTCTTACGCTAGGAAAAATTAACCCAAACCGAGGTCAACTCGACCTATAAGTCCGGTAGGCAGATGACTCGGACAACCGTGTCTCTAACAATAACATAAAAATAACTACACGACTTCGATGTCTTTTCCAACCGTCATTAAGGTCATAGGTAGGAGTGCTGAAACGTAGAGCAATGCATGGATCCATGACTGTCTACTCTGGAGACTGCAGTCCGTTGAGACGTCTCCCCGGGTTTCCTTCTGACGAAACCCTCCTACTCCTTCCCTCTGTTCGAACCACGAAGAGGTCAACCTCTTTGTCCGTAGTCCTATCGACCACGTGACTCGGAGTCCGTCCCGGACCCCACTGGTCTGTCTCTCTCCTCAGAGGAGACGAGACCCGTCGAGCGACCGTGAATCTACGGTCCGACGTCAACCGTTCCGACACTGGTCCGTCCTATTACCCACCGGTCGGAAGAGGGGAAGTACACAGGTCAGGGTCCAATCCACGACCCCTAAGGACCCCGGACTCCGGGTCGACGTCCGTTCTCCCTCGCACCTATTAAAGGGTGGAGAAGATTCCGGCAGACCTCCCCACTTGTGACGTGGGGGGTCCGAGCTTGGAGAACCAAGTCTTTGGACGATCTTTGGGGTGACGTTCGGTCAACCGAAGAACGACATACATGAAGACATTTTGTCTGAGTTATTGACGTCTTTCGTAGGACCATCCTCCTCCCAGTCCGAAGGGTCCAGTGCGATCAACATTTCTTGGGTGAACGGTTACGATCACGTCGGGCGAACGGTTACGTTCTCCGCACTCTCTACGCTCAAGGTAAGGACACAATCCTTCTAGGGGACCTCCTCCCGTACTGTCGGGTCAAATCATAAGAACGGACCTCTTACGGTACCTGTCTCCTCGGACCTCCCGATGTCAGGTATCCTAACGTATCTCAGCCTGTACTGACGTCGCTGAACCGTGCGTACGTGTCCTCCACCCAGTCTCGGGTCGCGACCGGTGACGAGTCGTGAGAATCCGGTCGACTCAAACAAGGAAGTCTGGTCGAGCGCTCCGGGTCTCGTCACAGGGGTCACTAGGAAGGGAGGAACGACGTCCCTCGTCCACCTCGTCTACCGGTCCCTCACTCTATTCCGTTCCGTTCTGGACCTCTTTCGACTCGTCTCCTTGGACCTCAAACACTTCTTCTGCCTGCTGGGCGTGAGACGGGACCTCGTCGAGCGTCTCCTCCAGTCCATCCAGGACGGTCCCAGGACCCGGTCCCGCCTACCACCTGGGTCCGACGACGGTCGACTCCGGGACGACAGAGTGGACTCGGGAGTCGTCCCTCGGGCGTCTGGTCCGTAGTGGGTACGTCGCCCGACTCGTCTGAGGGCGTCTCAGTCGGGCCGACCACCACCTGTCTTCTCTCCTTTCGTAAAGACCGGAAATACTTTCGGAAAGGGAGAGAGAGCTACACAGTGGACGGAGGGACACCAAGAAACGACACCGACGTAAGTCGAGGTAGGGTCTGTCCCCTCCACGGCCCAGGGGGGACCTGCGTGTACCCCGAGTACCCCGAGGGGCGAACCCCCGTCGGACTGACTTGTGCGAGAAGGAGACGGAGGTCGTGACGGGAGGGGTTCACGGGTGTTCGGTTGCCGCTGACCGAAGTCCGGTAGTCAGCCCCTCGACTCTTACCTAAACGCAACCAGAATCGGACCAACTGGACTAAGAGGGCTGGTGGGGCTTCCCTGAGGCACTTCAAGAGAAACTCAGTCTCTTGACCTCGGAGCAATAGAGATAGGTTCTTAGACCAACCCCCTGTGTTCCGGAGCTCCCGGTACACTCACAAACCTAAAACGACGTACTCATCGTGCCACAGTAACCATGCAAAAATCTTTATCGCAAACGTCAACACAATCCAATAAGATTGTCGTTTTTCACAATTCCCTATGTACAAGTAACATCTTTTGAATCTTTTATGTGTGTGCTCCTTTTTATTTTCGCTTGTAAAGTGTAGGTGTCTCCAATAGTGAGGACTGGGAAAGGTACTCAGGGAGCGAAGAAGGACACGTACACCAGCGAAAGTCTCCGCAGCGACGACATTACAACGTATAGGAAAGACTCGTAGTCAGTACTCCGAGACGGCATACAATGACGTGGAAAGGGGAAATTTCTCCCTTCACCATACTAGTTCAAACATTTTGAGCGGGGTTCTAGACGTCCGACAATCCAATTGGTGCGTGTAGTTTGACAAAGGGACTCACTGTCGACGGGAACACGGGGTTTCGAGACGCCACTCAGACTCCCTCCGGCTCGGTTAGTAAAGACCAAAGCTGGTGTCAGTTAACTTACGCTTGGGTCGGTCCGAGACGGCTTTATTCTCAAAGGTGAGTCGAAGTGAGATCTATATGACCCAAACTCTTAGGACAATTCGTTGACAAAATCACTACAACAAGTCAGTGAGTCAGCACAGGCTGAGAAACGCTGGGGTACCTGACGTCCCGTGTTCCTAAGGGACAGGAGGTGGTAGAGGGTCTCGGACGAGTTTGAGTCCGGGTAGCTCAGCCACCACGGTAGTTGGTAGAACAGGAGACAGCAGGGGAAGAGGAGGACGAAAGTTAGAAAGGGTCGTAGTCCAAGAAAAGGTTAGTCAGTCAAGAAACGTAGTCCACCGGTTTCATGACCTCAAAGTCGAAGTCGTAGTCAGGAAGGTCACTTATAAGTCCTGCCTAAAGGAAATACTACCAAACTAGAGGAACGTCAGGTTCCCTGAGAGTTCTCAGCAGAGGGTTGCGGTGTCAAGTTTTCGTAGTTAAGAAGCCACGAGTCGAAAGAAATCCCAGGTTTAGAGTGTAGGTACGTAATGACGACCTTTTTGGTATCGAAACTGATCTACCTGGAAACAACCGTTTCACTATAGAGACGAACAATTGTACGACAGATCCAACCAGTATCAAAAAGAATGTTCCTAGTCCGTAGTAAATTAAAGTACCGACGTCAGTGGTAGACGTCACTAAAACCTCGGGTTTTTTATTTCAGAACTGTGACAAAGATGACAAAGGGGTAGATAAAGGGTACTTCACTACCCTGGTCTACGGTACTAGAAGCAAAAGACTTACAACTGGAAATTCGGTTGAAAAAGTGAGAGGAGAAAGTGAAAGTAGTTCTCCGAAAACTCAAGGAGAAGTGAAAGACGGTATTCCCACCACAGTAGACGTATACACTCCAATAACTATAAAGAGGACCGTTAGAACTAAGGTCGAACACGAAGTAGGTCGGGTCACAAAGAGTATTACATGAGACGTATCTTCAATTTATTCGTCCAACTGTCATATGGAAATGAAAGAGGAAATGATATACGATTTATTTTCAAATATCTTGAATCTTTGAACTTTACATACGTTGTTAACTTCAAAACTATAATAGAGATTGTAACAGACTTTACTAGATTCTTAAACCATCAACAAAAAGTATAGTCACAATTTTATAATAAATAGCGTAAAAATTATGTATCCAAAGCGGTTGACTAAAGACGCATATTCTTTTTCTGTAGACTTTGAAGACGTTTATCGTTGTGTCCATACAGTAGACTATGGCTTAATGAGAACCACTAAAATGGTATCTATTTCATCCTTACTCCTTCAAAGTTATTACTTTCTTGACACTTTTTTAATTACATTTAACGTGCACATAAAATAAAAAATTTAATTAAAGAAATATGACATCATAAGTTCTAAGAAATTCTTCAATTGACATCCACTAAATTGTAGTTTCTGTCATAACAGACTTTTCTTTAGGTAGACAAATTATACCGGGGATTTCAGGAATCTAGAGACACATTTAGTCTTTTTTTTTTTTAAATTCACTCATACGACATGTAAAGTAGACATCAGTATCATAGCGTCTACCCTGCAGAATACTTTCACTTGAAAGTAACAATCTTTACCAAACGTAAATCACTCACGTATCAATCATCAATGACACATCACTAATCAGAGTGATTTTATCAATGGTAGTAATTTTGACCCTTGAACTTATTAGGGAAGGACCATTCTCTTCTTTACTAATTATCATTGACGTTTCGACTCGGTCACACGTCGTATCAGCACTCTCTAATAAAGACTTTCTATGGATGGTTAACATGTCTTCCGTCTTTTCGTTACGGACCAACTCTTGGTCAACAAAACGGATAACATGGTTCGTCCAGATCTAATGGTTGAGGTAAGGAATGTCTGGGGCTCTCTCACTCTATCCAACTGGAGTAATCCTAGTCTATAAAAGAAACCACACAACCTGTTAACAGTACTCTCATATCAAAACATTCTTGCTCTACAAGAGAACGGCAGTCAATTTTCTAATAGTATTATCTATAAGTTTATCTTGTTGCACCCTGAGACGTCCAAGATTTTTTTCGTGTTTTTATGAAACGTAATTGTCTTTGTCGTAATCCAGGTGACCTACACCGTAGATCGCGTAACATGTCCCATGGGTTCCTGAGGAAATTGGCTCACTTCACTTTCACTTCGGTGAGTCAGCACAGGCTGAGAAGCGCTAGATTAGTTTCCTCCGAAGGGTCCACCGAGTCATCATTTCTTAGGTGGGCGGTTGCGTCCTCTATGCCAAACTAGGGACACAACCCTTCTAGGGGACCTCTTCTTTTCCCGTTGGGTGAGACCATGAGAACGGACCCTTTAGGGTACCTGTCTTCCCGGACCTCTCGACAGCAGGTACCCCAGTGTTCTCAGTCTGTGCTAAACCATTGATTTGTTGTTTTTGTCATCCAACCAAATAATGTGATCAGTCTTCTCTGTGTCTACTGTCACAGAACCAGAAGTTATGCGAGTCTTATCTCAAGAGAGACCAATTAAAGACATAAAAAGATTTCTTTTAAAAGCTTCTTTTGTACGAATAAATAAACAAGTAAACAAGTGACTTGCCTATTGAAAGTTCACAGAGAAGACATGATTCGTAACAAGACTACAGTGTCCCACGTTTGTAACTTTTTATTGACGCGGTAGAGAGGAACGAGTTCGAACGTCACGAGGAGAGGGGCACCTCAGTGACGCACACTCAGTAGGGAGGTCGTAGTCTAGTACTGCCGGGACCCTTTACAACAGGTTGTCGTGGTCTCAGACACCGAGAGAGGTAGGAAGGGAGGGAGGGGAACAAGTAGTCGAATCCTACACTACTACATACGGAAGGTTCGATTTTTTCGTACAAAAGATATTTGCAAACTACATATTACCCTTCCTAACTATATTACTATAGGGAGTGATCATGTGTCGTGAGAAACCTGGTAGGACACACCAGGTCTATGAGAACTCGTTACCTTCCTCTATCAGAGTTCTCTAAGAAAAATTTGTACAATCACATATATATATACGTGTCTTCGACTTGAAAAAATTTCTTCAATATGTATATATATAAAAAAAGAGAGATATATATCCCTTGATATATATAACTCTCTCTCTCTCTTGAAAAATTTTTCAAGTCGAAGACACATGGGATGAAGGACGAGTGGTGATGTTCAGATCAGGGGTAAGAGTGGTGACTCAACTCGGGGAAATGACCAAACGGGAGGGGGTGGACGGAAAGTTCTCTAATAGGAAAGATTTGGACCTTAGTGATGTAGAAAGTATGAAGAGAACGGAAACCTTTCTCCCGGTCCTTCTCTTCTGAAGACAAAGGCTACAAAAGGGAACGAGACTCCGAGTCACGGAAACTGGGGCGAAGGGACACTGTCCCGCAGCAGTGACACTCGACTTCTCGGTCTCTTCAGCAGCACAGGGACGTCCTGTGGAGATCAGAGACGAGTCGCGAGGTCCGCTATCTCTAGGTCTTTGTGACGCGACAAGTCCGCCCGGCAACAGTCGAATGTCATGACTAACACAATTACCATACCATAGCAAAAGACAGTCAGAGGACCTCAAACCAATCCTAATACCGGCAACATTTCTCGTCAAGAAAAGAAACAACAAAACAAAACGTAAACTACTGATATTTCCCCTCCTCACCAAGAATCCGTAATCACCGACAAGGGAAGGAGATCACACCGGAGGTCCACACCAAATTTTCCTTATGAAAATTTGTCTCGGAGTCAGAATTCCAAAATTATAAGACATAAAAAGAAGGTAACTAAATTTTACATAGAACGAAAAAAGAAATTATCACCAACTTTCAAGACTTCTCCTGAGTAGTTCCTCCATCCTAAAATACCTACAAATTTTAATATACAAATTCCCTTGTACCTCTTCTCTTTGATTTCAAACAACTCACAAGATGAGACCCAATCTGTGACGTAATGCACGAATTGTAAACACTGGAGTATCTCGGTAGTGTCGTCGAAACATTTCATCGACACAGGATAAAAACGAATTAATCCGTTGACACCAAAGTCCCCCAATCACTTAACTGGGACCAATTTTACTCGACTGGACACTAAACTGTTAACCGGAAGGACCGAGGGTGCAGGTGAGGGTANATCAGGGGTAAGAGTGGTGACTCAACTCGGGGAAGTGGACAAACGGGAGGGGGTGGACGGAAAGTTCTCTAATAAGAAAGATTTGGACCTTAGTGATGTAGAAAGTATGAAGAGAACGGAAACCTTTCTCCCGGTCCTTCTCTTCTGAAGACAAAGGCTACAAAAGGGAACGAGACTCCGAGTCACGGAAACTGGTGCGAAGGGACACTGTCCCGCAGAAGTGACACTCGACTTCTCGGTCTCTTCAGCAGCACAGGGACGTCCTGTGGAGATCAGAGACGAGTCACGAGGTCCGCTATCTCTAGGTCTTTGTGACGCGACAAATCCGCACGGCAACAGTCGAATGTCATGACTAACACAATTACCATACCATACTAAAAGACAGTCAGAAGACCTCAAACCAATCCTAATACCAGCAACACTTCTCGTCAAGAAAAGAAACAACAAAACAAAACGTAAACTACTGATATTTCCCCTCCTCACCAAGAATCCGTAATCACCGACAAGGGAAGGAGACCACACCGGAGGTCCACACCAAATTTTCCTTATGAAAATTTGTCTCGGAGTCAGAATTCCAAAATTATAAGACATAAAAAGAAGGTAACTAAATTTTACATAGAACGAAAAAAGAAATTATCACCAACTTTCAAGACTTCTCCTGAGTAGTTCCTCCATCCTAAAATACCTACAAATTTTAATATACAAATTCCCTTGTACCTCTTCTCTTTGATTTCAAACAACTCACAAGATGAGACCCAATCTGTGACGTAATGCACGAATTGTAAACACTGGAGTATCTCGGTAGTGTCGTCGAAACATTTCATCGACACAGGATAAAAACGAATTAATCCGTTGACACCAAAGTCCCCCAATCACTTAACTGGGACCAATTTTACTCGACTGGACACTAAACTGTTAACCGGAAGGACCGAGGGTGCAGGTGAGGGTACCGGAGTCGTCTTTGACTCTTCATGGGCACATCGTATATTCAATTTCTATATTTAATCAAGAAACTGAACTCATGTAAAATTCAAAACTGTAACACCCCTTTGAGGGACATGAGGGAATCTCATTTCCTCTCTTCACCACGGTAGAGTCATTCACCATAGGGACGACTGCCTGGTTCTCAGGGTAAAACCTGCCTGAGTCTAAGCAGAGACTTGGAATTTGTCTGTTACCTCTTCCTTTTCGGATAAGAAGGCGAAACAAAATTCAGTAGTCCAAATGAGGTCAAACCTGTTCGTTCTTAATAAAGTCAGGTAGTCACCCTAAAAGTCAAGTCGATAATCCTGAAAACCATTTTTGTTTAATAAAAATGCTAGACGGTCATGTAACCGATAGTGACAGACAATACCTTTGATTCTTACTCACAATTGATCTATAAAGTATCCAACCCTCTCTACCTACGTCTTTATCCATTCCTTTTTGAAAAAACCTCTGAAGGGACCCCCACGTCACCAATTCTACCAATCATTCTGTAGAAGGTTACATCCGTCACACCCAAACTATGAGCCAGTCCCTTCGATTCGAGAGTGTACTGGGTCCTAGTCTGTCGGTTTTGTATTTTATCTTCGTGGTGACCTTGATTAAGTCATTTCTGAAATTTTCACCAGGTGTAGTTCTTTATAAATTTTTTTTAAATTTTTTTCTCGACAAAAGTTTGTCCGGTTTAAAATAAGTACAGTTCTTTCAAGTAAATTATATATCTGTTTGAAAGCGAAAAAAAAAGAAAACAAGTTCCTGTACTCGAGTGAGTAAAAATAACATACAAAAACGAAATTTCCAAAGGGTTGTTTGGACCGTAACTAAATCCCGGATGTAGTTTGTTGCTTCAGAATCTAAAATTTTGGTTCCATTTCACAAGACAACACTTTAATCAAAAGGACGAAACTTTAATCAAAGTACATCATAAATGAGAATACTAATCTGTCACTTTCACTGTTTATCTAAGTTCCCTAATCTAGACTATTTGTCTCACGGACTTCTTGATACCTACCTCTAAACACTGTAACATGTGCTCCGTCAAGAGTTCTGGTAGGGGTTCTTTTTCTTTTCGTTTCTCCGTTTTACCAACGGATTCCTCCGGAAGGTCTATCGACTCCTTTCTTCTCTTCGTTTTCCGTTTCCTCTGTACCTTTTTATATGGGTAAACTTACGTCTCAAGGTTTCTTATCGTTCCTCTCTATTCTTTCGGAAAGAGTCACCACTTACGTTTCTTTATCTCCTTTGTTATCTTACCCTTTCCGATCTCTAGAGAAGTTCTTTTAATCTCTATGGTACCCTTGTAAAGTACGTTTCTACCTGTGGTATTTCCTGTTTTACCATACCTGGATTGTCTTCGTCTTCTATAATTCTACTCCACCGTTCTTATGTGTCTTGAGATGTCTTTTCTAGAAATACTGTGTCTATTGATCCTACCACACTAGTGAGTGGATCTCGGTTTGTAGGACCTTACACTTCAGTTCATTCGGAATTCTTCGTAGTGATACTTGTTTCGATCACCTCTACTACCTTAACGTCAACTCGATAAAGTTTAGGAGTTTCTTACGACACTACGACACTTTCACGACGTGACTTATACGGTCGTTCAGACCTTTTGAGTAGTCATCGGTGTCCTTTTCCAGTCAAAAGTAAGGTCAGGGTTTCTTTCCGTCACGGCTTCTTACAACTTTGATAACGTATTACCGTGTGTAGAGTGTACGATCGTTTCATTACGAGTTTCAAAAGGTTCGGTCCGAAGTTCTCATGCACTTGGTACTTGAAGTCTACAAGTTCGACCTAATTCTTTTCCGTCTCCTTGGTCTCTAGTTTAACAGTTGTAGGAAACCTAGTATCTTTTTCGTTCACTCAAGGTCTTTACGTAGATGAAGACAAAATAACTGACACGATTTGGTAAACTGAGACACCTAGTGTTGTTTCACATCTTTTAAGAAGTTCTCTCCCCTTATGGTCTGGTAGACTGGACGGAGACCTCTTTAGACATATGTCCTGTTCTTCGTTGTCAATCTTGACCTATACCTTGTCATCTGACCAAAGTTTAGCCCTTTCCTCATGTAGTTCCTACATTTAACAGTGGGACGAATAAATTGAATATACGTCTCATGTAGTACTCTTTACGGCCCGACCTACTTCGTCTTCGACCGTAGATCTATCGATCTTCTTTATAGTTATCGGAGTCTATGCGTCTACTGTGGTGGTACTACCGTCTTTACCTTCTTCTCGATTTCTCGGAGAACTACTTTCACTTTCTCCTCTCCTTTTTCAACTGAATGTTGAGTTGTAAGTCTTTTGATTCTGGTACCGTAGGCCAGGGTAGTGAAGTACCGTTTATCTACCCCTTTGTTACCTTTGTCACTGTCTGAAGAAAAACCCCCGAAGTTTTAGTGACGTCTACCACTGACGTCGGTACTTTAATTTTCGAGGAACCTACTTTTCGATATGGGTTGGATCTGTCGTCTAACTTTTCGGTCCCTGTAATGAAACGGTCGTTTCAAGATAGATCAGATTCGATACCAAAAAGATCATCAGTACATGCCTACACTCTCAACCTGATATTTTGTCGGACTCGTGACTTATTAACGACGAAAACTTGACACCATAACCTCTTCTGAGAAGTCTCAGGGAACCTGACGTTCCTCTAGGTTAGTCAGGTAAGATTTCCTTTAGTCAGGACTTATAAGTAACTGTCCTGACTACGACTTCGACTTTGAGGTTATCAAACCAGTAGACTACGCTTCTTGGCTGAGTAACCTTTTATGGTTAAGACCCTTTCAAACTTCCGTCCTCCTCTTCCCCTACTGTCTCCTACTCTACCAACCTACCGTAGTGGCTGAGTTACTTGTTCTCAAACATTTTGGAGACCCTCAACCACTACTTGTCCCTTCAGACCACACGACGTCAGGTACCCTAGCGTTTCTCAGCATGTGTTGACTCGTTGACTTGACTCGACTTGACTACAACTATAAAAGTATTTTAAACTTCTTGTCGCATCTACGTATTTTTATATAATTATTTTAGTATACTTTGTCTCCGAAACGAGTATCATATAGGAATTCTTGTGACTATAGAATGACTAGATAACATATATTTAAGATTTACACAAAGAGGTGTATGGAATAATATGAACAAAAAAAAAAAAGGCATTTCAAAAAAGAACTGATCTTTACAGAGTGAAAAAGGAAAGAAGAAGGAGGAGATGAAATAAAAAAAAAATTTAAAAATGACAATTGGATTAAAAAGAAACGTCTTGTGTAAAGAAGTCACAGACAAGAAAGTCAGGTAGAGAGAGACAGAGATAACACTTGTATAAACGGATACCGAAAGATAAATCTCACACCGAAAGTAAGTACTAGTAATGGGATGCCCAAATTGGAACAAAAAAGGGACAAAGTATCTTCATCGACTTAAAAAAAGGGACAAAGTAACCAGAGATCGACAACCTGTCTGTCTTATCTTCATCGAATAGGACAAACGTCAAGATCGGGTAGATTTATTCCAAGACAATTTTGGATTTGAAAGTATAAAGGGAAGTGTTCACTATTACATACATACATAATCAGTACCTTCGTTTAAAGTTTTATATCGTTAATTAAACTTACAGAATCAAAAAGTTATCACGAGATTTGATGACCCCTATTTAATAATGAGATCCTGTAAAACCTTCTCTTTCATCAGATCGCCCACCGGATCACAAACATATCGTCAGTCAATCCCCATTCCCCTCCTTGTAGACCCCGAAGACTGCAGTAGACAGTATTAGGAAAGGGGTACTCGTCCAGTCAGTCACTGTCTTGACCCTAAACTTAGGTGTAGACTTACTGAGGCCTCGGACATGAGAAACACAATCTAGTATCTCCTTACCCCCGACAATATTAAGAAATAAGTCCAACTATGAACAATATAAGAAGTTCGAGACAAAAGAAGAGGTCGTACAGGACTTTAGTTTCAATGGCTTCGATTACTTCGGAAGAGTCGTTAGGTTCTCTTTGTCATTCAATAAACTCCTGACAGGAGGACCACAATAAGGAACTAAACTTTACTGTGTGCAAGAGTGCACGAGAGAGGACAAAAGTGACGTCATCTTCGTTGCACCGTAAAACTCTGGTCTCTCATGTTGAAACAGTCTCCTGTCATTAAGACTGTCATTGCAACTTCTACACCAACCTTGTAAAGGGTTTGGTAGTGGGACCAACCTCCCGTAGACGGCAGGACGGAAGGGTCGCGGACTCGGGCAAAGTCTTGAAGGGTTCAGACGTCGTCCGGAGCCAGCACGTTTCCATTCCACAAGACAGACATTGAGAAGAAAGGGACACAAACAAGTGTTCGGTCAGGGGACTAGGAATGTCACTGTTTTTCCTACGGTGGTGTCTTTATCTTCGGAAGTTTCAGTGCTATGCTTTACCACACTATTATTCTCGGTATGTACACGCACTAAGTCTAGGTATTTATGACCGCATAATTGACACGGCAAGACTTTCTTCTCTTAGTGTCTCGTGACCCCTTTTCGTTGATCTACTCATACTTCTACCCGTCCTTCTACTCCCCTTCTTAAGGAAATTCTTCCTGTTCTACTTATATTCTACCTTACACCCACTTCTACTCTGTCTATAATATGTTTTTGTGTTGTCTTTAACACCCCCAGTCAGTCTGGTCCTTGAGATTTAATCTTTATACACTCTTCAATAAAGTTTAAGTTGAATTCTTCTCTTTCACTCCAACATTTTTTTGTTACGAGTATGAGAAAACTTACTGTATGTCGACTAAAAATACTTCTTGATTTTTTATACACAAGAATAAAAAAACCACCACCAAAAGTTCCAACCACCACCAAGAACAAAAAAGCAACTTAACTTCACATTAGTCAAATTTTATGACACATTCAAAGTCCACATGTCGTTACACTAAACAAATATGAACACATACACACATATATATATACATATATATATCTTATATCAAGGGAGACCTTCAAGTAAATTTAAACTTCACTAAAGAGAAAAATTTTTTTAAGAGTGAAACTTTAATTACTTCGTTACAAAAGACAAATTAGATCGTTTTGAAAACAAATCTCCGTTAAGTTCTACTCGGAACAAAATCCGGAAACCTCTACATAATACTTAATTCTTAAATACCGGGAAGACAAAGAACACCAAAGATTGAAGTCAAGTCAGCGAGTCAGCACAAGCTACGATTTATGAACTGCATGAATAGATTAAATAGAATGACAAACGATATTGGAACCACCCACAAAATCTAGAAAGACTTTTATTTCTCCTTTATGACACTTCGTCTACATATCCTCCATAGTTTACGTCACAAATATTTGGATCGTTCACCACAACAAATAACTTAATATCAACTAATTGTTATAAGACAATCAAAGTCCATATGTCGTGTCACTAAGTCTATATATACATATACATACACACATATAATATATTCACCCCGAAGGGACGACCGAGTCTGACACTTCTTAGACGGACGTTACGTCCTCTGGACCCAAGTTAGGAACCCAACCCTTCTAGGGGACCTCTTCCACCTCTTCCGTTACCGTGGGGTGAGGTCATGAGAATGGGCCTTTTAGGGTACCCACCTCCTCGGACCATCCGACGTCAGGTACCCCAGTGATTCTCAGTCTGTACTGGTTCACTGAAGTGAAAGTGAAAAGTGAAAGTACGTAACCTCTTCCTTTACCGTTGGGTGAGGTCACAAGAACGGACCTCTTAGGGTCTCTGCCCCCTCGGACCACCCGACGGCAGACACACCAGTGTCTCTCAGCCTGTGCTGACTTCACTGAATCGTCGTCGTCGTCGGACCTCTTCCTTTACCGATGGGTGAGGTCATAAGAACGAACCCTTTAAGGTACCTGTCTCCCCGGACCGTCCGATATCAGATACCCGAGCGTTTCTCAACCTGTACTGGCTCACTCATTATGTGTATATGTGAGTGAGTGTGTGTGTGAGTGTACATGTGTGTATAAGGTAAAGTCTAAGAAGAAAGTCTTATCATTCACATCAAGGAATACAACATGTCATCTAAAGACAACCAATAAAATATAGATGACCACCCATATACAATTAGGGTTGTAGGATTAATTAGGGAAGGGGATGGGGCGGAAGGGGACACCAGTGGTATTCAAACAAAAGACACAGGTACTCAGAAAGACAACACACTTATTCAAGTAAAATCTAACATGTATATTCGTCATACCATATTATGAACAGAAACAGACTGAATATAGTGAATCCCACTCTTACAGATCCAGGTAGGGACAACGACCTTTATCGTAATAAAGGAAGAAAAAATACCGAATGATCAAAAGGTACTACATTTATAAGGTGTAGTCTACGTTAAAAATTCACATCAGTCTAGATACTTAGAAAATAAAATTCGGAAGACCCAAACAACATCAAGTCTCTCTTCGGAAAGGTCAAGACTCGAAGAACTTTTCAGAGAACCCTAAAGAAAAACTGAAAGCACCTAAGTAACAGAAGGTAATTTACAAACTTGGAAACCCTTACAGACGAACATATTTCAGACTCCTAACATAACTTGGAATAAAAAGGGACAACCTCTGTGTGAACCACGTCAGAAAAGTAACATATTTGTATCTCCAATCAGAAAGTAAAGTCTCCTTTAGTACCGTACAGTGAAATAACTCATGATCGATTTTCAGAGGAAACAAAGTGAATCCAAAGACTATCAACCCTTCTTCGTATTCTGGACAACGCACTTTAGGTTTACGACGTCCTACTTGAACGGTAGGACTCTGACCTCTGTCTACGTGACTTTGCAGTCGTGGCCCTTTTCCTTCTCTTGATAACACTCCTGTACCTTTAAGAGTTTCCTTTCTTACTACTAGAAGTTTCCCGTTCTTTTGACTCACTCCTTTACAATTGTCTCTGACATAGGGTGATATGTACGGTCGACTTGCGAGACTGTCGGCTCTTATCTTACGATTGGAGGTTCGACCTCTTGCTTCTTCTTTCGTTTGTTTCTGACCTTTCCCTTCACCTTAGGATGTCAAGATCTGACCGACGACGGAGTGCGCTAGTACTAGTTCCAGTCTGTAGTGTTTCTCTGGACCTTGAACGGAAGGTCTCTCGTCTTCTGTTTTACTTCAGGGCATACTGATTAGATTTTCTATTCCGGCTCTGTAAAAGGGTCGTCGATAGATATCGCCTTTCATTTGAGTTATTCGACTTTTAGTTCGACGTCGTGTACTCTCTACTAGAATCTCTTTTCTGAAACTACAATCTTGCACAGGTCTCTCTGGCTTCGGTTTGTCTCACAGTTTTCGTCCTTTGACTTGTGTACATAGTCTTGTTTACGCGGTTTCACTTATGTATGGAACCTTTCGTTCTTAGGAACCTTTTCTCTAATAGAGTCGAGGTCTCACTTTTGCACAACGAGGCTGTCGTCGACCTGCTACGTGCTTCGTCTCGACTGTCATCTCTCTTCTGTCGGTACTCGCAGGTTCTGGTCGACGTCGTCTAGCGCTCTCTTGACGTCCGGCTTGCACTCTTCGCTCCAGACTACCTCCTTTCTTTGTTCGTCAAGTAGTTCCTCACATTAGCAAAATTTCTCTCTTACACAGTCATGGTTTTTCTCTTTCGTCTTTCTCTTCACTCATAGGTCTTCCTCTTTATTAAGAGTCTGAAGGACTTTCTTTCAAGTGTCACTAAGAACTAAGACCGATTTACAACTTAGATCAACTCATATTTTTTGTGTGTCCGACACTTAGATACCAGAGATTTGGTCGGATTTTCGTATGGAACATAAGTCGTTTATTGTTATTCTGACTTCTTTACGAAATGAAACTCATCCCTGTAACACAACAAATACCTTACAATTCTCTAAATCAAGATTTAATAATTGGATCTGTCATGATCATTAAATCAGAAGGATAATTCCACAATTAAAATTAGAAATACAATGGTGTAAAGTGATAGTACAACTTTGTCTATTTACTTTACGAGTTTGGATTTTACTTATAAAACTTTACTTCGAAGTCAATGTACCTAATAGAACTATCAGTTAAGGTCCAAAGGGTCTCCGATATAAAATATATATCGAAGTCATATATATACCGAAGTCATCGAACAGTATCGAAAAACAATATAAACAACCATGTTAAAATAAAAATAAGTACAGTTAAACTCAATTATACTCTTTGTAAAATCGGAACTTAGTAAATAAGAATTTCGGAGAGTTGAGAAGTTTACGTAGAGTCAAGTCAAGTCAAGTCAAGTCAAGTCAGAGAGTCAGTACAGGCTGAAACGTTGGGGTACTTAGCGTCGTGTGGTCCGGAGGGACAGGTAGTGGTTGAGGGCCTCAAGTGAGTTTGAGTGCAGGTAGCACAGTCACTACGGTAGGTCGGTAGAGTAGGAGTCAGCAGGGGAAGAGGAGGACGGGGGTTAGGGAGGGTCGTAGTCTCAGAAAAGGTTACTCAGTTGAGAAGCGTACTCCACCGGTTTCATGGTCTTAAAGTCGAAGTCGTAGAAAGGAAGGTTTCTTTAGGGTCCCGACTAGAGGAAGTCTTACCTGACCAACCTAGAGGAACGTCAGGTCCCCTGAGAGTTCTCAGAAGAGGTTGTGGTGTCAGGTTTTCATAGTTAAGAAGACGCGAGTCGGAAGAAGTGTCAGGTTGAGAGTGTAGGCATGTACTGGTGTCCTCTTTGGTATCGGAACTGATCTGCCTGGAATCAACCGTTTCATTACAGAGACGAAAACTTATATGGTAGATCCAACCAGTATTGAAAAGAAGGTTCCTCATTCGCAGAAAATTAAAGTACCGACGTCAGTGGTAGACGTCACTAAAACCTCGGGGTTTTTTATTTCAGACTGTGACAAAGGTGACAAAGGGGTAGATAAAGGGTACTTCACTACCCTGGTCTACGGTACTAGAAGCAAAAGACTTACTACTCGAAATTCGGTTGAAAAAGTGAGAGGAGAAAGTGAAAGTAGTTCTCCGAAAACTCAAGGAGAAGTGAAAGACGGTATTCCCACCACAGTAGACGTATAGACTCCAATAACTATAAAGAGGGTCGTTAGACTTAAGGTCGAACATAAAGAAGGTCAGGTCACAAAGAGTACTACATGAGACGTATCTTCAATTTATTCGTCCCACTGTCATATGTCGGAACTGCATGAGGAAAAGGATAAACCTTGGTCAGACAACAAGGTACAGGTCAAGATTGACAACGAAGGACCGGACGTATGTCTAAAGAGTTCTCCGTCCAATCCACCAGACCACAAGGGTAGAGAGAGTCTTAAAAGGTGTCAAATAACACTAGGTGTGGCACTTTCCGAAACCGTATCAGTTATTTCGTCTTTATCTACAAAAAGACCTTCAGAGAACGGAAAAGGCACTAGGTCGCCTATAACCGTTAAACTAGTTACGTAGATGAATGGTAGTTTAGTATTAAACCCTGAGTCCACCACTCGAAATCGTTTTGATAAGAACTAAATCAGAAGAGTGAGGATAAATACTAAGTGAATTGTAAGAATGTCTGGTAAACCAGTATTACGAGCAAAATGCATAGTCAACGATAGTAAACTTATGTCGAACAGGAGATTTCTACTTCCCGCAGTCCCGAGTACTCGTCGTCCTTACCTCACTCAGTCCCTCTCCCGACATCCCCGACGCCAGACCTCCGTCCACCTCCGGTCCAATAGCTCCGAGGAACTTCCGGTACCCTCGTTGGAGTAAAAAATTTACAGTAAAAAGAAAATGTAACCTTATACCAACCAAATGTTAAAACAGAATCAAAGTTTACATGTCGTCTAACTAAGTCAATATCCACATGTATATAGGTAAGAAAAAGTCAAGGAAAAGGGTCCATCCACAGATGTCTTATAACTCATCTCACCAATCGGTTCCCGTTTCCACCCCTCCTTCCTATTTAATCCTCAAACCCTAATTGTATCTCCATGATGATCTATATTTTATCTATTCGGTGTTCCCTTACCGGAGTAAAAAGACGACTCCATCCTTAGATAACCTTTTTAGACTCGTGACCAACCTTATATACTTCTAGAGACTCAATTAGTTTCGAAGATTATTTTTTCCTTTCCTTTTACAAAGGTGTCACACCCTAAAAGGTAGTAAAAAGGGTGGATGTGTGAGTAAAAAAGACCTGCACTCCACCACTTCGAGACGTCTAAATAACCCTCCCGTCCCGTACCTGTCACCCCGGTGTAGGAAACAGACTCATTGAATTATAGTCCTTCCGACCTCCCACCGGGGAAGAGACAGACATTGGTCTAAGTCACTCCTCCTTTTTCTTCCACTCAACGACAGACACCACTATCAAAAGTTTCAGGCATACAACCTCAATAGATAATAATTGTATTATCATTTCACTAAACTATTTGAGTCACTGTCTCGTAGAATAATCCGTCAACACTCTGTTGAAGTTGTTCTTGACCTACTGTGACATTTTTTCGTCAGATACAACCTCCGAAGTGACTTTCAGTACAGTACAACACGATTCAATCTTCGACTCCGTGTCCTAAACTTCTTGTTAACACTTGATGTCGATGTAGTTGAGTGTTCAGCGTATACATACTTTAACTTGCACAATTGTCAATTATACATCCTATTTCACAAAATCCTGTGAGTAAAAGTACCAGTCGAAAGAAGACATAAAAACAATGTTCATTGAATGATGTTAAAAGAATAGAAATATTACGTGAGCAAAGAATTTGAGACTGAAAGTAGGGCGGTAAACGTAATATAATGTAAAAAGAATATAATAAATGGGAATCCTTTCAACTCTTAACACGGAGTAATAAGTGTCTTCAACTCTCGGAAAAAAAAAAGGAAACTTTGTTATGAAAAATTTCACTATCGACATAATGGTACTACTCCGTTCGGTCCAATTTTAGTCTCCTATTATAATCAAATTACCTTGCAAGTCTTTTAATAGTAAAGAGTAGAACGGAAAACACTTACCGACATCTCAAGACATATATAAATAAAGTACCTAAAGTCTTATTGAACACGTCTTTCCTATAAAATGTTTGGTCAACTTTAAATCCGTAACGGAAGAAAGGAGAAGTAAAATTCCTATAACATTTTCGTACCTCCATGAGTCTACCACATCTTATGCATGTAGGTTTGATCTCTTAATTCTTCTAATAGACTTAGGACGGTAACCTAAAAAATTTTTTCGATAACTCTATATTAACTGCATAGTATCTTAAGTGGGTGAGTTGTGCACATCAAGTCATAGAGAGTCAGATCTCTCCACATTGGTCACTGACGCCAGTTAAAATCTCGTAAAGGTAGTGGGAGATTTTCTTTGGGACGTAGGGAATCGGTGGTGGGCACAGGAGGGTAGAGGGAGTCGGGGTCCTTTGGGGGTCAGATTATGGACAGAGAGATCTGTTCGGACAGGAGTCATGAAATATATTTACCTTAGTACGTCATACGAGGAAACCCCAATCGAAACGAGTAAACTATAGTACAAAAGTGTCAAGTAGGCACACTATTGTTCATAGTCCAGAAGGTAAAGACACCCAACAGTTGTCATTCGATTCGGTACATAGGTAGTAGCGAACTACCTCGAGACCCAACAGAGGCGAAACCCTGATAATTATTACGACAACACTTGTAACTAAAGGTCCTAAGACACACGTGTAGAAAAACAAAGGGACACCACCCTAGAATAGGAGTCTCAATCGACCGACTAAAGGGGAAAAGACCCGGGAACGAGTCTGAGAGGAAGACAGAAATGTCAAAGAAAAGGAGAACCCATCAGGAAGTAATAAAGTCTGGACCGCGGGTCAGAGAGGAGGCAGTACCTCGAAAGCACTGACAGGTCGAGAACCTCGGAAAAGTGTAGTCGCGAACAATGGATCAGAGACTCCTTGTCAAATCGGGGATTAAAATGTGACAACTGTAAAGAAGGTACTCCCCCTTAGAACCGATTCATATGTAACCACATTGTCCCTTATAAATAACTATACGCGTCGTGAACAGAACGTATTTACCTGTCATTGTTTCCTAATGTTCTTACTCCGTCAAAAACAACAATGACAAGTCTTTTTACACACCTAGTAGCGACATTTGACAATCCTTTACCCTAAAGAAATTGAAACGTTTATTAAGGGAAACCTTACGTTAAGTTTAATCGTTTCTCAGAAACATGAAGTCTTTTTCCGAATACCCTAATCTTAGGTATAAATGTTCTAAATAATTAATCTCAGAATAATAGTGTCAGAAGAAAACCCTCCCTGAATAATTGAATCGGGATCTATTGAGTTATATCATAGGGAGTTTGAAGAAATTTTAGGACCCTGTAATTCTACCCCCCGTTAATTCTCGGTAAGATGATTCTTCACTGAATATCAGTAAAATACTCCTTTCTCTCTTTTTAAAATAACATCTTGTTATTTTCACATTTTAGTTCACGTTAACAGCACACTGTTTCTGCCGTCACTTCTTATATAAAACACTGAGAACCACCAAACTTGAAGAAGGAACTAAGAGACTCATTAGGGACCAGGATGTCAGATGTTATGTCTATGGTAGTATAAATAAACTAGGACCCAAACTCAATCCGACACGAGTCAGGGGAAAGAAGTAATCGTTTGGCATAGTAAAATAAGAACTTCTGACTACTAAAAGGTCGTCTCGACCTTTGACGTAGAAGTTTTACAGACGTGGACCTACGTTTTTTTAGTTCAAAAAGTTGTCCTCAACAATAGTTACTTTGATTACGGTTTCTTTACATTTTTTGATCTCTCTTCTTTTTCTTCAACCTCGTTCTTCGTCACTGGGAGTCTTCGGTACATCTTTACCCATACCACCTCGTGTCCGTTCGTCTCGTCGTAGTCGTCCTCGGACGTCTGTCGCGCTCGGCCCTCGAGCGTCTCTTCACCTTCCTTCCGTCGGACACAGACGTCCAAGTAAACGACTAGAGAGTAGACGAACTTGAGCGAAAGTGACGTGTAATGTAAAACCTAGACATGTCGAATACAAAGGAGATGGAGGGAATCTCGCCCATCAAAACATCTAAAGACCTTCCTTCCCCCGTGAACAAAAGGGAAATTTATAAAGTCAAAGCTAGTGTCAATAGTGATTTAACTGGAAAGGCTTACTAAGAGTGATCTCTTAGGAAAATGAATATTCTGGTTAACCATTTTTTGTTCTGGTAATACTTCTTTTCTTTTGTAACACCAAATTTTGACCATGGTAGGACAACTTAATAAGAATTCAGCAGAACAAGTTAAAAGGGGAAGATGCCCTGCATCAAACCTTTGATTGCTTGTGAATACTCTCTTAGGAAGAGCGATTTGTAGAAGTCTTAATTTAGAACGACCGTGTAACAAAAGAACATATATTAAAAGAGTGGAAAGACACAAAAGCAATTTATCTTTTCAAATTTCTTTTAGTGTCTACACAAGAGGAATAATTGTAAGCTGAGTTTGATGAAGGAGGTAAGCTTGTCCTAGGAGTGGATTTTTAGTTTTATTTCAGAGTCTTCATGTATAAATCCGGTCCTCGAAAATCCCCTTTTCTATCAGTAGAACACCCAGTAAGGCTCCTAATACCCAGTAAGGGATTAAGAGACTTTAATACACATGAACTATCTGACTATAAATAACATGAAAATAGTCTAATTTATCGCAAGGTATATATACAAGAGACAATAGATATTCGTCTTATTCATCTTTAAGTAAAAGAAAAAAAATTACACTAAAAGAAAAAGATGACTCCATTAACAGTCCAATCCAGATCAGAGATTTTCATAATAAATTTTCAGTGTAAATTATTCAATATTTGTATATTGAACAAATAGAATTTCCATTTATAAACTGAATAAAGTCTAGGTTGCCCTCAACCTGGTCCTCGTATCGATCTCTTGTTTCTCTTCCATACAACGGTTTTACACACTTAATTTAAATCTGCAACTAAAGACTTCATGTAACATTTTTTATTTACCGTAGAGAAAGGTAACAAACCTATTGCCTACTATACAATTTATAAAAAAATATGTATCGATTACTTTTTACACTTTTGTATTCGTCAGTATCACTTTTTATAGGAAGAAGTACATAAGTAGTACATGGTATCGGACTTTTTGTCAGAGACTTCCAGACACATAAAGAAAAATAAAGATCGACATAGGAAGAAGATGAACGAGGTAGGGACACCTCGACAGAAGGAGGTGGGGCTGTGCTAAGAGTCTTTTGTACCGCAAGTAGTTGAAGAGTTCACAGACCATCACCAATTCCGATCCTTTGGGTCTGAGTTCGTCAGTGCAAACACATCGACAGTGAACCATGCAGTGGTCAAAGAGAAAATGGGAGTCCTTTACGAGGTTTGTGGGTGTAAACCCAGGACGGTTTCATCAACCGGAATAGAGAAATGGTCGAATGAGACGGTAAATTGATCGAATCGAGACGTAGATTGGTCGGCCCGACACATCCTGGGTGTCTCAGCGGACGAGAGGCGAGAGACATGCACGAAGAGGGGAGACAGAGAGCATGAAAAAGGACAGGAAGTCCATCGATGTATGTACAGTGGAGGTGGTTTTTCGACCGTCATAACTGTGTTTCGACCGAAGGGGAGGGCTCACAAGGAACACGGCAGAAAACATAGAAGCATAAACACTGAGACATGCCTGTGACGGACAACCAGACAAAAAGGTCAAATCCCGTATAGTAAAAAGTCCCACCCGACCCAGTGGAAGTAGAACATTAAGGTCACGAACAGTGTCTTGGAAACGTACTTATGTCCTCATAAGTAGTTAAGTGAGTTAACGTACTCATGTACTTACTTCTTACTCTTTTGGTCCTCGAGACTATGAGTCGGGGTGACGTTGGTATTCGTCTACTGTTTTAACATTAGAACTAATCATAAAATACAACACAGTAGATATCTATATAAAGTAAAAAGTCTTAGGATCCTTTCCAGAGTCCAAAAAACAAACAAACAAACAAAACGATTAGAGTCAATTGGGTTCATAAAATCCATTTCTTATATTAAGAAAGGAAAAGAAAGTCAACTACGGGTCAAACGTAGACTTCGGAAATCTCACAGAAGAGCTCCTAGATGTCTACCCAGTTTACACACACTACTGGATGAAAACATTTGTCTTCTTGTTCTATATGTCTCAACTTTCCTTTTTATGTACTAAATCTTTCTATTTATCCTTTTCAAAGAGATGACCTGGCAAAGGTACTGTAAAGTAACAAAGGGTAATATGTATTACTCTTTTAGGAATAATTTCCTTTTATAGAGACATAATACACATACACTACCTTTAAATATATCGTAAAATTCACTACAAAAAGACGTAGATTGAATGAAAAATCGTCTAAATTTGTAGTCGTGACAACTCAAAAGGTCTAAGATTCACTATCATAATCAGTGAGTTAACACAGACTGAGACACACTGGGGTACCTGACATCGGGTGGTCCAAGTAGACAGTTACCATAAGAGGTCCGTTCTTATGACCTCACCCCTTGGTAAGGGAAGAGGTTCCCTAGAAGGTCTAGGACCCTAGTTTGGCTCCAGTGGACGTAACGTCCACCTAAGACGGTAAACACGGTGGTCCCTGCGGGAAATGTTTGAGTCTGACTCGAGATTATGGTCGATAAATTTGTCGTGGGTTTGTCCGTCTGAACAGTAAGTATAAATCAACACAACTAACCATCGTAAAAACATGAAAGGTCAAAAACAGTGATGGATCTATAAATCTATGACGAGAATGCAGAAGGCAGTTACAAAACTACACAATGTTAACAATTATCACCGTATTTGAATGACATACATTGAAATTTGTGTCTAAGTATCCGGAAAGGAGTACCTCTTTATTCTAAACGGACTCAAAAACGGAAAATTTACTTAAGTGAAAAATATTAAAAATAAGAATCTCCTATTAATGAAATGCTATAACACTACCAAAGACGGTTTGTAACTGAACTTGACCGGTATCCATACGCATACCGGGGAGGGAGAACTTGGAGGGAGGGGTAAGCTGGGGAGATCCAATAGTGATTCGTGGTTGCAACCCAAGGGACGTAGTATGTCTTTTAAGGGTTTTCTGTGTACAAGTCACAAGTAACGTCGTGATGAATGTCATCGATCCTGTACCTGCATTGGATCTACAGGTAGTTGTCCACTTACCCATTTCTTCGACACATAATAAGTTGATCTCTTTTCTTACGTAAACTCAGTCAAAATCAACTGAAAACCAAATGAAAACCTCTGTCACAATTTTAATCTCTTTCAAGGAGACCTATTTATTCTAAACGGATTCTGAAAAGTGGAATAGAAAGGGATAGATGGTTAGATAGATAAAAACGAAACGAAAAACCTTTTTCAGAACCTTCTGAAAAAAAAACCTCTTTCGTGGTCTGTCTGTAATAGTGTTTTGAGGGGATTGAGGGTACATAGGAGGATTCCATGGTAAATAGGAAGGATTTACAATAAACAAGAGGGTATTCACGGAGCGGGTTCAGTGGACAATAAATCTTCTACGGAAAAAGAGGATGAGGGATAGTAAATAATTCATCATATAGTTGAGGGTCCTTAAGGTAATTACGACTTCTTCGACTGCAATTTGTAAGATACTTCTTGATGTTCTGGAAGACCTTGATTGTGGGTTTTCTCTACAGGAAAAGTAACATCCCCTGACCTTACTTTTTCATCCTTCAGTGTTCTATGGACCTCATTGTCCGTTTAAACCGGAACCTCAGGTTTTGCTTCGTCCCGTTTCCGATTGTCTCAAAAGGTTCCCTTGCGTGACCAGTATCGTTTATGGGAGAAGGTGGATGTGTTCTGTTCTGAGATGTGTACCTGTAGTGGTCTACCAGTTATGACTTTAGTATAACTCATGTAAGAAACGTCGGTAAGTCCATACTGGACTTAGTTTAGGGAATACTAATATGTCATCTTCACTGTTCATCTAAATTCACTAATCTAGGTTATCCCACGGACTTCTTGATACCTGCCTCCAATTACTATGACATGTCCTCCGTCACTAGTTCTTGTAGGGGTTCTTTTTACGTTTTCCCGTTTTACCAACAGACTCTCCCAAATGTTTATCGACACTTTTCTTCTCTTCACTTTCCGTTTCCTTTTTTCCTTTCTATATGGGCGGAGTTATGGCTCAAGGTCTCTTATCGTTCCTCTCTTTTCTTTCGGAAGGAGTCACTAGTTATGTTTCTTTATCTCCTTTTGTTATCTTACCCTTTCTGATCTCTAGAGAAGTTCTCTTAATCTCTATGGTTCCCGTGTAAAGTACGTTTCTACCCGCGTTATTTCCTGTCTTTACCATACCTGGATTGTCTTCGTCTTCTATAATTCTTCTCCACCGTTCTTATGTGTCTTCTTGATATGTTTTTTCTAGAACTATTCAGTCTATTGGTGTTTCCACACTAGTGAGGAGATCTCGGTCTGTAGGACCTTACACTTCAGTGCCGGAATCCTTCGTAGAGATTCTTGTTTCGATCACCTCCACTACTTCAAGGTCAACTCGATAAAGTTTAGGATTTTCTACTACGATAATGTCACTACGTGAGTTGTACAGTCGTTTAAACCTTTTGTGTCGTCACCGGTGTCCCGACCTTTTACAGGCAAAAGTAAGGTCAGGGTTTCTTTCCGTTACGGTTTTGTACAAGCTTGATGACGTTTTAACTTGAGTAGAGTGTGCGATCGTTTCATCACGAGTTTTAAGAGATTCGATCCAAAGTTATCATACACTTGAAACTTGAAGGTCTACAAGTTCGACCTAAATCTTTTTCGTCTCCTTGATCTCCAGTTTAACGGTTGTAAGTCACCTAGTAGCTCTTTTGTTCTCTCAAGGTCTTTTTGTAGACGAAATAACTGAGTGGTTTCGCAAACTGATACACCTAGTGTTTTTTTTTTGAGACCTTTTAAGACTTTCTCTACTCTTATGATCTAGTGGACTGCACGTAGATTCTTTGGACATACGTCCAGTTCTTCGTTATTGACCTGTACCTTGTTGTCTGACCAAGGTTCAGCCCTTTCCTCATGTAGTTCCGAAATATAACAGTGGGACGAATAAATTGAATATACGTCTCATGTAGTACGTTTTACGACCCGACCTACTTCGTGTTCGACCTTAGTTCTAACGACCCTTCTATAGTCATTGGAGTCTATACGTATACTGTGGTGGGAATACCGTCTTTCACTTCTCTTTGATTTCTCGGAGAATTACTTTCACTTTCTCCTCTCACTTTTTCAACCGAATTTTGAGTTGTAAGTCTTTGGATCCTAGTACCGTAGACCAGGGTAGTGAAGTGACGTTTATTTACCGCTTTGTTACCTTTGTCATTCTCTAAAATAAAAAGACCCGAGATTTTAGAGACGTCTACCACTGACGTCGGAACTTTAATTTTCTACGAACGAGGAACCTTCTTTTTATATACTGGTTGGAGCTATCGTATAATCTTTCGTCTCTGTATCGGCTGTTTCCAGACAGACTAGTTTCGATGCCAAAAAGGTCACCAGTACATACATACACTCTCAACCTGATTTTTCTTTCGACTCGTGGCTTCATAACTACGAAAACTTGCCACCACAACCTCTTCTGAGAACTCTCAAAGAACCTGACGTCTCTCTAGGTTGTTTAGTTAGGGTTTCCTTTAGTCAGGACTTATAAGTAACCTTCCTGACTACGACTTCGACTTTGAGGTTATGAAACCGGTGGACTAAACTTCTTGACTGATTGACCTTTTCTGGGACTACGACCCTTTCTAACTTCCGCCCTCCTTTTCCCCTACTGTCTCTACTCTACCAATCTACCGTAGTGACTGAGCTACCTGTACTCAAACTTATTCAAGGCCTTCAACCACTACCTGTCCCTTCGGACTGCACGGTGTCAGGTATGCCAGCGTTTCTCAGCCTGTGCTGACTCGATGACTTCACTTGACTGGTTATTAGTTGGGGGTCAACATCAGTGGGGAATGTCAGTATAAAGAGACACTTGGAGACGTATAATAACAAAGTAATGAGTCAGCACAGGTTGAGAAACACTGGGGTACCTGACGGTGTGCGGAACGAAGGGACAGGAAGTGGTAGAGGGTCTCAAACGAATTTGAGTGCAGGTAGCTTAGTTTGTACGGAAGATTAGTAGAGTAGGAGACAGTGGGCGAAGTAAGACCGGGAGTCAGAAAACGTCGTAGGCCCAGAAAATGTTATTCAACTAAGAAACGTAGTTCACCGGCTTCATAACCTCGAAGTCGTAGTCAGAAAGGTTGCTTATAAGTCCCAACTAAAGAAAATTCTAACTAACCAAACAAGAGGAACGACAGGTTCCCTGAGAGTTCTCAGAAGAGGTCGTGGTGTCAGACTTTCGTAGTCAAGAAGTCGCGAGTCGGAAGAAATACCAGGTTGAGCGTGTACACATGTACTGAGGACCTTTCGAACTTATCAAACGTCTAATTAGACAGTCAACGTAGTAAACGTTTATAACAGGGGGTAAGACACCCAACAGAAGAGAGAACAAATACTATAGGACACGACATGTTTTCGAACATTCAAATTACTCCAGAGTACACGAATAAAAACAAAAATAAAAGTAATGTGAATTCTCCACCCAGTTTTTTCTATAGCGATATTAAACACCGTCTCTCACAAGACGGATACAAGAGGAAATTCTCAAAATATTACAGATAGGAATGTCAAACTAGAAATTAGGTAAAATTCAAATAAAAACACCTACCACAATCCCTCACAAGACTAAAGTAAGAATATGTACATCGACAGGTCAAAAGAGTCGTGACGAATAACTCCTCCGACAGAAAAGACGTAACATATCAGAACGAAGGAAAAAGGATCTAATTAACTGGTGTCCACGTACTCAAAGAGAGACCTGAAGGATAGGATAGGGCAACTAGATACGTTATATAAAACTAAAAACACGGGCATCGTGATAAAGCTAATGATATCGAATACCATATGAGACTTCAGTCCCTCGGACTAGGAGAGTCGAGGACGAGAAGAAAGAGTTCTAACAAAACCGAGAAGTCCCACAAAACATAAAGGTATGTGTGACATTTTAAAAAACAAGATCAAGATGTCCTTTGTGGTAAACAATAAACTATGTTTAACGTAGCTTAGACATCTAACGAAACCAATCATATCAATAAAAACTGTCGTCCTTTGTCAAATAAGTCTTACCAGATCCATACACCACCAGTGGAACTTAAGTTAGTCTAAATAATTTAGTCTAGACTAAAAGGGTCGGACACAGAGAAACACAGGACGTCTTCCGCGGTTTACTGACCGGTCCCGAGACTACGAAACCTTTTGTACTCTACATTAAGACTTTCCGGTCGTAGAATTTCGTAAGTCACCAGACAGACGCTGGGAAGGAAAACGAAGTAAAATCACATTACACCCAGTTTTCCTCTTCGTCTGTCCTTTTGCAAACGGAGAGGACCGTACACCAATACAACACCTTATACTTTTTCACTCAGTTTGTGTCTGTCGGGTCAGTTTGTCGTGGATTTGTGTCTCGAACACACCCTTGAACACACACACACACACACACACACACACACATGAACACGAAGACTCTTTCTAATTTGTCATTTCTTACCTTCACTACTTTGTATGAAAATTTTTTTTCCATTTCTCTTTTATAACATCTTTTTGGATATTTTTCTTATTTTTTCACCCAGTACTTTCTCCCTCTTTCTCTCTTTCCTCTCGAGTTCCCCTGCACTCTGGTCCCTTCCACCTATTTTCATGACGGTGCGCTCGAGGTCCTCCGTTCTAGGACCAGGAGAGAAAGAACGTCAAGATTATTATCAACTTAAAGTCTACTGACAGTATGTTCATCTCCTGTTCTTCTTTGTGTGGTTTTGAGAAGCACGAACCGTTACTTTTCTACCTGTCAAGTTTGGTCTACTAACATTACGTGCACCGAGACCTACACTATTTCTGTCAGTATACTCTGTGTCAGAGAGAGTGTGTGTGTAAGGTGAGTATATACAAACTAAAATTAACATGAGGCGTAGATGAATATGAGGAGAGAACTGAACCGGGCGTGGTAGTACCTGGTACCCCGTGTCTTTCTGTCGATCCCTCCGTGGTTTGGCTGGGAGGTGACGACCAATAAACTCTCGACCAGTAGTCCGAAGTTCGAGTACCGACGTCACCCACGACGGGGACGTAGTCGTCGTGTCTTCGGAAGGACGACATGGTCTTGCAGGTAGATTTGTACCCATTGTAGTCAGCCTTCTGACCCCGTCTTCCATTGTGACGGGATCGTCCGATTGTCGGGAACCTTTGGTTGGTTAGAGTCCAGGGGACCTTTGATCCCTCCGGACATCGACAGTGCTTGTCCAGTCTGGTGTATCTAGAGTATCCTCTGAGTCAGACCGTGAGACCCCTAGTCTCGTCTACTAAATTTCAGAGAAAGATATATTGACACACAAGAAACCCTCTTTTCTAACCCCACCCCGTCGTTTGACCAAAGTTTTAAGACGTGATTTCTTTATGTCGAAAGAAATCGGAAATTATAAGACCAAACTAACGTTTAGAGATTCTCCCCCTTTATTTTCCCTCGAAAAGGGTTTACAAAAAGTTGAATCTAAGGTAGAAGTGACTCTTAGTGAGTGTAAAGTTACGTGTGTTTACGGGGGGGTGGGGGTGGGGACGGGGTTGGGTCAAACCTCTTACCGTCGACCTCTCCAGTCCCTTAGGGGCGACAAGTCCCAAAGGTCGAGACGCCTCTGAGTCGAGGGTCCAGTCACCCTTAGTCGAGGGTCTGTCAGACGCCCACCTCCCGGAAGCGTTAACCTGGGGGTGTACGAACCGTCATACACTGACGAACGATTCCAATGTCGTTATGCACCTAAATTTTCTTTTTTTTTTTAACTTCTAGGTGTCGGACGGACACGTGGGAAAGGTTTACAACGAGACGGCTCTCGACTCCCCGTCACTCACCAGGGTCCACCCGACTCCCAGAACGAAAGGTGTTTCTGGAGAGGTATTTTCACTCTGGACGGAGAGAGAGAGAGACTAATGATACTATTCAAAGAGGTCCCGGGTGTGTAGAGGGTCCACGGTCTATTTTACACAAAAAACTCTTTCACTTTCAAACAACTAAATCATAATTTAGAAAAACGTTGAGTCCACTAAAGATTGTGAAACGAAAGTACTTTTAACTCCCTTCTGGATTAACTCGGTAGTCTTTAATCTAGTAATTTTTAGTAGAACTACTATCTGGTGGAATAGTCTCCCTCGAGCCATTGCCTGTAACGATACTATTTCAAGGAAAGTAAAGGAACAAGTAAAAGTACTTTTTACAAAGTATCACACATGTTGTGTGTATTCTTGTTATTAACATTCTACTCCAATTACAACCACTCCTAACGGTAGATAAAATCCTTTATCTACGTAGAATTAAATCATTCAGACTACTTTTGAAAAAAGGTTATTTTAAAATGAAAAATATAAATTATTTTAGGACACACTATTAGTATATAATTATCATAGATATCACTATTAAGTCGAATCTTAATAAGGAAATTATAGATCTCGATAAACCGATGTCCTAAATTTGTAATGGAGTTTAATTTCACATGTTTTAACTTAAATTCAAATATGTATAAAAACGACGTCTATTAATACCTACTAGTTACTTTCCTAAAATCCGTATTTTATATAGTGTAATTGTATTTTAATACACTTCTTCCATCTCACCTTTATGGTCAAATTCCTCATTTACTTTATTAAAAACGGATGATTTCTACTTGAACATCCACATATAATTTTACTTAATACCATCTATAGTTTAACGACACGATAATCTAACAGGACCTTTGTCACTTCTTCAGTATAATCCTAAAATAAAAATTTTAAAGGATAAAGACTAAGTGGTCTCTAATATAGGAAACGTTGCTAAATTTAACTACTTCTTTACCAAATCTACAATTGAAGTCGTGTACACTTCTCTGTATATCACCAAAAACAAAAAAACAGTTCACTATCACAGAGGTACGTAAGACTTTCTACGTGTTTACTTATTAAACTTCTCTGTGTGTCAAAGTTCTCAATGAAACTCCCCACTGGTTCGTCCTTCACCTTCCAGAGATATAGGTCGTCGTGTATTCCTCTTACCTCTTTGTCCCAGGTCTTTCCCGAGGTACACCAGCCCAAGTCCGAGAAGGGTGTGAAGGAGGGTGACGGGAGGAAGATCACGTCCTGGGTCCAGATTGTCCAGGAGTCGAGGGTCGAATTATAAGGTGCAATGGTGACAGAGGAGGAGGGTGTACACCGTGAGTAAAGAAAGTGTGAATTACTGTTAGTACAACTGAACCGGGACCCTGGTGGAGTACCTTGATAGACCCCTCAGTAGCAGGGGACCGGGTACGAGGGACGGAGTGAGAACGGAGTTTAGGGTCTTTGGGAGTCTGTTATCTTTCGGGTTCAAATCCGGATCCGGGAGTCGGGAACAGGTAGATAGTAGTAGACTTGCTAACGATAATTAAACACGTAAACGTTAAAAGTTTCACGGAGGGAGAAATACGAAGGAGAAAAGGAGAAATGGTGTTGGACGACACTAGCTACTTCCATCTTCTACCTACCTACCTACCTACCTACCTACTTACCTACCTGTCCATCCATCTTTCTTCTTTGCCCGAGTCTCCTAAATTTACCAAACGGACACTACTGTGTCGCTCTTTACCACCTCAATCATAGACCTTCGTCCAGTGGACAGAAGTCTGAGAAGCGGAATACGTGCTGCAGTGCCCGTTCAGGTTCCAGTTTCTTTTGGTTGACCTTAGAAAACTCAGACCCCACCGGGTGAGTCTTTGGAATGACTGGTGTATTGGGACCTCTCTCACCACCCACAAGCGTGCACCAGGAACAGACTACCGATGNCCGTATTTTATATAGTGTAATTGTATTTTAATACACTTCTTTCATCTCACCTTTATGGTCAAATTCCTCATTTACTTTATTAAAAACGGATGATTTCTACTCGAACATGTACATATAATTTTACTTAATACCATCTATAGTTTAACGACACCATAATCTAACAGGACCTTTGTCACTTCTTCAGTATAATCCTAAAATAAAAATTTTAAAGGATAAAGACTAAGTGGTCTCTAATATAGGAAACGTTGCTAAATTCAACTACTTCTTTACCAAATCTACAATTGAAGTCGTGTACACTTCTCTGTATCACCAAAAACAAAAAAACAGTTCACTATCACAGAGATACGTAAGACTTTCTGCGTGTTTCCTTATTAAACTTCTCTGTGTGCCAAAGTTCTCAATGAAACTCCCCACTGGTTCGTCCTTCACCTTCCAGAGATATAGGTCGTCGTGTATTCCTCCTACCTCTTTGTCCCAGGTCTTTCCCGAGGTACACCAGCCCAAGTCCGAGAAGGGTGTGAAGGAGGGTGACGGGAGGAAGATCACGTCCTGGGTCCAGATTGTCCAGGAGTCGAGGGTCGAATTATAAGGTGCAATGGTGACAGAGGAGGAGGGTGTACACCGTGAGTAAAGAAAGTGTGAATTACTGTTAGTACAACTGAACCGGGACCCTGGTGGAGTACCTTGATAGACCCCTCAGTAGCAGGGGACCGGGTGCGAGGGACGGAGTGAGAACGGAGTTTAGGGTCTTTGGGAGTCTGTTATCTTTCGGGTTCAAATCCGGATCCGGGAGTCGGGAACAGGTAGATAGTAGTAGACTTGCTAACGATAATTAAACACGTAAACGTTAAAAGTTTCACGGAGGGAGAAATACGAAGGAGAAAAGGAGAAATGGTGTTGGACGACACTAGCTACTTCCATCTTCTACCTACCTACCTACCTACCTACCTACTTACCTACCTGTCCATCCATCTTTCTTCTTTGCCCGAGTCTCCTAAATTTACCAAACGGACACTACTGTGTCGCTCTTTACCACCTCAATCATAGACCTTCGTCCAGTGGACAGAAGTCTGAGAAGCGGAATACGTGCTGCAGTGCCCGTTCAGGTTCCAGTTTCTTTTGGTTGACCTTAGAAAACTCAGACCCCACCAGGTGAGTCTTTGGAATGACTGGTGTATTGGGACCTCTCTCACCACCCACAAGCGTGCACCAGGAACAGACTACCGATGACAGACCCCGGAAGTGTGAAGTAGGTCCTAGAGACAGTCTGTAAACCTTTCCTGAATGTTATTCCGCTTTACTTGTGCATTCACATGAAGGTGCATACACCCTGTGTTGTCCTGTACTACTACACCTCGATTCTCTCGACTCATATTTGTTTGTAAGTGTATTTTTACCTGTTCAAAACGACACTCACCACAAAATCAGACCTCTCAACATGGCCTTTATTTTGAACCAACCTACAGTTTTGTGGTCAGTAGATTGAAATCAAAATAAAAATTAATTTCTGTGACTGAATCTTTGGTTCTCTTTATGATTTGGACAAAGTTGAATGGAGTTTCACGGATTTAAATATCAATAAAGACTGATTCAACTGAAGTGGATACGAAAACACAGTAAAAAACCTTTTGAAAACTCCTATGGAAAAAAAAAATTTCACGTAAGTATCAAAAAAAAAAAAAAATTAATGAGGCTGAAACATCGAAATATAAAATAAGAAGTTACACTCCATAAAGTAAACTCTGTCGGGAATTCTTACAACATTTCAATCAACCGTAAATCCCAGTGTTTTTAAGTCTGTGTTGAATCCCTGATTTGTTGTTAACTTGTTGTCCCACTAACTAAGGAATCCTGAAATTCCTCAGCTAGACATTCAGTCTTTGTGAACTTATTAAAATCAAGTGAATCGTGTGTGTCCTGCAGTAAATGATTTCTTTCCTGACACCGTAATATTTGTGGGTTTACACCGAGAGGTTCTGATGGACCTTAAAGTCCACACGTGTACCGGTCCTCAAGTCGATGGACCTGAATAAACTGGACAGGAGCACCTAACCGAGGTCGACAAAGGAAGACGACGACGACGACGATTCAGTGAAGTCAGCACAGGTTGAGACACGCTGGGGTATCTGTCGTCGGGTGGTCCGAGAGGACAGGGACCCTAAGAGGTCCGTTCTTGTGACCTCACCCAACGGTAAAGGAAAAGGTTACGTACTTTCACTTTTCACTTTCAATTCAGCGAGTCAACACAGGCTGAGGATCGCTGGGGTGCCTAACGTCGGATGGCCGAGGAGGCAGGTACCCTAAAAGGTCCGTTCTCATGACCTCACCCCACGGTAACGGAAGAGGCCAAAGGAAAACTCGTATCGAGGTGAACGACTCATCAGTCCGAGTAACAGTTACTGGTTGCACGCATCTAACAGGTCGTCCCTTCCCACTTTCTCCTGACTCCACTTTAATGGAGGGGACCGTAAACCTCGTCCTTTTAGATAAAGACACTTTGAAACGACATGTCCTCTTTGTCGTAGGTCTGGGGACCACAGATGTATAGTTATTACGAAGACGATGATAATAATCCTACTTATTTTCAGTGGAGAGGTCTCAAAGTTTATGGTTCCTAGTAAAATAAAAGTCGACGGTCACGACGTATGTCTCTCCTGTGTCCCGAGGTCCCTCCACCTCCCCGAACGGACTCTAGTATTACGTTCAATAATTACCATTCAGTCTTAAAAAAGACTATAGAGAGCTGAAATGTGTGGACGGATGATGATAGGTAGACACTTAAACCTAGTTAAATGTCTAATTAAATGATGAGTACCGGTCACAAACACTTCACAACGTTACAGGACACGTGTCCTGTTCTATGAACACACTCATGAGTCAACGATTCCAAACAGGTTGAGAGACTCTGGGTTGACTGACATCTGGTCGTCGAAGGAGACGGGTACGTTTAAAGGTCCGTTCTTATGACCTTCTCACCCAACGGTAAGGGAGGAGATCGCGTAGTGGGGTTCGAGAGGATATAGAGGACGTAATCGTCCGTCTAAGAAGTGGTGAGACGGTGGACTTTTCCGAAGTTTCTACGATTACCATAAATTAATCATACTAAACTATAGACAAATATCACATTCCGTCATCGTTCTCCTCATATTCGATACCTTCTTTTTAAATTCTTCTGAGGTAAGACTTTTATGAACTTTTTTTTTTTTTAGTCCCTACCTATCTTGTGATGACACGGGTCTGACTGTCGAAACCCTCCTCACCCTATAAGGTCAGACCTCATCAGACCTTATAAGAGGTATACGGAGTCACGGTTCGTGGTTCGGACCGAGTTTCGACTGTCGGTCGGTCTCACACAAGTAGTCTGACTTCGTGCACGTACAGACGTAAACTCGACGAGAGAATCGAGTAGGCTTCCTCATAGAATCTCAAAAAGTAAAGACTAAGGAGATCCCCAAGGATAGTCCGAGGGGACCTAATAACCCTCCTTTGACCTGGGACTTTCATCGGGTCCACTCACCTTTGAGTCTTCGGTACTCAAGAACGGAACTTCAAGTCTTGGAACTTCGTCGGTACGTTCTACACCGGTCCTGCTCGACGGTCACGACGACCCGACCACACATCTTCTCCGGGGGACCGGTCGAAGGTCAGGGGGTCGGGTCCTCGGACTCGTAGGTCTCGTTCCACGACCGAGGGTCCACGAGGCTCGACCTCGGCGCCCGCGAAGTAGGCATAATAACAAAGATTGGACGACTACGTCCGACGCACATTCGCGTTCCTTTCCTCGCTGAACCCAAGTGTACGTTTAGGTGGACTCGGGGGGTCGGACGACGAGCGACGGACGGAAGGTTCTTCTCTACGCCGCCGAGACGACGACTCGGAGCCGTTCAGGAGATGTGCACAAACACTCTCCTCGAAGGAGAAGGTCTTGTGTCTAGGACAACCGACAAACAAAAGGACTCTGTTAGTTGAACACAAGAAAGGGTCGTCTCGCGGATGTGTCGGGATCCGAAGACAAAGAGACCTAACACCTTTGTGATGAGAGGAAAAGTCGAGAGGAACCTTTTGACAATCCCTGGAGGATCTCTCCTTTCGATAACGAACCCCAAGATTCACCTAGGTACCCTCCTCATCCCACCACACCCGTGTCTACCATGTGCGTGGTCAAAGGAATTCACTCTGTTACGTCACAGGTGTTATAGTTTGCTATGTGGGGACCTTCGGGATCGACCGGTCCCCCACCAAGTGTCACGTTCTTTACCGAAACATCGAATAAGTCTCACACCGTTCGGGAAGTCCTAAGGCTCGGGTCAAAAAAGTTCGATGAGTTACTGTATCCTTTCCTTCCCCTCACAAGATTACACTTTCTTTACATTTTCTCTGGATTCAGTGTATTATTAGTGGAATGTATCACAGAGTATCTTCGGACGTCATTCTCACAAAATCCATAAACTCCTTGAAAACCTATATACTCTTGTTTATCCTTAAACAGAGATAGACGATCCAATAGGCTAAAAACCCCATATATTAACAAGTAGCTTCAGAGATTGTTAGGAAACAAGAACATAGAATAGTAAACATTACAGAAGAGGAAGTAAATCTTAAAATAAAGTCAGGAAAAAGAACTACTCAGATCGATTTCTAAACAAATATAATTTTTTTTTTTGTCTCACATAATCAAAGTAACTAAAATACAATAAAAAAATCAAAGATAAAATAAATAAAGGTAAGACAAGAAACGGAAGGAATATAATTGAAACCCGAACCATACAAGAATAACAAGACCAAGGAATAATCCAACTAATAGACTCTCACGAGAAAAAAGTATTACATGTGTAAATAACAATATTTGAAAGGAGACTCTTGAAGAAAACGAGGTAGGTAATTCAAAACCACCATAAGCAAAAGAAAGAAAGAGAGAGAGAGAGAAAAAAAAAAAACCACAGATTATGGTTAACAAATCGATGACACGATATTTTCGGTAGTATCACAGTACGGGTTTCCACGTTCAGAGAAAATAGACTGAAAGACCTTCGATCATCTTTTAATTACATTCTGTACGACCTCGTTTTGTCCTCGTTTTTCGTGACTTCGAACGTCTCCGGTGAAGGTGGACCATTTCAGGGGTACACATTCTAACGGTGGGTCTTTATCTCGGTGCTACGCGAGGTGAACCCACAGGACTTTGTTGGGGTCTCGACGCACAGTGTCTCTCAAGGAGGTCAGAGAAGACGGACATTGAGTTTACCTGTCCTACTTTGACCAAGGAGTCCGTCGTAGTTTCGTCGAAAGAAGTGCAGTGTTTGTAAAGGTCTTCACACTCTGAATCTTCACCTAGAGGTCACGCCCGTCACCACAGTCTCGGGTGTCGTCCTCGGGTCCCCTCTCCGAATGGTCGGAGGTGAGAGTAGGAACGAGTGTGTGGTGTACGGAACAAATCTTGTCCAATGAGATTTAGTCGTCCTTTAAGGTACGTGCCAATCTAGTGTGTTACTGGGTAAGTGACAGACAACTCACGACTGTCACACCGGTGCTGAAAAGTCCCACGTCGCTACATCGTCCCTGACCCTGTGGTACGAAGGACAGTAACACCGTAAATATCAGCTCGTTGCAGACTTCATTATGGAGTAAATATTTCTCCGTCTTTGGACCAAAACCATCTAAACTAGCAGTCCTTTTCTATCATGGTAAATGTGAAATGACAGGAACATAAAAGACATAAACACAAAAACGTAGTTAAACAGGAGGATCCTGAGGTTGAGTCTGGTCAACACAGATTCTTTGGTCGTCATCAGGTGTTCAACCGAGGTTATGGGGGGAGGGGGAAAAAAAAAACCACTCACTTCATCGTATTAGGTGATTTAGGGAGTTCAAACCCATGACGAGACAGTAGACCCTCACGAGATCCTTGACACTTAATCTTTTTTCAACTGTTTATTTAATCTTTAGGGTCACTCCAACAAGCCTACAGACCCAGTGTACATAAGGGTTAAGACAAGACTCTATAAGGTAACTGATAGCTGCGACTCTGTGGTACAGAATACAGCTGGACCGGAAACATTTCGTCCCTTTCCACTTTCTCTTCAGCGAGTCGGCACAGGCTGAGAAACACTGGGGTACCTGACATCGGATGGTCCGAGGAGACAGGTACCCTAAAAGGTCCGTTATCATGACCTCACCTAACGGTAAAGGAAGAGGTCCCCTAGAAGGATTGAGTCCCTAACTTGGGCCCAGAGGGCGTAACATCTGTCTGCGAAATGGCAGACTCGGTGGTCCCTTCAGGGGAACATTTCGTCCCCTCAGGACCAGTTTTTACACCAGTCGTAAGGTGACGTCTTGATACCATAGAGGGATTCTCCTTATAATTGGAACCAAAGGTAGTGATTAACTCTTCTATCTTATCTTCCAAATTTACGACCGAGGTCGGAAATGATCGTCATGCTGGGACTCTCTTGAACTCGTTCAATTATCTTGGAGAGATTTGATAACAAAATCAAGTAATAGTTATTTACTCCGATTATTATAAATGGAACATCACGACGTTACCAATTTACTATTTCAGGCACCATCTCCCAAGTATATGTGGCACCAGAAGGGAACACCGAATTGACCATCTATTAGCCGGACGTTACGCCCTCTGGACCCAAGTCAGGGACCCAACCCTTCTAGGGGACCTCTTCCTTTTCCGATGGGTGAAGTCATAAGACCGAACGAAAATTGCACATGGCCCGCAGGGGAGTGTGCGACTAAGACCTGAACCGGTACCCTGCTCGGAACTGGTCACCTCGTAATCGTTCTCACTACGTTCACTTTCGGACCATTCAGGAACGTGTAACCCGAGACAAAAGAACCTCAGGTGGACGGAAAAAACACTTCTGTGTATTCGTCGGCACACCTCTTCGGGTCAACCTCCTCCTACCTCCGGAATTCGGTTGAGGGTTGACCCGAGGGTCGGACGTCGGTCATGACTAAAGGTAGGTAGACATGCTCAGGTAAAATCTAGAAGATCTGTAGGTTGAGTTTCGGTCGTTGTAAGAACTTCGGACCATTGGAACACCAGTTGGGGTCTCGACATCCTTCCTTATTCTTTGACACTCTTCGGTAATTTAAACCCCACTACACAATACGTCGTCTGCTAGCGATTTTGTCTCGGTACACCTCAGGACGGTGGTGTCCGCCGTGACTGAAACACAGACCACCTTCTCACCTCTCCAAACCTCCTTACTGCTTCTCTGACAAACCACCTCCGACTTTGCGTCACCTCCGATAGGATGGCCGTCGACGTCCTTTCTCTTGAACTCAGTACATCGACGTCTTGTCAATGGTCTTGATACGGCCACCTTTATACCCTTGCTCTTCTCCGTGGAGTACTTGCACCCCAGACCGATTCCTCTAAGGACCTGTCCTACGACTTTCACAGTAGACGGAGGAAAATCTGTGGACACCATTTCAGGTCCTCCTCGAAGAACTTGATTTCTTCCTTTACAAATCTAAAGTTCGTTTAAATCTTGATTATCCCCCAAAGGGACCACCACGTCTCCAATTTCGCAGACGGACGTTACACCCTCTGGACCCAAGCTAGGGACCCAGCCCTTCTAGGGGACCTCTTCCTTTACCGTTGGGTGAGGTCATAAGAACGGACCTCTTAGGATACCTGCCTCCTCGAACTACCCGATGTCAGGTACCCAGCGTTTCTCAGCCTGTGCTGACTTGCTGAAGTGAAAGTGAAAGTGAATCTTGATTTTTCCGTGGTCTGGAACACCCAAACTACTATTTTAACGCAAGTAGCGAGGTTCCTTTAAAAGAGTTTCACTTTTTACCGGAACCAAACTTCTACTTTAGGTCTCACGACAATCATTTTGTACTGGAGTCCAGTTGCAGACACAATTTTGTACTCGTTCTAAATTTCTCATAGAGTCGTCAGGAGAGTCGATTTGTTCTTTTGAAGATTCTTAGAATTTCCATAGTACATTTCGTCTTGATGGTCTAGTAGGTCTCCTCGACCCTCTTTACAATGGAACAATAATTCAGAAATTCATATACCCACCAAAGAATACGTCGTCATCTGGTCGGTTTGGTCGGTGACTACCAAAATCTACGTGAACCTATTACCATCCTATTTTGTAAAAACTGAAGTGCAAACTGAAAACGGTATATCAGTCTTTTCCCGATGAAAACGTTTTTATAAGTTTTAAAATTAAAATTGGGTACACGAGACATAAAAACAGTTGTAGAAATAAAGGAGAAGAATTTAACAATTGACCAGTTCACCATATATTCCCGAAGGGAACATTCGAGTCAACCATTTCTTAGACGGATGTTACGTCCTCTGGGCCCAAGCTAGGGACCCAGCCCTTCTATAGGACCTCTTCCTTTACCGTTGGGTGAGACCATAAGAACGAACCTCTTAGAGTACCTGTCTCCTTCGACCGTCTGATGTCAGGTACCCCAACGTTCTCAGCCTGTGCTGAATCACTAATTTGGTGGTGGAAGTGTTCGACACATATAAGAGTAAATGATAACCGAACTGTATAAAGTTCGTCAAGATACTATAACGGAAGTAGTTGAGGTACTTTAGGACATGGAAAACGTCATAAATGTTAAAGAAAAGTGAAAGTGACAGGAACTTAAATAATAGACGATATTACAACCATCCTACCTATGATTACAGAACTTTCTTACAGAAGTCAATCTGTAGTTAAAATATACATCAGTCAAATAATTACTTATTAAAAAGAAATTTGTCAAAACGAAGAAAATTTGTTGGGTCTGTAACCTAAGAGTATATAACTCTCCGTGAGGCCATGGTGAGTCAAATATTGACTTGTCTCGGATCCTGGTCTGTCCCGAATTGCAAGACCATCTTCGACTCAACTTCATATACTAAGTCCGAGTGGCAGATTCTCCTGGAAGACAAAAAGTGGGACTTAGAACCACGTTGGGTGAGTCAACATTGAAACCCCACCCTCTCTTGATTTCTCTTCAGACCGGGTGAATCGTACGGTAGCATTTCACACCTTCTCCACCTCTTGTCTTTACTTACGAGACACTTCTGTCGAAGACGTGTCACACGTCCTCCTCCGACTGTTCTTTCGAGAGGGGTAGGCACATTAGGAGGTTCCGTGGCACTCGGACGAGGACCGTTCACACTGGACTCCGTGCAGGACCCGCGACCCGTTATGTTAGTCATGTAGCAGTCCTTCCTCACCCACTTCTTCATCATTTCGTCCCTTTCTCCTCATTTCTTAGGGGACAGAGATGTCACAGGCAGTATGACCTCTCTTAGGTAGGTAATCCACTATCCTTCGACCAACCAGTCTTTCGTCACTTTCCTCCATCCACATGAGTCTCCCGTCTAGGGAGATATAAAGCGAGAGTACAAAGGGGAAACCTCTCCTCTATTCTTGACTCGTTTCCTTCGGTGTGTAGACCCGTGTAACGAAATCGTTGACACTATCTTCGACCAATGTCCTTACTCGAGAGGAGGTTCAACTTCAAGTCTTCAATAACGATTTTTTTTTTTATCGACATTCCCAAAAATTTTCGGGTAAAAGGGGTTTGAGACAATGATCTTTGTCCTCCCTTAACTGAGGTCCTTTCCTAACTTCACCTTACTCTTCGAGACCTCACTTCTAGATCTCTAATCACAGTCTGATTCGACTCTAACTCTTCTCCTCTCTCTAGGCTTCCTTGCATGACATGAAGTTCACCTAAAGAAATTTTCTCAATAAGGTCTTCTCAATGGACGAAGATAACGACTCACAATTCGAATCCATAAAGGTGTTTCGTGAGGAAAAACATTTATTTCTCATCTTGTACATACCGATATAATATAATATCAATATTAGATGAGGGTTTCGGGTGTAACAAAAATCAAACTTGTGTGTTTAAATTATGTACTTTTCTACTGTAAATTTGACTTATTTAACAAAGTCACAACCTATTTGAAAGTCGATTCGAACATGTAAATATCTATGTCTTGCATATATAAACAGGTAAGTAAATTGTTAATAAGTCACGGACGAGTGACGAACAGTAATGTACATCACAAGTATAATAATTACGTTTAAATCTTTCGAATAAAAATTTCCGACATTACCCATTTCTTCACAGTGACCGTCATTCAGTATCTTAAAAATTTACCTTTTTTCAGTCACTATCTTTTAAACCCTTTTTTTTTTTTTTCTATAAGAAGACGTTACATGAAATAGAATCTCCATCTTCAACGACTTTATGACTGGTGTAATACGGAAACGTTACTCTCGTGTCTATCTTTCCAATTATGCACGACTTCCGTTGACTTTTTTGTTTTTAGCCCTTTTTTTGTAAGATTAACACTACGGAAACCTCAAAACGATATTTACTTGGACACCCTGAAAAAGGACTACGGTCTTTTCCCCGATGTCAGATCATAATAAATACAAAGTCAACATAAATAATTGGGACAATAAGGTTACGAAAGTGTCATTTGCATTCTTAGGGAATTGACGAAGGTTGAAAAGACAAGTAAAGAGTTGTCAGTAGTGTCACAGGGTAGTTCGGTTTTTAGGACACTCTAGGAAGGAGGCCTTATTCTCGGACAAAGAGTCGTTCGAAAGATTGTCCTAAAATTGAGAAGAGACGTCGACCGGACTTGTAACTTGGTCGTTTAACTCTTGCGTGTCACCATACATACGAACCCAGAATTACTTTAAAGGGTGCACACGATAAGTCAGTCGAAGTTTGTAAGAGTCCTGTCCATGACTTCTCGACTCCTTAGTCCGTCCACGAGCCTCCACTCTTAACCAGGTCCTTTGTGTCACACACTTAAGTGTCAGATCTCTCACCTGGGTCGACACCCAGAAGAGAAATCGTCCTCCCGAGAAGGGAAACTTCTTGACACAGGGTAAGTCGGACGGCACCGGAGAGGATGGAGGGACCCTCTGAAGTGAAGGACACCCTTTCTTGGTGAGTAACTATTATGGAGTCCCTTTCAGTCTCGTCGTAATCTTATTAGTGTCTATGGGAGAGAGGTGAAGAGTTGACACCGAATAAAGGTAAACGAAGGTTCCTGTGACTACACTTTCCCTTGTTACGCTATAACTACAGTTACTTTGGGTGGAACGAGAGTCAGACTCCCAACCAATACGAGACTTTATATTCCCCCTTGAACCAAGGAATCTCTGGGTAGACTCGGGGTGGGTACGATTTAGAATTGGCACCAGCCACCTGAAATAAATTCACTTCCACAAAGTCTCCTGCAACTTGTTCCAAGAGTTCGGTAAGAAGGGATCTATTTCCGATACAGAAGGTTCCGTTCGGAAAGAGAGGGGTTGGACAACTACCGTGGTTATACTGAAAACCATCTATAAGGGGGGTTTTCCTCCCACGAGACAAAATAAGTGAAGACATAGGGGTCTCGGATCTAATCACGGACTGTGTACCGTCAACTTTCCCTTTACAACGTTCAATAAACAACTTTGCATGGACAGTAACTGTTGTCACAGTTCTACGAGTTAGATACGGATTGGTGAAGGTAAACCGTAGATCTTTGAATGTGCTCTCCTACCACCTCTAAACCAAGCTATCTGAATTTTAACGTTGTCCTTTCTGGGAGTCGAGTCGAAGACCTTTTTGGTTGCTCAGGGGGACAAAGACAAAACGGTTGACACTTTTCCCCAGACCGGTTCAGAAGTGACACTGTCTCCCTCCTTTTTTACGCTCGCGTCACAAATTGTGGATTCTCTCACTACGCAAGGACGCTCCACGAACAGTAGAGGTGGGAATCGAGGAAAAAGACTTTTCCTTTGAACCTTTTGATCTCACTCTACAGATAGTTCTCAGGTAGGGAGAACAAAGATGGAAGAGGACTATCTTAACGGTACCTAAGTCGTGGTCTTGCCAACAAATCCGATTCATAACCAGGGGTCTAACCTACGGATGTACAGGATTTGGACGGAAGACTTTTACATGAGACATACTTGTCCGTTCCCTTCCTCTTACATACACCGTACAGTCGTCAGGGTGTTGAAGGGACAATGTCTTGTTCTAAGGGTGTCTCACACTTGTGTCTTAATAGAAATTCCTTCCACGACAAACCCTCGGTTCCCTGGGGTCCGTCCCTAAGGATTGGGGTTCGGGGTAAGGGTCGTGGGGATTGACGGACATCAAGACACTGACCTCGTTTCGCAAATTGGGAACCCTGAGTCGAAGAAACAGACACTTTATTATGACCGAAGGACGGAGGGTTACCCTGTCTTTCTTCTGACTAAATTATAAATGTATCGTGTAACTCTTGGAGGTTCTGTCCGTGGTATGTTGACCCTTTATACTATATTACCCTTCTTACAGAAAATTCAGCAACCAGAGACGAGTCGGAAAGGTGTACTCGTAAAGGTGAACGAGTAAACGTTCAGAGCAGACCAGAAACGAAAGACCACCCGAAAAAGGAAGAGGGAACACGTACACACGTCCAAACCCGTTGACACTCATACACCTACCGGAGTCAAAGGCGAAACGTACGGACATTTAGGTCTCATAAACCTTCAGGAATAGTCTGGGTCTACCGACAGAAGGGAGGGTCTTGAAGGTCACTTTAGGGAGCGATGAGACAACAAACGGGGTGTATCCTGATAGTGGAGTCACTTGGGACAAACGAATGTTGAGCTCGAGTGGCAAAATGTCGTGTAGTCCAGTCCACTCAGGGAAGACCGTCACCGTCGTCCGGAACAAGGGTCTAGACGGTAGTGGGACCAACTTGACGACGGACACTTCCAGTCCTACGCCGTTGTGTCCTTCGGGTGTCCGAGTGTCCAAGAAAGGACTTGACCAACAGTCCTCATTCGTGAAGAATCAAACAACATCTATAAGTCAAGTCAAGGTCTCACGGCTCTACCGATAAAATAAGTTGTCACACAGGTCTAAATATCGGTGAAAAAAACTCTCCTAAGTAGTCAGAGGAGGGGAGTAGTACGACTTACACTTAAAAGGTAGAATAAGACTTAGTGTAAGGTGGGTTTAATTGAAGTATTCCTATCTGAAGTTCTCCTGAGTTTGTAAAGTTTCGATAGACAAGTTTCGATGGTGTCACGGTCTCAAAATGTTCATTGGATATGGATGAAAACTATTAACTATACACAAAATAAAAATCTATAATAAACATAAACAAGTATGAGTAAGGTTTTCATTTATGACTCAATAAAGTTAGACGGATCAATATTCGTATAAAAAATTATATTCATACATTATAAAATTATTTTATACAACCTTACATCTGAACTAGAAACCTAACTTTCTTTGTTGTGAATCAGTACCTGTATTTGAAACCTCTCAACTATGCAAACTTGACTCGACAAATAAAGATACGTTTAAGAGGGGACGGAGGATAAGACAGTGTGATTAGGGACAAGAAAATCCGTTCTTACATTAAGGGAATATGGGGGAGGACAGAAAATTTTATCCTTGAATGAAATCAATACATAGTCACGAAGTTTGTTCTTATATTACCCACCGATTAGACAATATTTAAACTCTTACGTAAAGTACTTTTTTTCAATGTCTCGACGGTTTCTCCCTCCCGATGTCTCTCTCTCTCCTACATTTTGGATCAAACCCCTCGAACAATCCTTAGATTAAAAGACGTCAAGACCTTCGTCCACATTGTACGGGTCCCTCGGACCTTAGATTTCTTCGAACATTGAGACCGAGTCCTGCCCTCTTCTTGACCATCACATAACTCTGACAAGACGTAAAAGATGTAAACGAAACTGTTTAAGGAAAACTTACGAATGCCTCCTGGTTTAGAACCAGATCTCCTTTCACTCGGTACAACCCCCTAGGTGCAATCTGTGATATGTCTTCCCGTGAATCTCCACACATGTCCGGGGTCTTTTCCTATTAGACTTTACCACGAGACCTAAGGAATTCTCGATTCTTCTTTTCAGTGGTCTCACCTAATGTATGTGAATCCAGTTACCGCAATGTCCACTCTTTCGACGCCCGTGTCTGACGAGTTTTGGTAGAGGGTATTGAGACGATGAAGACGTCAAAACTAGGGTCGCCCAACCTTTGGTATTTGACGGTAGATTGGGAGTAGGTTCCATTCCTCGTCGTCGACACGAAACGACCTCGTCTGCACTTCTCTATGGGGGTATAGGTTCCATTCTCTTTGGGTTCATTCTACCATGCACAACGTTCTCCCGTAGTCTCCCGTCTGTGTAACTTTGGTATGAGTGTCTTTTGATCAGTTAGATTAGTGTGATCCTGGTGTCGGAACAGATTGAGTCACTTTGATTCGGTACGGGCACCCCGTTGGGTTCTGTCCGCCCAGTACCACCTCTCCAGACTGTCTTACACCAGGTGACCTCTTCCCTTACCGTTCGGTGAAGTCATAAGAACGGAACTGTTGGGGTACTTGTCATACTTTTCCGTTATACTATCCTATGGTTTTCTCCTTGAGGGGTCTCTTGCTTCCTTACCTCGGTTTCGTTTTTGTTATGGGTGGACACCTACACTGACCACTATCTTCGTTCTAGACTACGACATTTCTCGTTATAACGTCTCCTTAGACCTTTCAGTCCAGGTACTTAGTTCCGTTTAACCTTCACCAGTTTGTTCTCTACCGTTCCCACTTGCAACTGTAAGATCCTTAGTCGCTTGATTTTACCTGACCTTACCCACTTAAATTACGTCTACTGGTAATATAGATGATGACGTCCGTCCTTAGGGAGTCTTCTTTACCTCATCGGTAGTACCAGTTGTTTTCTCAGGTTTTACGTCATGAACCTACGTCAGAGTTTTTACTGTCTTACTAGAGACAAGCAAAGGTTCCGTTTGGTAAGTTATAGTGTCAATGGGTTCTGGTACGGGGTTCGTCATTACGACTCCTTCGACTTCAATTTGCCAAAATACTTCTGGATGTTCTGGAAAATCTTGATTGTGGGTTTTTTCTACAGGAAAAGTAATATCCCCTGACCTTACGTTTTCATCCTTCAGTTCTTTGTAGACCTCATTGTCCGTTCAAACCGGAACCTTACTCCTTACTTCGTCCCGTTTCTAATTCTCTCAAAACGGTTCTTTGAAGTGACGAGTATCGTTTGTGGGAGAAGGTTGTTGTGTTCTCTTCTGAGATGTGTACCTGTGGTGGTCTACCAGTTGTGGTTTTAGTCTAACTAATATAAGAAACGTCGGTTTCTACCTCTTCGAGATGTGTCAGTTGTTTTTGTTCTGGTCCTCGTCTGACACCGAGTCTAGTACTTGAGGAATAATGGTTTAAGTCTGAATTTAACATCTTTCATCCCTTTTGGCGATCTGGTAAGTCCATACCGGATTTAGTTTAGGGAATACTGATATGTCACCTTCACTCTTTATCTAAATTCCCGGATCTAGACTATCTATCTCACGGACTACTTGATACCTTACTCCAAGCACTGTAACATGTCCTCTGTCCCTAGTTCTGGTAGGGGTACCTTTTCTTTACGTTTTTTCGTTTTACCGACAGACCCCTCCGGAATGTTTATTGACACTTCTCTTCTCTCCACTTTTGTTTCCTCTTTTCTTTCTATATCCGTAGATTTACGTCTCAAGGTTTCTTATCGTTCTTCTCTATTCTTTCGGAAGAAGTCGCTAGTTACGTTTCTTTATCTCCTTTTCTTGTCTTACCCTTTCTGATCTCTAGAGAAGTTCTTTTAATCTCTATGGTTCCCTTGTAAAGTACGTTTCTACCCGAACTATTTCCTGTCTTTACCATACCTGGATTATCTTCGTCTTCTATAATTCTTCTCCACCGTTCTTATGTGTCTTCTTGACATGTTTTTTCTAAAAGTGCTGGGTCTATCAGTACTACTACACTAGTGATTAGATCTCGGTCTGTAGAACCTTACACTTCAGTTTACCCGGAATCTTTCGTAGTGATGCTTGTTTCGATCACCTCCACTGCCTTAAGGTCAACTGGAGAAAGTTTAGGACTTTCTACTACGACACTTTTACGACGTGAGTTATACGGTCGTTTAAACCTGTTGAGTCGTCACCGGTGTCCTGACCTTTTCCAGTCAAAAGTAAGGTTAGGGTTTCTTTCCCTTACGGTTTCTTACGAGTTTGATGGTGTGTTAACGTGAGTAGAGTGTACGATCATTTCAGTACGAGTTTTAAGAGGTTCGGTCCGAAGTCGTTATACACTTGGCACTTGAGGGACTGCAAGTTCGACCAAAAACTTTTCCGTCTCCTTGGTCTCTAGTTTAACGGTTGTAGGTGACCTAGTGCCTTTTTCGTTCTCTCACGATCTTTTTGTAGATAAAGACGAAATAACTGATACGGTTTCGGAAACTGACACACCTAGTGTTATTTGACACCTTTTAAGACTTTCTCTACCCTTATGGTCTGGTGGACTGGACGGAGAACTCTTTAGACATACGTCCAGTCCTTCGTTGTCAATCTTGACCTGTACCTTGTTGTCTGACCAAGGTTTATCCTTTTCCTCATACAGTTCCGACATATAACAGTGGGACGAATAAATTGAAGGTACGTCTCATGTAGTACTCTTTGAGACCTGACCTTCTTTGTGTTCGACCTTAGTTCTAACGGCCGTCTTTGTAGTTATTGGAGTCTATACGTCTACTGTGGTGGGAATACCTTCTTTCACTTCTCCTCGATTTCTCGGAGAACTACTTTCCCTTTCTCCTCTGACTTTTTCAACCGAATTTCGAGTTGTAAGTCTTTTGCTTCCAGTACCGTAGGCCAGGGTAGTGAGGTACCCTTTATCTACCTCTTTGTCACCTTTGACACAGTCTGAAATAAAACCCCCCGAGGTTTTAGTGACGTCTACCACTGACGTCGGTACTTTAAGTTTCTGTGAATGAGGAACCCTCTTTTCAATACTGGTTGGATCTATCATATAAGTTTTCGTCTCCGTAATGAAACGGCTGATTCCAGGTAGATCAGTTTCGATACCAAAAAGGTCACCAGTACATACTTACACTCTCAACCTGACACTTCTTCCGACTCGTGGCTTCTTAACTACGAAAACTTTACACCACAACCTCTTCTGAGAACTCTCAGGGAGCCTGACGTTCCTCTAGGTTGGTCAGGTAAGACTTCCTCTAGTCGGGACCCTAAAGAAACCTTCCTTACTACGATTTCGACTTTGAGGTCATGAAACCGGTGGAGTACTCTTCTCAACTGAGTAACCTTTTTTGAGACTAAGACCCTCCCTAACCCCCGTCCTCCTCTTCCCCTGCTGTCTCCTACTCTACCGACCTACCGTAGTGCCTGAGCTACCTGTACTCAGACTCACTTGAGATCCTCTACCACTACTTGTCCCTCCGGACCGCACGACGCTAAGTACCCCAGCGTTTCTCAGCCTGTCCTGACTCGCTGACTTGACTTGACTTGACTTTCCTCCTTCTTACCTTAATCCGTCCTTTCGATTTCTCCTGGTACGGACGGAAGGTGGGGATGACGTGGACCCGTAGGACGTCAAACGGACTCCACCAATTCGGAGTGAACCACAAAAATATCAATCTCTGACCTTTAATAAGAATTCATGAAACACTCACTTTCGTTAAGACCTGAAAAATAATAAACTCTCATTCCAAAAAGTTGGACCCAACCCTCTTCTTGGAGACACTTTTAAAGTTTCCCATCACCCTCTCCCACAGCGGAAGATTAATATAAGTACTCAGTTTTTATCACTAATGTATATAATTGTCTAAAAACAAACTTGTGAAAACCCACTATATTAAGTATTCTAAAAAGTCATAACTTGATAAACATCAAAGGGAAGTATTAGTATATACCCTATGTACACACTTTTTGATTGTTTCGAAGACGACAGAAACATGAAAGATTCAAAAACAACTTCATATCAATTAAATGTTACATTTTATTAAATGTTTCATATCAATTAAATATTACATAATCAAAGTTCACATGTCGTTTCACTAAGTCAATATATATAGATATAAGAAAAAGTCGAAGGAAAGGTAATATTCAATGATGGTCTATGTCATATTAAGAGACACGATATGTCATTCAGGAATAAATAAAATATGTATCATCATCTTCTATTTTATACGTTCCATCCTAACTCACGGTCCGATTGTCATAGAACATGTATCTTCCTAGACAATTCACCTATTTTGCTATTGAAGTTCTGGACATCGTACACTTTAAGGAATTCCATAATACCCAACTAAAGTGTGTTCTCCATAAAGTAGAAAATAGTTGGTCAAAGGAGGAAAGTGTACAATTTCTGGTCAACAATCATTTGAACTCTACAATCACTACAGACACATCGAGAGGATCTTTAAGACTTGATCCACTACTTCCTGCGTCTCCGACCTCTTCTACCTCCTTCTTCTGTTTTGTCCTAACTTCTTCTACCGACGATTTCTTAAAGTCCTTCTTGTTTTCTGTGAGAAATATAATGATCCTTTATTCGTAGTAACAAGTTTTTCTTTGGATTTAGGTGATATTATTTTTTATGTTTTATTGACTTACTAACATTTCTTTAAACACTTAGTTTGAAACGTTTCGGACAACGTCACAAGGGACCACCCCTCTTTCGTATCGTGGACGGTCCATCTTCGTACAACAGTCATAATTGTTACGTTCCGCGTTTCCAAGTGTTAAAAATTAAAAATTGAAACCACTTTCTATCACAAAATATGACAATATCGTGTTTCCTTTGATTGAAATTTGAAATCGTTTTGAAACCGGAAGGGACCACCGAGTCTACCATTTCTTAAACGGACGTTACGTCCTCTGGACCCAAACTGGGGACCCAACCCTTCTAGGGGACCTCTTCCCTTTCCAATGGGTGAAGTCATAAAAACGGACCTCTTAAGGTACCTGTCTCCTCGAACCATTCGATGTCAGGTACCCCAACGTTCTTAGTCTGTACTGACGCACTGATTGTGAGTGAAAGTTACACTAAAAAAAAAGGGACAAACTCTTCAACTGTCTACCCTTTCACGAGCGGACACGACACCGAACCAAGGTGAAAGACATACGAAAAAGTAGGAACAATCTAAAATTCTAAGAATTCAAGTACGACGAAGAACCACAGTATTTTAGAGTTTAGGAGTATGTATTAAACTTCTTTGTCAACAACCTCCTTATATATCTTTTATTTTATAGAGGAAACCAATCTAAAATAAATTTTTTTTATCTGGAAAATTTTTATTTGGAAAAAAAAAAAAAATTCTTTTCACTCAACAATGATACGAAGAGTGATAGGATTTAGTGTTTCAAGTAAATAGGTGGTTTCGACAACCAGTGACAATCTTGACTAATATGACAATTGTAATATAATACATTTATATATCAAATATTTTTAAACACTACGGTTCCACTATCAAATCTAAACACGAATTAAACCCCCCATTCATAAAGAAATTTACCTATTACGACCAAACAAAAAAAATTTCACCCAATTGTATTTAAGAGTGTATTTAAAAATGGACCTGAAAGTTTGATATAGGATAAAGAATACGTGGATCATGGTAGTCATACTTCAGTAGGTGAATTACCCATTTAAACTACTCGACATTCCGACACTCTTATAGTTCTAGGGTCACCTAATTTAATAGTGTCTTGACCTCTCGTTTACAGAACTCCGTTCTACTACTTTAACTTGACGATAGGTACAGTTCATTCTCATCTTTTAAAGACCATGGGTATCAATTAAACACTTGGCTACCATAGGAAACTAGTAATTTTTTTTTTTTTTTTCATCAAGGAATTAACATTCGATTCTAACAAAGTAATTAATACAGAAAAGTAAGGAAAAGATATAAACCTAAATATGATTTGAAAAACCAGAGTTCAAAGTACACCGGTTTACATGACTATAAAGGATTAAAGGTAAAAAACCCTTTCTATAAGATTTGTATTTATTATGGTGAGTAGGTATAAAAGAAGATTTTATAAATTACCAAAAATAATTTTTCTGATTTGTACATGCTTGGACCTCAAATAAAACCACTATGGAACTCAACACATCAATGAAGAATAGTCATTAACTAAAAAGGGTTTGGTAAATAATTATTAGGTATAGTAAAGAGTAACTAAACACATCAAAAACAATATAATTATTCAAGAGTGGAGATATAACAAAAGGTCATTATACGAATAAGTAGCGGTCCCGTAATAAACTTAGAATCTATCCGAATCATCCTCAGAATCAACACCCATAAGTTGCGTTGTTGAAAGATCTCCCGTAGACAAAGGTATCTTTAACCCTTACCCTTTAGAATCCAAAGGTAACGAACCCCTAGGTCTGTCGTAAACTGCTTCCTTTATGTCTTCAAATCTCTACTGGATTACTCCTGAGGAACTCATAGAACCAGGTATGTTTTTGTGACGACCACGACGACGACGACGACGACGACGACGATAGGCTTAGAACTGTTGGATGGACTTCAGGACCACACATCAAGATTAGAGGGACGTCGAACCATCATCGAAACTGGGAGTAAGGTCAGACGAAGTCCTTCACAGTTATCAGAAAAAGTCTATAGTGATATCAAAAATGACCAGAGTATCCAATAGGACCTCTTATGATACTTCCGTCTTCTGTTTTCTATTAAAAAACCAACCCGATAACATCCTTCGTTTACGAACCACTAGTTCTTAACTATGGTCAGTGTGTATGGTTTTGGTGAACCACATCGATTCGACCTATCGGGACTCTTTATGAAAAAACAAAAGTAAAAACAAGTAACGAGCAAGTAGTCACTTTTACGACAGGACCTTGGTCTGTAGTGAAGTTGTCCCCGGGTCGAAGAGAAGTCTCAAGAAACCACGTAAAGTCGTCGTTAAAGACGACTTCCAGACCTGTGAACCGAGAAGACTCAGTGTTTAGGGGTTTTAAACGACAGTTAAGTAAGTCAGATGTTTCTTGTTTTACCGTAATTTACCGGAGACTTCTTATTCATACATTTAATCAAACAGAACGACATTTTATTCCGACGGTATGTAAGTCTGAAACGACCACGTAGAGTACGTTACCTCCATAGACAAGGAAAACTTAAACCATTTAGTTTTCAGAATTTCAGTAATTGAAGTTTAGTAATTGTTTACCTTGTCCTTGAACCGCTCAAAACCCAATCGGACAAAAGACAATTGAACACTCGGACGAAGACGAAGTGGGTGTTATGATCCAAATCAGGTTGACATTGATGATCTAGTTATTGATGTAATTTTCTTCAAAGCCATATATGAGTGGACAATTACGGCCATACCTATGTTGGACAAAACGAAATAAGGATTCTTTACCTTATTTCTACCTTTGTGTGTTCAACGTCTGTTTACCTTTGTTCCCTTTTCTAATAAATTTCAAACCGTTTACAATTTCTCCTACCTTGTTCATATCTCGTATTCTACGGAGTATTTTTACCTCAACTATTATAAGACGTTCCGGTAATACTACTACTGTGTGTGAAGTCTCACCCTTTATCTAAACCCACTTATTTCGTTTACTTGTTTCTCTGATAATTCTCCTTTGTTTTTTTCAGGGATCTCAGTCTGTGTCGACTCGCGCACGTGTGTGTGTAATCAATCGTTTAATGACTTTTTAGACCGGTCATCCTAAAATCACTGCAAATCGATATAATTTACAAAAAATTAAACATCGTTACCAGAATGTGAAGTCAAAAAATTTTTCGGATAGAACAAACGTAAGCAAACTAAAAAATGTCAGAACGTGTAATAGTCATAATGTAGAAAGACCACTTTAGATATGGTTGTCAAACACGGAAGGAATTCATGGTGGTCTTTGAGTTGAGAAAGAAGGATGCTGTTCTAATATTAAAATTTTCAAGAAGTAAGACCAACAATTTTCTTATGGGTCTATAGTTTTGTCATTAGTAAGTATTTAATATTACTTTTTAGTACATGGTAGTGTCATTTTTTTAAAATTTCGGGTCTATATTTATGTAGTTCTTCCCATATCCTAAAAGTAATTCTTTTTTTTTTTTTTCGAAGGTTTCCAATTACTTTCTGTATTTTATTCTGTCTCTGTATTGTTGATGGACCTATATGACTATGTTCACTAACAGTTCAATTTTAATGAAGAGAATTGGATTAATTCTGTNTAGTAAGTATTTAATATTACTTTTTAGTACATGGTAGTGTCATTTTTTTTAAATTTCGGGTCTATATTTATGTAGTTCTTCCCATATCCTAAAAGTAATTCTTTGTTTTTTTTTTCGAAGGTTTCCAATTACTTTCTGTATTTTATTCTGTCTCTGTATTGTTGATGGACCTATATGACTATGTTCACTAACAGTTCAATTTTAATGAAGAGAATTGGATTAATTCTGTTTAAAGTGACTCTTAAATTGACCGTACCACTAATTTTTCAGTAGCGTTTATTACATCTTTATTTGTAACGGTTCTCTTACGACCTTTCCTGTTTATTCCCCTCCTTGAAACGATCTTCGTCGTCTGGTAAGTTACCTTGTCTTACCTTTGGGGTCTTTGTCTTATAGTCTCAATTTTTCACCATAAAATTTGATGTACTCTATTCTACCTAATAAAGTCTGTGCACTTACTAGTAAAAAAAACATTTCAAGAGTTCACAATGTGATACGAGGTTTTATTTAGAACCCAAACAATCGATCAATCTTATCCCTTTTCCTCGGGTTTTACCGCCACCGATTTTCTGCTGCCTTTTCGGGCCCTTTTATCTTTCTCCTTCCAGTTTCCTTCCAGGCTCCTGGCCCCACTCCTGAAGTCCATCTTGTCGTGAGGACTGATTCGGGTTAAACGTATCCCGTCCGGGTTCCCCTTCTTTTTTTGTATTTTTCTCGGTTCCCGTCTCTCGACACTGTGAGGCTCCCCCGGAATTACAGGCAGTGAGGTTTGGAAACAACACTGATCTGATTGTTGCCTCCTCGTATGTGAGTGGACTGTCCGACTAATTTCTAAACCCCTTTTATTTTCGTTTTTTAATTTTACTTCTTTTACACATCTACCTCCGACCCGGTGCCCTCCTAGTCTCCCTACACCTTTCCGCCAAAGCAAAGCAGATCTCTTGCACTCAACCTAAGGGGAGTTAAACATCAACTATTATGGACAATGGTGTTAAAGACCTTGGTACTTTTGTCAAAAGACATCAATGTGAACGATTTAAAACGACCAGGTTCTCCCTACACCTCTCCTTATTCGACTCCCTATTCATCTAAATCTCAACGACAACAACAAATCTTCTCGGGATTTTTTCGAGACCCCCTGTCCGAAAGTCGTAGGACTTCGAGGAGCGGCGAGGTCGTTTCTACGGAAAGAGTGGACGAGATCGAAATCAATTCGTAGGCCTTTGCGAATCGGTTGACCGTGTCAACTAACTTTACACGGACCGTGGCGGGTGTCCGTTAGCGTCTGAACTCGGCGCCCCGGATCGTGTACGTAGGACCCGTCATACCGGGCTGTCCAGAGACACGAACGTGCGCCCTTTCGGGCGAAGGCTCCCCGCGTCCGCGTGACACAAATCGCCGCAGCGAATCGATGCTGAGAAGGTCCGACTTTCTAACCTTTTGGCGCCTCGAAGGGTTGACCCTATAACACCCCCTTGCCGAATCCGAATAGACATCGTAATCATAACCCAAAGCCCCTGTCACTTCTCGGCTCCCTCTCCACTCCACACAAACTTCGGGCGCCCAAGACACCACTTCTAAAAACCGAAGCCCTCATTCTTTCCGCTCAGCGGGAATCCGAGGAGGTAGTCAGGCCCCTCTCTGCCGCCGGTATCTTAGGTGAAGATCGGGCCCATAGCGTAGGCTCTGTTCCTGGAGCCTTTCTAGGTGCTTCGACGGTAACGTCCCTTGCATCGGTTTCACGTCGTCTAAGACAACGACCCTTTCTTACCGGACTTGCTGTCCCTGTTCTACTTGTCCATTCGCCCCACCTTCCCGGACCGTCTCCAGGGAGGACACTCAAAGGAGAGGTTCCGAGCGCCTGTGGAAGGACCCTAGGTCGCGGGACGTCTGAAATATCCGTCGTTTTTCGGAATCGAGTAAAGCCTGGGTGAATATTAAAGGTAATATGTCGTGAAATGACTATTTAAAACTTCAGTAAATTGACTTACAGCCATTATGTAAAACCGAGGAAGAAGACGGGTGAAACTTTCCATGGTGTAGTCTCGACTCAATTTAATCGATCAAGTAAACTCTTAAATCCAAATTTTATTTTGATTCCGCGATCGTAAATATAAAATACTATAAAGAACTCTTTAAAAATGAAAGAGACGTCACTAATTTTATCAACACTTAACTTCCACAGTCTTAATCTACTTCTCAATACCTGTCAATGAACGAGGAAAGAACTTTTTTTTTTTGTTTTTGGATTTTGATTTTTAATAGACGGAATTTTTTTCTTTTTTTGTTTTGCAAGTCAACACGACCTAGAAACAACGGTACTCCCGAGAAGAGATCGTTACCGTTCGTTCCCGAGGAGAAACGACGACACGTGTCCGAAGAATAACGTCATCGAAGGGAGCACCGTCTCGTGTCCGAGACTCGTGTACCCGAAGTCATCAACACCCAACACCCGAGTGATCAAAACCGTGTGCCCGGATCCACTAGACGTCGAACACCTTAGAAGGACCTGATCCCTAACTTGGTTACAAGGACGAAACCGTCTACCTAAGGATAGGTGACACGGTGGTCCCTTCAGGAGAGACGAAAAAGACACACTTCCACTCATAGGACGAAAGAGAGGATACGTCCCATTTATTTAGTACAATGCTGTGTCAGGCAAAAAGGATTCCACTACCCAGAGGGTAGACTCTGCCCCAGTCTCCTCGAACAAACCCAGTGGAAAAATGAGGTCAATCTGAGAACGATTACCCTTGTACACTGGGGAAGTAAAGAAGACTCTGGTAATACTTACCGGGACCTGCCGCGTGTAACGTGTCAAAGGGATATAGTGTACGGCACAGAATCTACCGCTACTGAAGGCCCCCGTGTGACTACTTAAGAGTAGTAAAGGTGACAACGACGACGAGAAGGGATTCAGGGGTCAGCCGAGTTTGTCACACAAATGTAACACCAGCACTTCCCACGTAGAGGAGGAGGAGTAAGAGAACGTCGTAGCGCACTTAGACCCTGAGATCCCAGTCAGGCCTCCAATTCTTTACCTTGGTCTCCTTTTAGACTACATCCCTTTGAAAAACGCTATGTATGGGTCCTGTTGGACGTTGAGGCTGGAGTCGTCGGTTTAGGAGGTAAGAGATTAAGGTAGGAATCTGTAGGGTGGGGAGGGCGGAGGTGGGTGACGTGAAGGGGGTGGGGGTGGGGCGGGGAACGAAGTCAGTCACCTTTGTATTCGAACGAAAGTTTTCAACGGTCCCTTAGTCTTCGTGAGGATTCACAAGTCGTAGAGAGACCAAGTCATAGTACCACAATTACCCCGGAGGCCCCTACAGAAACCGTTCAATCTCGTACGTAGGGGAATAGACCGTCCCAAGAGAGGTGCGGTCGGTTCTTGTAAAAGAAAAGGAAAAAAGAAGGGACGACCCACTCACATTGTTAGTTTTGTCTTCAACCGATAAAAGAAGAGAGTCGTTCAGGACAGGGAACCCTGACGCTGGGTCTTACTGGGTGTGTATATAGTTAGGCTGGATCTCACAGTACCCTGACTGTATTTTAGACACTTCCTGGAGGACAGTAGAAAGAAAAAAGGGAAAAATCTCAACCCTTCCTACCACTCCCTTCACGGTAGGAGTAGTCCGTTAGTCCTAACCGACATGGTAAAAGTCTCCACACTGGGGTCCGTCTTGGGAATTAAAGGGTTTTGAAGTCAAAAGAGGAAGGGACTATCGAGTCAACCATTTTTTAGACGGATGTTACGTCCTCTGAGACCAAACTAAGGACCCAGTCCTTCTAGACGACCTCTTCCCTATCCGATGGGTGAGGTCATAATAACCCGAAGGGAACACCGAGTTGATCATTTCTTAGGGGGACGTCACGTTCTCTGGACCCAAGCTAGGAACCCAACCGTTTAGGGGACCTCTTCCCTTTCCGATAGGAGAGGTCATAGGACCGGACCTCTTAAGGTACTTGACATATCGGGTACCCCAGTGTTTCTCAGCCTGTGGTCACTCGCTGAAAGTGAAAGTTTTGTATATTTGACAGAGTCCAACAGGATTCCTGGGTTAATCTAGTATCCAAACTTTCGTGAAACAGTCAACATTTCTCACTACCTCCCCAAATACTGATATTTACCTATCAATCTTTCACACCGAAATTTTGAATTTCTACGTCGAAAATTTTTCGAAGGACACAGAAGGGTCCCGTCACCGCCACCCCCGTCACCACGGTCCCATCCACCACCTCTCCCCTTGTCTACTACCCCTGCGAGAGTACACACAACATTAAGTAAGTTGTCTAAAATGACCCAAGACCAGTGTCTCGTGAATTTTTAAGTGCATGACTCAATATTTGGCACAAGTACACCTAAGGGTTTAGACTTTCATATTTTACCATCAGCCATCTCAAAAAAAGAGGGTGGAGACTGTGGGTAGGTGGGTCAAGGGTGGATGGCAGGTTTGCTTATTGGTGACAATTGTCAAAAAACATTCGAAGGTTACTCATAAGAGGGGGTTGTTTTTTAGGTCAGTTCTAAGTGACAGAAGAAATTCCCGTACCGTCGGGTGCGGATATAAGGACGGACCTCTTAGGGTACCTGTCTCCTCGGACCGTCCGAAGTCAGGTACCCCAGTGTTTCTCAGCCTGTGCTGACACACTGATTGTGTGTGAAAACCAAGGTTACCGTGACGTCACACGTGTGCACCAACACGGGACGAAACAAGTGTTCACCCATGTACATTCATCTGTACAGTCAACGATATAGATCTGCACATTCAACCACATTTGTCGACGCAGCATAAGGTAACAGGATTACGGAAGGACACATAAATTAGTTCAGGGGACACCTATCCATCAATGTGACAAAGGTCAGGTACCTATAATGTACCTCACACCTGTACATACTGTAATATAGTCATGTGTGGAGTAAAACATCTTGACAACTCAGGTCAGAAATCGTTCACTGACAACTCACTGACGGTACTCCGTCGACGACACAATCTGTGGTCTCAAAGTTACAACTCTTTTTTAAAATCTTATATTATTATTATATAAATATTTTTATGTTTAAAATCTCATGTTAATAACAATTATCAAATAGATTTTCGAGTATAGTGGAAATGTAAAAACGGACCTCTTAGGGTCTCTGCCCCCTCGGACCACCCGACGGCAGATACCCCAGCGTGTCTCAGCCTGTGCTGACTTCACTGAATCGTCGTCGTCGTCTCCGTGAAAGAACAACTGTTCGAACACTGTCTATATTGTGATATCGTTAAAAATTGAATATTATTTGGAACCGTGATACTCTTAAAACACGAATCACAATTACTGAGAATGTGTACAGATATCATCTCATCGTTTGTTTTTTTTTGATCTATAAATTATAACTGATAAAGGGTCAAGTGTACTTAGACTTTAAGTAAATCCAGTTACAAAAGAACATAAAGGTTGCCAAACTAAACATTCCCGAAGGAAAAGAACTCTGGTAAATTTATCCTTGAGTCTTGAACTCGTTATAATAGTTTTTTTGTCTTCTGAGTGTGACTCTGTATGTATTTAGGTCTGTCTGTCTGTTCCCTAGAAGATCAAAAGGCGGACTCTAAATTTTATAAAGAAACTCGGCGAAAAAAACTCCACCCCCCCTCCGTCCACCGCCGTCCTTATGACCTCACCCAAGGGTAAGAGAAGAGGTCCTCTAGAAGGACTGGGTCCCTAATTTGGGTCCAGAGGGCGTAACATCCGTCTGCGAAATGACAGACTCGGTGGTCCCTTTAACAACTTAAGACACCGTTCCTAATTGAAGTTCGGAACGGGATCCGTCCAGAAACATTGTTCGATTAACAAAAATTAACGTATACGTTTTTTTGGGTCGAAAAGGCAAAGGTTCTTTTTTTCTTCAAAGGAACATTGGTTAAAACAGACCGAGATATCTTATAGTACCGGCAGGATCCAGTCCAGTAGAAAGGAAAGACATCAGTATCAAAATAGGGACTTAGTATCTGTCTAGTCGACTATTTTTGGAACCTAAAAGAGACACCCCACCTAAACGAGCAGGAACACAAAGTGGACCGCAGACATCGTTCCGGGCGCCCGGAGAGGACCTTCACCCGCACCCCCGCCCCGCGTGGTCCTCGCGGACCACCCCCCGCCCGTCCCCTGCGTGGTCCTCGCGGAGTCTCCGCCCGCAGGGTCGTCACGAGAGTCCCCAGCGATAACGCCGACCCTTGGGGGTAAAGGACGCGAGGACCCAGAGATACCTAACCGTACGTCACTCGCCTCACCTCCCCACGCCCGAAGTCCATTCCCTTGACCCTGACCCACCTCGTCCCTTGGTGCAAAAGGCGGGAGAGACAACCGTGTCAGAGCCTCGGGGGATTGCACCGCCAGCGGCTTCCGGAGCGGAAACCCCAGTTCCGGAACTGGCGAAATGGGGAAGCGTATTTCGAGTCTGGACCCGTCCAAAAGGGTTCGTCGGATCACGGACGACCTTCAGGTTCCCTAAATAGGACGGACCACCAAAGTGGACGCCCCTGAAGTATTGGGAATGAGACCGGCCGACCGGGTCGGGACGAAGACCGTGACACGTCGGGTCGTCCGGGAACTGGTGGTACTCAACGTGGGATCTTTGTATCATCCCACGTACCTAAATTTGTGGACCACCGGTGGGTCCGTCTTCTCTTCCCTACTCCCGTGGAACGACGGGAAAGTACCACCTTAGACACCGACAGGACGACTCTCCCCCGGAAAGGTACCCCTGGGACACGTCATTCAAACCACAAAACCTTGACTTATTAATCTTGCACATTTTTAAAATTTAATACACCACGAAATTAAATTTTTTTTTTTTTTTCGAGGTTCAAAAAACGTTTAACTCCAGATTTTTAACTTCCGGGTAAAAGGAAGGTGACACCGTAAGATACTTCTTTACACGTAAAAAAATTCTTTTCTCAGTCTTTTCACTCCCTTTGTCTTTCGGGTCTCCACGGGGACATCAAACCGCTTCCGGAATACTCCAGTGAACATTTACGACGACCGACAGCCCTCCGTCAGAGAAGTACACCGACTACCCGTGTCTCGAGACGTCCGAACAGGAAACGTACCTACAAGAACAACCACCTTTAGGTCGAGCCTCGGTAGAGGAACACACATTCTTAAAGGGTCTGATCTGGGGACCCGTTTGGGACGTCCCGGTCCCCGAGGAAGGAAGTAACACAGACAGACAAACTGACTTTTGGTCGTTTCTGAATAAAAAGAAAGTTAGACCAGAGAGTAGGTCCGGAACCTCATTATACAGGGGAGGGAGAGTTATCCGAACCCAAGGTCCCTACTTAATGTCAGTCAACAGGTACTAAAACGGTTACTCCTTTGACTCTCGGTGTCTCCCACCTCCTGACAGGTTCCCTTCTACCCTATAGGAAGGTCCTTGGGACCGAGGACCCAAAAATTACTCGAAGGGTGGGTCGTACCAGTAATTAACCGTTCACAACTGTAACTCTTATTTGATAACCACCTTTACATTTTCCGAAAAAATTTCTTACACGGATGGTCGACACGTAGAATACCTCATAAAAGTAACACGAGGGGTTGGGACCCTTTCACGACCCGTGTCCCGTCTACGAAGTAGTAAGAATAACTTATTCAAGTTAAGGTGTATTAATATAGGTATCGTAGTCGTTTTGACACTCCACATAATCTTGTCACTAACAGTGTCAACCATGAAGTGTCTAGTCATTGCTTTCTTTTGTAAAATAATCCTTCTGACATTCTCCTAACGATTCAAAATTCAAATAGAGTGTTCCCATAAAAATTTTTACTTTGTTTAGAGAGGGAAGTAGTGGTTCCGATAGCCTCCAGACGACTCCTGGGGTGCGTTCCCTCCAAGATGGAGAACCCTGTGGGGACGAAGTCGTAGAGGGATTCGGTCGTTGGACCCTGTCAGCTCATGTGAACTGCAAGGAAGGAACTGGAACCCTCAACAAAACCTTCTGTTCAAAAACTGTCTGCCCACCCCTTCCAACCCCTACAAAGGTCACGTCAGGTAAATAACACGGAGATAAAGATAAAGACAAGGGACCACCGAGACAACCATTTCTCAGACGGACGTCACGCCTTCTGGGCCCAAGTCAGGGACCCACCCCTTCTAGAGGACCTCTTACTTTACTGTCGGGTGAGGTCATAAGAACGGACTTCTTAAGTTTCCTGACTCCTCGGACCACCCGATGTCTCCCAACCTGTGTCGACTCACTGGCTTGTGAATAAAGATCATACTAAAGTAGTCGAGGTGGAGTCTAGGAGTCCGTAATCTAGGAGCTCCAACCCCCGGGGACGAAATCGAGGGAGAAAGTAGAAGATGTGTCGAGATCGGACGAGGGAGGGGAGAAGGTGGACGTCTTGAGGGACGGCCCGAAGAGACTCACACTGACTCAGAGGAAGGGAGTGAAGGAAAGGAGACTCAGGGAAGAGGATTGACCCAAAGGGAGTAGAGGCAAATCCGTAAAAACGGGGTCCACCACGATCATCATTTCTTGGAGGGACGGTCATGTCCTTAGGCTAGGGACCCAACCCTTCTAGGTGACCTCCTCCCGTGTCGTTGGGTGAGGTCACAAGAACGGACCTTTTAAGGGTACCTGTCTCCTCGGACCGCCCGAGACTGTCAGTCTGTACTGACTTCGCTGAATTGTGTCGTGTGGTCTCCTGGAATCTTGACGTCTGAGTGCACTAACAAGACTGAGAAACCTCAGGGAACAGTAAGGTGCACATACAATCCCAGTCGAACACATAACGAAGGATTTCCGGGCCTCTCCCATTGTCCGTCCTTCCGACCCCCAAGAGGTCTGTCTCCCTTATCCGACGTTCACAGTCTGCAAAAAAGAGAGAGTTCGTCGTCCTCCTTTGTTTGATCACAATGTGAAAAAGGGGAAGAGCTATGTTTAAATTTTCCTCCAAAGAGACTTTTAAGACACAACGGTTCTACTGAGGACCGAGGCGGATTTGAATTGAAAAGAGTTTGGAATTCGATTCGCTACGTAACAAAGTATTCCTTTACAAACAGAATTCGATACAATTTATGACACATAAAGGCGATCTGAGAGAGAAGTCCAGTCAAGGGGGATTTCCGAGTCTTGACTGAACTGTTTGGTCATACAGAATGAGTATGGAACAAGAGGATTAGATACAATTACTTTGTTATATAAACGGACCTTTAGACGGAAAGAAGTTCTAAGTACAGTTAGTAAAATACCGGGCCCTACTGAGTGGGCGACGGTTACAATAGAGTTACGTACAACACCCACTCCCCGGACCACGGTAAGAGACTCTGTAACGGAAAGAAAGGAATCGTCTGACGATCACCGACATATTGTAGACCGATTCCTCTAGTCGGGACCCTAAAGAAACCTTCCTTACTACGATTTCGACTTTGAGGTCATGAAACCGGTGGAGTACGCTTCTCAACTGAGTAACCTTTTCTGACTACGACCCTCCCTAACCCCCGTCCTCCTCTTCCCCTACTGTCTTCTACTCTACCGACCTACCGTAGTGACTGAACTACCTGCACTCAGACTCACTTGAGGCCCTCAACCACTACCTGTCCCTCCGGACCACACGACGCTAAATACCCCAACGTTTCTCAGTCTGTGCTGACTCGCGGACTTGACTTGACTTTCTGGTCGTCCCCCATGAGAATGACGGGGACAGACTTCAGACACAGTCGTCGAAAGTGATAGAGAAAATATGAAATTATTTTGAAATACTGTGTTTTCGAGACTCATTAGTTCAGTATAACCTAGAAGTAAAGTCTAACTTTATGAGATACACAAAATAGGTTTTACCCGCGGAAGAGGACGTCTTGGTCGTGTATTGGAGGTTTTAGTCCTTTAATATACCAAAAATGTAATATTACGTTAGGTGTCGGGGTGAAGGGAAAGTCGTTAACAAGTTAACATACTTATATAGAAAAGAAGGGTACCAAAAGGAGTAGGCAAAAAAAAAAAAATTTCTCACAATGACTCTAAGAGTCAATAAACCTGTTTGAACCACCTAAATTTCGTCTGTACCACTTATAACCTAGACCCACCGGAAAAGATATACCTAAAAAAAGTGATTTCTACCAAAATTACAAATAAGTACAACATTATACATACTTAGGACGTAAGAAAAAAAGGGGTATCATTAATTTTTATTTATTGTACGGTAAATGGTAAATTTATAAACATTCGTATGTCACAACATCATACTTGATGGAAATGTACAAAACGTTTGGTCAAATTATTACACATGGAACACGCACGAAATCTCTTTGAGTCCTTTGACTCAGTCACTGACTTTACCGGGTTCTATAGTGGAATCTATGGTAGAAGTAGATTTTTGTTTTTTGTGCCCGAAGGACCACCAGGTCACCGATTCTGACCTGTGAGGGTTTCTTCCTCCGGGTCCAAGGACCGGAGGAAGGCTCTAGGCTCTTGATCTAGAGGGTACGGTGTTGCTTCTCAAACGTACGACACCGATTGATTTATAGACCGAACGGAGTTGACTCCAGCTGGACCGCGTCGGTTTATTTTTTTGTTCATTTATAAAATTTTTAATTTGGTTTCCTTTCCTTCCCATACCAACAACATGTCTAAATGCAGAATCGCAAGGGATAACTAATTTTTTTTCTCAAAGTGTTCTGACAGTAGGAAGACAGACCATATATGGCTCCTAAGGGAAGTTTACTCTAAAGAGAACATTTACACTGAGTGTCTTCTCGGTAGAACTTGAACCCACAGTCTCTACTAGTACACAGGAGAATTTTTTCAATTAATTCAGGGTGATTAAGAGTACGACTTCTCCATATAAACCCCCATCGTAAACGAGGGGAAGTGAAACCTACATAGGGTTAAACGAATGTGTCAGTAGATGGCTTCTGTAGGACTATAAACTTTCAAAAATCGACAATGTTCATCTCGACGACACATATTAACACACTATGAAAAACAGACCTGTGAAAAAGTTTCGACAAATCATTCACGATCTGTACATCATAAGTCCAGTGTCCACTCGGAACAAATCGACACCTTTTTAGGTCGATTCAAAGAGACCGTACACCCTAGAAGGACCCATTCCCTAGCTTGAACTCAAGCTAGAACTCTAGAACGTATCAGTCCGTCTAAGAAATGGTGACTCGGTGGTCTCTTCGGGGTGAGGGGGGTTGGGGGCGAAAAAACTCAAATGACACAGATTATCCACACGTCACGATGAAGTGACAACAAAATTAAACATTAAAGGATTGCTATATACTAAAACTCATAAAAACTATACGATTGAATGATAGACATAGAAAAGAAACCGGTCCGCAAGTCTAAATATGTAAAATTTACTCCAACAAACAAGGTCTAAAAAACCATATCAACCTCATGTTAGGAAATAGTTTATACATAAAACATTTATATAAAAAGACACCGAACACAAATTCAAAACACTTATTCCAAAAAGTGTCAAATTTAAATATTAAAAAATTTCAAGTACAATATTTAAAATACAGGAAAAAACCTATCTTAAACCACCCCAAAAAACAAAACCCAAAAACAAACAAACGAACAATTTAAAGTATTCGTTTTGATTCCATGACACCTATATCAAAATTCGTTTCGACTCCATTACTTCTTAATATCTTGAGATACATGTACTTCACTTACTTTCAGTCTACCAAATTAACTCGGTGCAAGAATGATCTCACTACTCGAAGGTGGGGTTGGTTACAATCGAGTGTTAATTTACGACAACAGTACACCGGAGTCACAGACGAAGGACGGTAGGTCTTTCTTTTGCACTCCTTCAGGACTGTTTTAACAACGATAAAAAGAAAAAAACTAAACATAAAATAGCGTCCCGAACCGTTTTTCTCCCGGACTGGACAACAATCTCAACGTAGGGTTCCGAACGAACAATTTATACAACTGTTTGGCGACTAGTAAAAGTTGTTTCCTGTTACTAGACGTGAACTCATAGACAACGAACTCGACCTTATCATCCGTAGGGAAATTCACGTCAGGAAGTACGACTTCGTCGTATGGACTTCGTCATCGTATTCTACTTGTGCAAATAGTACATCTGTAGCGTAGGGTACTTAAACGACTGAACAGGGTCATTATTGACCTCATGGGCCGTATTGTCAAGGAACTGATTTATTGTGCGAATACTCATGAAGAAGGTCACAAGAAAGAGGACGAAGCCAGTACTTGTCCTCTTCGACTACCGTCACCAAGAACTTTACATATAGCTAAGGATCCACCGTGTCACCCATTTATTAGACGGATGGTCACGTCCGCTACCTTCACTACACCCAAACTACGGACCCAGCCCTTCTATTGTTAAGTATGTGAGCAAAATACACTTGTTCAAAATATGAGTACTCACAAAAAGAAGACATATGTCTTATCTATCCACCTGATATTTCTTTCGACTCGTGTTTTCTTACCTACGAAAACTTGACACCATAACCTCTTCTGAGAACTCTCAGGGAACCTGACGTTCCTTTAAGTTGGTCAAGTAGGATTTCCTTTAGTCAAGACCCACAAGTAGCCTACCTGACTACTACAACTTCGACTTTGAGGTTGCAAAACCGGTGGACTACGCTTCTCGACTGAGTAAACTTTTCTGGGACCACAACCCTTTCTAACTTCCGTCTTCCTCTTCCCCTGTTGTTTCCTACTCTACCAATCTACCGTAGTGGCTGAGTTACCTATGCTCAAACCCATTTGAGACCCTCAACCACTACCTGTCCCTCCGGACCGCACGACACCAAGTTACCCCAGTGTTTCTCGGCCTGTGCTGGTTCGCTGACTTGACTTAACTTGACTTGTCGTTTTGTTTACTACAAGTTACTGTGACTTTTTTGGAACTACAACTTTTAGACTAGACGTAACACTCGTTACGAATCTTTAGGGACTCAACTTCGTATCATAATACGGATAGTAGGAACATCAAGGGAGTCACTTTATACAACTGTTCGAGAAGTAAGTACCATATCTAAGTACTTCTTCGATTTATCGTAATTAGGAAATCTAACTTTTACCACTTAAATTTAGACACTTAGGATACACTGTTGGTGTGTCAAGTCAAGTCAAGTCAAGTCAAGTCAGCGAGTCAGTACAGGCTGAGAAACGTTGGGGTACTTAGCGTCGTGTGGTCCGGAGGGACAGGTAGTGGTAGAGGGTCTTAAGTGGGTCTGGTAGCTTAGGTACTCCGGTAGGTCGGTAGAGTAGGAGACAGCAGGGGAAGAGGAGGACNAGACAACAGGGGAAGAGGAGGACGGGGGTTAGGGAGGGTCGTAGTCTCAAAAAAGGTTACTCAGTTGAGAAACGTGCTCCACCGGTTTCATGACCTCAAAATCGAAGTCGTAGTAAGGGAGGTTTCTTTAGGGTCCCAACTAGAGGAAGTCTTACCTGACCAACCTAGAGGAACGTCAGGTTCCCTGAGAGTTCTCAGAAGAGGTTGTGGTGTCAAGTTTTCGTAGTTAAGAAACCGCGAGTCGGAAGNCGGTAGAGTAGGAGACAGCAGGGGAAGAGGAGGACGGGGGTTAGGGAGGGTCGTAGTCTCAAAAAAGGCTACTCAGTTGAGAAACGTACTCCACCGGTTTCATGACCTCAAAATCGAAGTCGTAGTAAGGGAGGTTTCTTTAGGGTCCCAACTAGAGGAAGTCTTACCTGACCAACCTAGAGGAACGTCAGGTTCCCTGAGAGTTCTCAGAAGAGGTTGTGGTGTCAAGTTTTCGTAGTTAAGAAACCGCGAGTCGGAAGAAGTGTCAGGTTGAGAGTGTAGGTATGTACTGGTGTCCTTTTTGGTATCGGAACTGATCTGCCTGGAATCAGTCGTTTCATTACAGAGATGAAAACTTATACGATAGATCCAACTAGTATTGAAAAGAAGGTTCCTCATTCGCAGAATTAAAGTACCGACGTCAGTGGTATATGTCACTAAGACCTCGGGGTTTTTTATCAGACTGTGACAAAGGTGATTCACTACCCTGGTCTACGGTACTAGAAGCAAAAGACTTACAACTCAAAATCCGGTTGAAAAAGCGAGAGGAGAAAGGGAAAGTAGTTCTCCGAAAAATCGAGGAGAAGTGAAAGACGGTATTCCTACCACAGTAGACGTATAGACTCCAATAACTATAAAGAGGGCCGTTAGAAGTAAGACCGAACACAAAGAAGGTCAGGTCGCAAAGAGTACTACATGAGACGTATCTTCAATTTATTCGTCCCACTGTTATATGTCGGAACTGTATGAGAAAAAGGATAAACCTTGGTCAGACAACAAGGTACAGGTCAAGATTGACAACGAAGGACTGGACGTATGTCTAAAGAGTTCTCCGTCCAGTGCACCAGATCATAAGGGTAGAGAAAGTCTTAAAAGGTGTCAAATAACACTAGGTGTATCACTTTCCGAAACCGTATCAGTTATTTCGTCTTTATCTACAAAAAGACCTTGAGAGAACGAAAAAGACACTAGGTCGCCTACAACCGTTAAACTAGAGACCAAGGAGACGGAAAAGATTTTGGTCGAACTTGTAGTCCCTCAAGTGCCAAGTACATAACGACTTCGGACCGAACTTCTTAAAACTCGTAATGAAATGATCGTACACTCTACTCACGTTAACACACCATCAAACTCGTAAGAAACCGTAACGGAAAGAAACCCAAACCTTACTTTTGACTGGAAAAGGTCAGGACACCGGTGACGACTCAAAAGTTTAAACGACCGTATAACTCACGTCGTGAAAGTGTCGTAGTAGAAAATCCTAAACTTTGTCGAGTTAACCTTAAGGTAGTGGAGATGATCGAAACAAACATCATTACGAAAGATTCCGGGTGAACTGAAGTGTAAGGTTCTACAGACCAAGATCGAATCACTAGTGTAGTAGTACTGAGAGACCCAGCACTTCTAGAAAAATGTCAAGAAGGCACATAAGAACGGTGGAGAAGGATTATAGAGGACGAAGACAATCCAGGTATGGTAAAGTCCTCTGTCCCTAGTTCTGGTAGGGGTACCTTTTCTTTACGTTTTTTCGTTTTACCGACAGACCCCTCCGGAATGTTTATCGACACTTCTCTTCTCTCCCCTTTTCGTTTCGTCTTTTCCTTTCTATATTCGTAGACTTACGTCTCAAGGTTTCTTAGCGTTCCTCTCTCTTCTTTCGGAAGAAGTCGTTAGTTACTTTTCTTTATCTCCTTTTGTTGTCTTACCCTTTCTGATCTCTAGAGAAGTTCTTTTAATCTCTATGGTTCCCTTGTAAAGTACGTTTCTACCCGAGCTATTTCCTGTCTTTACCATACCTGGATTGTCTTCGTCTTCTGTTGGTGTGTATGGTTGTACTAAATAATCATAATATAGTTATAAAAATCAGGATGAGATAAAGTTGATTTTTATAGATATATGTTAACATGTACTTCAGTTCTGTATTTTAGTCCCGTTTATGTTTTATATGGTAGGAAACTCTTTCCCTCACTTTTTTATTACACGAAACGGATAACGTAAAAATACATAATCTAGGAATTCATAAAATAAGTGGTGTGGGTTGACTTACCAAGTGTTTGCAAAGTCTCTCCTTTCCTAGTAAAGAGAAATTGTTACTCATCAAGTTAAGGAGAGTTTCGTTTTTGGCCTGTCATTATTGATACTTCCTGCTTCCTGCATCAACTAATAAGTATAAATATAATGAGTAAGCAATCGAACTGTCTCCATGATCTAGACAATGGTGTAAACGACCCCAGGTCGGGACCACCTAGGTCCCTTAAGTTTCGCCCCTACCTCAACCGTTCCTTTTTGTAAATAAATCTTTATATTTCTCTCTAATCCCTTCTTATCACATCATCCTTTTAATCACCTCTTTTCTCCGACTTATTCAACCAAATACACCTTTTGGTTATTTCAAGGTTCTGTTCCTTGAACGTGGTAGATGCATCCGGTGGTCACGGGCGAACTTATCACCTCCCACGGGACGGAACCCGAGGGAGAGTACACCCAGAATCTTCGGTCCCGTTTATTCATATGAGCCACTCGGAGGTGCGAGGTCTACCCTTAAGTTGGTCTTTTCCCTCTTTTCTTGCCGTACCCCGTCGGTTCGTAGCCACGGTCTGGGTTCTGGGATAAAAGTTTTCGTCGAATATATGGGGTTCAACATGTATTTCTTTATTACCTTATACGTCTAAATACGTCCCCGTCGTCAGGACTAGGAATAACTCTGGTCCGAAAGGAAAACGTATGGAAGGGCATATGTTTTCCAGAGTCCACCAAATGTAATAGAAGACCGGTTCTCCGGACAATTTTAAAAATACCGAGAGAAGGATCTATTTACAGACAGTTGGTCTTTTGAGTAAAGGGGGACTTCACAAAAAGGAATTAGCAGTAGTGGGAGTTTTATGATTTATTTCAATTTAAGGATATCTTATTTCTACGTTACCCAATATTATTTCTTTCATGAATTGAGTTTCTAGATTACAACGATTATGGTCCCGATGGTGGACAAAAAAGATATAAGGTTGATATAGATGTTTATTTTCTATCATTTTGAACCGTCGTTCATAACCGAGTTGTTTACTTTGGGAATTACTCAGGATAAGATTAATAAAACTGAGGAGTCTTCGGGGATGTAAGGATCCTACAAAATTCGGAGGACACGGAGAGCGCCAGTCCTCCGGTGTTTGTTAGTGTACACGTCGACATTCTCAGGTCGTCCGTCCGATCTTTCGGTAGTCTCCCCAAAAACGTAACTTTGTGAGAATAATACGGGTCCTCTGAATAATAGATTTTCGAGATTTAATTGAAAAAGGTCTTTTTCCACCACCCCCTTGTCGGGGGACAATCACAATCTTCTCATCCACCTTTCGTATTGTGTCATTTCGTTCGTCTGAGACCAAAACCCCCATCTACGAGCCATTGTCCCCCAGAGGACTCCGAACTAAGGCGGAAACGCATACGACTCGGAGGAAAGAGTACTGGAAACGGTGCCCGCCTCAAGGAGTGCGACCGAGGGCCGTCAGATAACGGATACGTTATCTGTTTACAGTTGAGCCTTTATCATACTACACACGATCTATAAAATTTGCGTTAACTATGTTCCAAGGGAGAGTGGGAACAGAAGAAGGAGAAGGTTAAAGAACGACGCTGGTACGTCTTTTTTAGGAGAAGTGTGGAGGTGGAGGTCCTGCGTGTCGGTCGTAAAAGACTCGAAAGGTCTTTCCTTCGTCTGAACGACCACACTGTCGACCGTAGTCTCGACCCTGAACCCGACGGAACGTCTTCTGGCACCGAAGGTTTCCCACTCACGACCGTCGAGACTACCACAGATTCTTCTTAGTCGGAAAAGATTTTCGAGTGCACCTCGTCTGAATCATACGTTGAGTGAGAGGAGCAAGCCTCACCTTTATGACGTCACTAATCGTAGGAAAAGTATGTCACGTCCCAACGAATTACTTGGGTAGACGGTCACATCAGAGACCCCAAGGAGGGAAAACAGACAAGCGAAGGAGATCACCAAGACCTAAGTAACCGAGGAAACAGAGGAGGAAGACTGTTTAGTCGGTACTTGCGAAAGACAAAAAGGGTGACCTTCCACCAACAAAAAACAAACAAAAGGATAATTAATATATTGTCTAAGTCGAAGACCTCTGAGTTCACTTAATAACACACACTTTTACTCTCCTTCGACCATCTATGTCGTGACTTTTATCCTCGAAACATCTGCCCCCGTCGACTGAAGTTTAAGATAGAGTTTGGTGGAAGACGACGTTGTCTGACACCCTCCTTGTAGAGCTCAGATCGAAAGAGGAGGTGTTTTGTACGGGAAGAGGACGAGAAGTAAAGGGAGGAGTCTCTGACGACAATCAGACAATCCTGATAACATTACTAAAACATCCTTCGCCCTGGAACATCTTATTCTTCTCTAAGATGGAGAGGAGACAAAAAACAGAATAGTAGAGGAGAGAGTTCCATTACATGAGGAAAGAAGAAGGAAAACAGTAACAATCTTTTAATAATAAAGTAGTAGTGAGAAGTGTCAAGGAAGTTCTAAAGGAGGACAAAAAGAGAAGACGAGTGGAATCAGAGAAGGGAGGAAGAAGGGAAAGAAGGAAGGAGGAAGGAAGAGAGAGGAAGAGGAAACGAAGGAGGAAGGAGGAAGACAAGGAAAAGGAAGGGACGGAGAACGAAAAGGTGAAGAAGCTTAGGAGTTGGAGATTGTGTAATGGTAAAGGACACTAACAGAGGTAGTAAACTCTCTCTCGTCTTAGCCATACCTAAATAAAGGTATAAATAAAGGTACGAAATAAAGTTTTCTCTAAATTTTTTTTTTGGGAACCATTAGATTTCATAAGGGACTCTTCTTTCTTCCATGTGGATTGTTGGAAGAAGTTCCAAATATAAGTAGTGTAAGAATGTTTCCTGGCAGTTTTTGTTTACCTGACGCTGACAAGAATCGTTCTAAGATACGAAGTAAACCACTACTGTATCTGGATTTTACACACCACATTCAGTCACATCCTGTCTATTTCGACCTGGTTCCGTCAGTGAGATCTATTTCATTATTTTAACCGAAGGGACGTTTCGTGTGTAGGACATTAAAATAAACTTCGCCTCCGACTCCTGAATCTCTTCTTAATTTTTCTTCCTAGAGACGTCCCCAGCCCCCCTCCCTCTCGAGAAGACCCCATCCCGTCCGTAAAGAAAGTTTGAACGACTCTTTTACAACACAATTAAGTTTAATAGTGTACCCCGAACAAATAAAAAGTCGTGAATAAATAATTTACGGATGATACAGAGACCAGATGAAGATTCTCGAACCTTACACCGACAATTATGGTGTATTTTCAGGAACAAGAGTACCTCGAATGTAAGATCAACCGTCCTATGTTGTTTGTTTTTAACCCGTATCCATGTTCTTTATTGTTACCTCCCATCCTCAATTAGACTTCCTTTCTTTTTAATTTAGTCATTTTCCCCCATTTCTCATTCCTTTCTACTCTAAGATCTGTCCGAACCGCCCTTTTGACCACTTATTCGTTGGAACTTATTTCTTCCCCTCACTTTGTGTTTTTATCCTTCCTTTTCGTGTAGTGTCCGGGTCTTATGTCGTCTATGTTTTAGGAACCATATCGTCTCGGCAACCGTGCACACTTTTCTCCTCTCCTTGTTGCCTTCCTTTTTTTTTTAATCGTCCTTTAGTCCACTCTCTCCATCGATCCCAGGTTTACTATAACCGGGAACTTTAGATACCGGTGTCAAAACTTAAAATAGGGTTTATACTTTTTTTTTTTTACTTTCTAATACTAAGTCAAGTCAAGTCAAGTCAGTGAGTCAGCACAGACTGAGAAACACTAGGGTACTTAGCGTCGTGTGGTCCGGAGGGACAAGTAGGAGTAGAGGGCCTCAAGTGAGTCTGAGTACAGGTAGCTCAGGCACTACGGTAGGTCGGTAGAGTAGGAGCCAGCAGGGGAAGAGAAGGACGGTGGTTAGGGAGGGTCGTAGTCTCAGAAAAGGTTACTCAGTTGAGAAACGTATTCCACCGGTTTCATGACCTCAAAGTCGAAGTCATAGTAAGGGAGGTTTCTTTAGGGTCCCAACTAGGGGAAGTCTTACCTGACCAACCTAGAGGAACGTCGGGTTCCCTGAGAGTTCTCAGAAGAGGTTGTGGTGTCAAGTTTTCGTCGTTAAGAAACCACGAGTCGGAAGAAGTGTCAGGTTGAGAGTGTAAGTATGTACTGGTGACCCTTTTGGTATCGGAACTGATCTGCCTGGAATCAGTCGTTTCATTACAGGGACGAAAACTTATACGATAGATCCAACTAGTATTGAAAAGAAGGTTCCTCATTCGCAGAAAATTGAAGTACCGACTTCAGTGGTAGACGCCACTAAAACCTCGGGGGGTTTTATTTCACTGTGACAAAAGTGACAAAGGGGCAGATAAAGGGTACTTCACTACCCTGGCCTACGGTACTAGAATCAAAAGACTTACAACTCGAAATTCGGTTGAAAAAGGTGAGAGGAGAAAGTGAAGGTAGTTCTCCGAAAAATCGAGGAGAAGTAAAAGACGGTATTCCCACCACAGTAGACGTATAGACTCCAATAACTATAAAGAGGGTCGTTAGAACTAAGGTCGAACACAAAGAAGGTCAGGTCGCAAAGAGTACTACATGAGACGTATATTCAATTTATTCGTCCCACTGTTATATGTCGGAACTCTCCTCATCTTTACCCGACTGAATGCAGCACTTTCCTGAGGGGAGGCTCAGGGTGCACCTCGTGTGTCCCTTCACTCAGTCAAGACACAATAGGTATCATAGTCGTTACGTACACACAGTTAGGGATGAGTTACGAGACGCCACTGAATTTACCCTTCGTCTCGGGGGTTTCTGTCCCCTATATGTATTTGTATGTCGACTAAGGGAAGTAGGATGTCGTCTTTAACTGTCTTGTAACGTTTCGTTGAACAACGACAAAAAGTCAGTGAGTCAGCACAGGCTGAGACACTGGAATACCTACCGTCACACGGTCCGAAGGGACAGGAAGTGATAGAGGACCTCCAACGAGTCTAAGTACAGGTATCTCAACCACTTCGGTAGGTTGGTAGGACAAAAGACAGTGGGGGAAGAGGAGACATGAGGTCATTTTTTAGTTGATATAAGGTCATTTTCAATTAGTTTTTTTCTTCTAGTCAAGATCTTCATCGCCCTGGTAAATCTTCAATAAAATGATCGTGTCCGATCTTACTACCATTAAATCACATCAAGTCTACCCCACCTAAACCCCAAATAAAACTTACATACTTTACCGTCTTTAAATTAAAAAACTCAAATATAGAGTCTTTCTCCCATCAGTTTCTATTATGATTTCTAAAATTGGATTCGTGGACCTTTTACCATAAAGGTCATTCCTTTTTAAGTTCTTCTTCTAACTCGCAACACCTTTCTTCTAAGTTTTACATACAAAACAGGTTCAATTTCAACTTCTACGAAGAATATATAATTTTATCTATCAATTTCAATATATGTCTTAGTTCTTAAATATCCTTCTATATATACAAAAAATATATTTACATATAATATATATATTATTTTACGATCTCATTTAATGTATATATCAAATAATTTTAGAGATGTATATATTATTAACATTTGATATATATTAAATAATATATATTATATTAAATATTATATTTATTATATATTATATAAGTATCATATAATAAATAATATATATTAGATATATATTAGATAAATATTATTATTTGATGTATATATCGAATAACTTTCAAGATGTACATTTGATATGTATACATCACATAACTTTCGAGATTCCCCAAGACGTCATCGTTCGAGGACATAGTAATAAACCGGGTCTTAAAGAGTTCCGTCAAACCGACTCTTTGGAAAGACAGAATACTGTGTGTATATACACGGTCCCTTGATGACAGGGTGTCTTGTGTAAAACTCTCAACGACCGTCTTTCGTGTCACATCTCTGACTTATTAATATACAGACCTTTTAGGTGACGACTTAATTTTTTCTTCTTCCTTCAACAGGAACGAGGGGGTCTCTGTCCTGCGACGTCTTAGTCACGAGTTGGGCAAACACAGGAGTAACACGAGTAGTACGACTTTCGTCACTGATCAGTAACGACCTCCATTTGATACGAATTTACGCTAAGTCCGAGTTGTCAGCGAAAAACAGCCGTGGAATATTTATACAGTGTTGGGAATTCTCGACTCCGTTAACCAAGACTTTTACCCCCACCTCGATCTTCCCTCGGGAACCGCTAACACAAGTTAGAGAGTACGACTACCTCCACGTGTTTTATATACCCGTGCCGGAAACCGTCCTAAAAAAAGTTTGTTAGTCATCTTTCAGTAATCACTGATCCTATCTCACTTCGGACAAATCCAAACTTTGTGATAACAATTAAATTGTGTGACCTTACGATACTCTATCTTTACCCTACTTTACCTGACTTCATTCCTATTTGTTATACTCACATGTAAGGTCAAGTCAAGTCAGCGAGTCAGCACACGCTGAGAAACCCTGAGGTACTTAACGCCGTGTGGTCCGGAGGGACAGGTAGTGGTTGAGGGCCTCAAGTGAGTCTGAGTGCAGGTAGCTCAGGTACTACGGTAGGTCGGTAGAGTAGGAGCCAGCAGGGGAAGAGGACGGGGGTTAGGGAGGGTCGTAGTCTCAGAAAAGGTTACTCAGTTGAGAAACGTATTCCACCGGTTCATGACCTCAAAGTCGCAATCGTAGTAAGGGAGGTTTCTTTAGGGTCCCGACTAGAGGAAGTCTTACCTGACCAACCTAGAAGAACGTCCGGTTCCCTGAGAGTTCTCAGAAGAGGTTGTGGTGTCAAGTTTTCGTCGTTAAGAAGCCGTGAGTCGGAAGAAGTGTCAGGTTGAGAGTGTAGGTATGTACTGGTAATCCTTTTAGTATCGGAACTGATCTGCCTGGAATCAGCCGTTTCATTACAGAGACGAAAACTTATACCATAGGTCCAACCAGTATTGAAAAGAAGGTTCCGCATCCGTAGAAAATTAAAGTACCGACGTCAGTGGTAGACGTCACTAAAACCTCGGGGGGTTTTATTTCAGACTGTGATAAAGATGACAAAGGGGTAGATAAAGGGTACTTCACTACCCTGGTCTAGAAGCAAAAGACTTACAACTCGAAATTCGGTTGAAAAAGTGAGAGGAGAAAGTGAAAGTAGNAGAAGTGAAAGACGGTATTCCCACCACAGTAGACGTATAGACTCCAATAACCATAAAGAGGGCCGTTAGAACTAAGGTCGAACACGAAGAAGGTCGGGTCGCAAAGAATACTACGTGAGGCACATCTTCAATTTATTCGTCCCACTGTTATATGTCGGAACTGCATGAGGAAAAGGATAAACCTTGGTCAGACAACAAGGTACAGGTCAAGATTGACAACGAAGGACTGGACGTATATCCAAAGAGTTCTCCGTCCGGTCCACCAGACTATAAGGATAGAGAAAGTCTTAACAGGTGTCAAATAACACTAGGTGTGTCAGTTTCCGAAACCGTATCTGTTATTTCCTCTTTATCTACAAAAAGACCTTGAGAGAACGAAAAAGGTACTAGGTCGCCTACAACCGTTAAACTAGAGACCAAGGAGACGGAAAAGATTTTGGTCGAATTTTTTTTTATTTTTTTATTTTGGTCGTACTTGTAGACTTTCCAGTGTCAAGTGCATAACGACTTCGGACCGAACCTCTTAAAACCTGTAATGAAATGATCGCACACTCTACTCACGTTAACACACCATCAAACTCGTAAGGAACCTAACGAAAAGAAACCCTAACCTTACTTTTGACTGGAAAAGGTCGGGACACCGGTGACGACTCAAAAGGTTTAAACGATCGTATAGGGTCAACGACGACGATTCAGCGAAGTCAGCACAGGCTGAGACACGCTGGGGTAATCCTTCCAATTTATAACAAAAGACGGAAACAAGTTTAGACACACGTACGGTATGGAGAGGGAGAGAAAGAGAGAGAGAGAGACACGTGCGTACGTGTTTGAGTCTCTAAAAACTTGATATTACATGACTAAATGTTATAAGAATGTTTCTCGGTACTGATTATGGAAACTTTTTATCCTTATATCTGTCTACGAAAGTTGGTACTGAATTTTCTACCTTCTCTATTTTTGTAATTTCTTTAGGTTTAAGTTCTCGGAAAGTCACAAACGAAGTCCTAGGATCTAGGTTAATGATTTGTCAAAGTCGGTAAGGAGGGAAATCGGTAGGGTATCAGAATCGGTAGAGGGTAAGATTCGTAACATTAACATATCTTACTTCATAGTACCATTGATGGATTGACTAGAAAGAAGAAGACATGAACGTAGAAAGTTAAGTACGAGGTTAATTGAAATTTTTATATCTATAACATTGTAGAGAAGAGAGGGGCGAGAGAGAGTGTATCTATTTGTTGTGTTGTGTGTGTAGAACTACTCGATGAGTAGTGGAAATCTTATTTCAAGTTTTATGTATTTGATTGTGTTTTAGGGTCCGAAGACGGAGGTAAAACCTAAGTAACTAAAGATAACAGAGGGACGAGAAAGTTGGAATACATTAAGAAGTCAAATCAAGTCCGTGAGTCAGTACAGGCTGAGACGCTGGGGTACTTAGAGTCGTGTGGTCCGGAGGGACAGGTAGTGGTTGAGGGCATCAAGTGAGTTTGAGTGCAGGTAGCTCAGTCACTACGGTAGGTCGGTAGAGTAGGAGACAGTAGGGGAAGAGGAGGACGGGGGTTAGGAAGGGTCGTAGTCCCAGAAAAGTCAACTCAGTTGGGAAGTGTACTCCACCGGTTTCATAACCTCAAAGTCGGAGTCGTAGTCAGGAAGGTTACTTGTGGGTCCTGACTAGAGGAAATCCTACCTGACCAACCTTGAGGAATGTCAGGTTCCCTGAGAGTTCTCAGAAGAGGTTGTGGTGTCAAGTGTTCGTAGTTAAAAAACCGAGAGTCGAAAGAAATATCAGGTTGAGAGTGTAGGTATGTACTGGTGACCTTTTTGGTATCGGAACTGACCTCTCTGTAAACAACAGTTTCATTACAGAGACGAAAAATTATACGACAGATCCAACCAGTGTTGAAAGGAAGGTTCCTCATTCGAATAAAATAAAATAAAATAAATAAATTAAAAAAAATCGAATAAAATTAAAGTACCGACGTCAGTGGTAGACGTCACTAAAACCTCGGGTTTTTTTATTTCAGACTGTGACAAAGGTGACAAAGAGGTAGATAAACGGTACTTCACTACTCTTGTCTACGGTACTAGAAGCAAAAGACTTACAACTCGAAATTCGGTTGAAAAAGTGAGAGGAGAAAGGGAAAGTAGTTCTCCGAAAAATCGAGTAGAAGTGAAAGACNCTCACGTTAACACACCATCAAACTCGTAAGAAACCGCAACGGAAAAAAACCCTAACCTTACTTTTGACTGGAAAAGGTCAGGACACCGGTGACGCCTCAAAAGGTTTAAACGACCGTATAACTCACGTCGTGAAAGTNGAAAAAAACTCTAACCTTACTTTTGACTGGAAAAGGTCAGGACACCGGTGACGACTCAAAAGGTTTAAACGACCGTATAACTCACATTGTGAAAGTGTCGTAGTAGAAAGTCCTAAACTTTATCGAGTTAACCTTAAGGTAGTGGCGGTGATCGAAACAAGCATCGCTACGAAGGATTCCGGGTGAACTGAAGTGTAAGGTCCTACAGACCGAGATTCACTCACTAGTGTGGTAGTACTAATAGACCCAGTACTTCTAGAAAAAACACGTCAAGAAGACACATAAGAACGGTGGAGAAGAATGATAGAAGACGAAGACAATCCAAGTATGGTAAAGACAGGAAATAGCTCGGATAGAAATGTACTTTACAAGGGAACCATAGAGATTAAAGGGACTTCTCTCGAGATCAGAAGGGGTAAGACAACAAACGGAGATAAAGAAACGTAACTAACGATTTCTTCCGAAAGAATAGTGAGGAACGATAAGAAACCTTGAGACGTAAGTCTACGAATATAGAAAGGAAAAGAGGAAACGAAAAACGAAGAGAAGAAAAGTGTCGAAAACATTCCGGAGGGGTCCGTCCGAAAAAAAAAAAAAACGTAAAGAAAAGGTACACCTACCAGAACTAGGGACGGAGGACGTGTTACAGTGCTTGGAGGTAGATATCAAGTAGTCCATGAGCCAGATGGTCTAGATCAGGGAATTTAGATAAAGAGTGAAGGTGACATATTAGTATTCCCTAAACTAAATCCAGTATGGACTTACCAGATCACCAAAAGAGATGAAAGAAGTTAAAGTCAGACTTAAACCGTTATTCCTCAAGTACTAGACTCGGTGTCAGTCGAAGGTCAGAATAAAAAAGACTGACATATCTCGAAGAGGTAGAAACCGACGTTTCTTATATTAGTTAGACTAAAGCCACAACTGGTAGACCACTATAGGTACACATCTCAGAAGAGAACACAACAACCTTCTCCCACAGACGATACTGGTCACACAAAAGAATCGTTTTGAGACAATCAGAAACGGGACGAAGTAAGGTGTAAGGTTCCGGTTTGAACGGACAATGAGGTCCACAAAGAACTGAAGGATAAAAACGTAAGGTCAGAGGATATTACTTTTCCTGTAGAAAAAACCCACAATCAAGATTTTCCAGAACATCCAGAAATATTTTGGCTAGTTGAAGTCAAAGAAGTCGCAATGACCAACCCCGTATCTGAACCTAATGACAGTATAACTTACCAAACGGAACCTTTAATTGTCTCTAGTAAAACAGCAAAAACTCTAACGTAGGTTCATGACGTAAAACCTGCGAAAACAACTGGTACTACCGATGAGGTAAAGAAGACTCCCTAAGGACGGGTGTCATCATCTATATTACCAGTAGACTCAATTTAAGTGGGTAAGGTCAGGTAAAATCAAGTGACTAAGGATCTTACAACTGTAAGTGGGAACGGTAGAGAATAAACTGGTGAAGATTAAACGGAACTAAGTACCTGGACTGTAAGGTCCAAGGATACGTTATATCGAGAAATGTCGTAGTCTAGAACGAAGATAGTGGTCAGTGTAGGTGTCGAGCCATAACAAAAACGAAACCGAGGTAGGGAAGTAAGAAAGACATCAATAAAGAGGTGACTAGAGGTCATCGTATAACCCGTGGATTACTGGACCCCTCAAGGAGAAAGTCATAGGATAGTAAAACGGAAAAGTATGACAAGTACCCCAACAGTTCCGTTCTTATGACTTCACCAAACAATAAGGGAAGAGGTCACCTGGTGTAAGACAGTCTGGAGAGGTGGTACTGGACAGGTAGAACCCAACGGGGCGTCCGTACGGAAACAAAGTAATACAATCTGTTCCGACACCAGGATCACACTAATCTACCTGACCAAAAGACACTCATACCAAAGTCACACAGACGGGAGACTACGGGAGAACGTTGTGGATGGTAGAATGAATGTAAAGAGAATGGAACCTACACCCCCATAGAGAAGTACCGACGAGGTCGTTTCGTGTCGGCGACGAAGAATGGAACCTACTCCCCATAGAGGAATGGCGACGGCAAGGACTGGAAGTCGTACCCTATCGAGGAGATCCGACAGGACACGGACGCGTCGGTGGCGAGGAGCCCACGAGGAGGACCGACGACCGGGACCGGAGCCCGAAACCCACCGAGGAGTCCCAGTGGCAGGGACCGGAGCCCGTGCTCCACCGAAGAAGGCCGGCGGGGACTGGAGCCTGCGCCCCACAGAGGAGGGCCGACGATGACCGGAACCTGAATCCCATCGAGGAGGACCGGCGGCGGGACTGGAGCCTGGGCCCAACAAAGGAGGGTCGCCGGTGACTGGAACCTGCGCCCCATCGAGGAGAGCCGGCGGAGGGGACTGGAGTCTGCGTGTCACAGAGGAGGGCCGGCGTCGGGGGCTGAAGTCTGCACCCCATCGAGGAGGGTCTTCCCACGTCTATAAATAAATGTATTTAAAAGTAGGAAGAGAGAGAGAGAGGGGATGGGAATACGGTGAGGATTATACTTACAATCCGGGGAAACAATAATAAAGTTTCCAGGTACTTTAAGACAAGTAAACAAAAAGGTCACATAAAAGAGAGGTAACAAGTTTAACTTAAGATAACTAGACAGGAATTTAAGTAAGGTTTACACACATATCCAAATAGTTGGTGAATTCGTTGAAATAGGTGGTCTAAAATACAATAGTAAAAGAATTTATAATGGAGATAATGAAAATTACTTATAAAAAACCATGTATAATACACAGTCTATCACGGTGTACGAAGTGAGTTTATAAGAATATAGGTAAAGTATTTTCACAAGCAGTATCAAAACATCTACCGATAATTGTAATAAAAGTTGTAAAAATATTTACGTCTTTGACTAAATCTCTGAAATATACAAAATAGATTTCAATTGTGAACTTACTAACCCAGTCAAACAGCAAGTCCACGGAATGTCAAAATTTAATATCTTGGAATTAAGACGTAACAACAGGAAAAGTTATATCTTGATAAGTTTCTAGGGTGGTTTTGACCCCTCAACCTTTAAGATGACCGGTGTCTGTCCTTTGAACCCTAGGTCGGCCTGAGACGGTGTCGTCGTGACTTACACCTGTTCAGGAACGTAATTGGACCTCGAGTATGGCATAGACGTTCTCGCTTCCAAATGTACGTTACTAAAGATGGTATGAAACGTAGAGTCCGGGATACTTGATTTACGACCAACCATGTAAATCATTACTGATAAAATCAAAATTATACTCTAATCTCTATAAACACCTCTTCCGTTACCGTGGGGTGAGGTCATGAGAACGGACCTTTTAGGGTACCTTCCTCCTCGGACCATCCGACGTCAGGTACCCCAGCGATTCTCAGTCTGTGTTGACTTGCTGAAGTGAAAGTGAAAAATGAAAGGACGTAACCTCTTCCTTTACCGTTGGGTGAGGTCACAAGAACGGACCTCTTAGGGTCCCGGCCCCCTCGGACCACCCGACGGCAGATACCCCAGCGTGCCTCAGCCTATGCTGACTTCGTTGAATCGTCGTCGTCGTCGTCGTCTCTATAAACACAGAGACTGTTTTAGATCAGGTTTCTCGATTCACAATCACCCAAAGTCCTTTGTAATTGGGATTTTCTACTACGCGTGTCCTAACCTTCAGGACATCAGTCACACTACCCTTCTTTTGTGTAAAGGGAAACCTTTCGTTCACTTCCGTTTTCGGTGAGTCAACACAGACTGGGAAACACTGGGGTACCTGATACGTCAGGTACCTTAAGAGGTCCGGTCCTATGACCTCACCCATCGGAAAGGGAAGAGGTACCCTAGAAGGGTTGGGTCCCTACCTTGACTCCAGAGGACGTAACGTCCACCTAAGAAATGGTCGACTCGATAGTCCTCTCAGTTTTACACGGAATGAGGTGTCGTGGGACCCTTATTATTAGGAGAAATTAAATACGAGTGGATCGTAAAAAGGTTTGCTCAGGTAAAAGTTTTGTGTGGGAAAATTCGATGAAACCCTTTTGAATCTAATCTAAATAAGTCGAACTAACGTCCCCGGGTCTGAATGTTGACGAATTTAACATACGTAGTATTCTGTTCTGTATAGTATCTGGAATGAAATAATCCACCTTTATTTTCCCTGACGACAATCTACCGATAAAGTGAAAACGGACAAAGTAAATGGCTCTCCTCTCTCCGACACTAAACATATTACCTACTAGTAAGAAATCCTCGACAAACACTCTAGCAGTAATCCTGTGTGAAGGAAAGGAAAACTAATTACTATTGGACGAGACACATGGATGATGCAAGCTCGAGAGACGAGTATTCTCTCACTCTCCCTTTTATGAGTTGCGTTCTCAAACGACTTAGTAATGTCAGGTGACCGAAAGAAAAGTAGGAGTCTTGGTCTTCAAAACGAGGGATATAAGACCCTTGGTTAATCCTCGAAAGTGTACATGCTTTCATACTATATAAGTAAGTTTGATTATCAATATCGGACGTCGAGACTCAGTAACTATACCAAAGATTCTTGTGATTGTAGATCCTGTTTAAGAGTAGAGAAATTCAAGGTCGGGTAAACACTTTTCATTACAAAGGAAAGGTCACCAGAACCAAAGTGTGATTTTTATGAATCTTTACCATATATATCGAATCTCTTCGTCAAAAGTCTAAAAGAGGTTCAAGGACTGTTATTCCGACACACATCCCATACACCGACTACTACCACCGAACCTTATCCACTACTTCCTCTACCTCCACCCCTCTTACTGAAACTGTCGAAGAATGGTGATCGCTAAAGGACCACCGAGTCTACCATTCCGTAGACGGACATTGCGACCTCTAGTCTCAAGTTAGGGACTCAACCCTTCTAGGGGACCTTTTCCTTTACTGTTGGGTGAGGTAATGAGAACGGATCTTTTAAGGTACCTACCTCCTCGGACCACCAGATGTCAGGTACCCCAGCGTTTCTCAGTCTGACTCACTGAAGTGAAAGTGAAAAGAAAATAGTGAACGTCGGTCTTTTGGATCAGGATAGGGGTGGTAGATAGTGGTTCAACTGGCTCAAACGGAGAATTACCCGAAGGGCAGACTAACGAGACGGTAGAGAATGGGTGTATACTGGGTCTCCTTATCGAGGAAAACTTGAAGTATAATCGTATGTTATGTTTTTCTCATGTGTATGTTGTTCGGGGGTCGAACTACTTCAAAATGTTTACCTTGTGGAGAATGTTAACCGAAGGTCTGCTTCTTCCTCTTGGATGAAGAGCCAGGAGTTTGAAGAAGGCCGAGGACGGTCTGTGGTCGATAAGAGGTGTCGTTGGTCGTGGGACTGAAGACTCTCGTTTCTTCTCAATACGGGTGAATCTTTCTTCCTTAAGTCGTGAATAGGAAACGGCGACACTAAAAGAAGGGACATGTTACATCAACAGTCTAAGTCTGTATGACAACATTCACTTTAGAAAATTTTTGTATCTAGTATGGTGTGGTGAGAGGATGGGGTTCGGAAACCTACGAAAAGACAGTATAAGTCTTACTTTTAGAATGCAACTCCGTGTCTTCAGGCAAACAAGGCAGAGGGTAAGGAAAGGGTGGACCGGGACGAAGAAATAGATTGTAGAGGAGGAACGACGACAGGGACCTAAAGTGGTCCTACAAGGGGTACAGTCTTCGGTGACAGACTCAAACCCCAAGACTACGGGTCAACCATTTACGGGTCAAATAGACTCCAGGATCGAGGACTTTTCGGTCATACGTTTGAACTTAAGTGCGGAGTCAGAGGTCACGGGGAGGGGAGGGGTGTCTCGGACTGGTAGTTCTGAGACGTTTGTACGGAGGGTAAGAAGGACGATGTAGTCAGAGGTACCCTGGATCACTGTACCAGTGGGAAGTAGTCGTCGGTGGGAAAGGGAGTTAGTGACAAATAAAGATGTCGGTATGAAATGGGTCTAGTGAAGGAGGGGTACCTTACATTGAAGTGAAGGTTTGGTTAGAGTGGTAGAGTAGATGAGTGTTAATATAGAAATCTAGACTAGGTAACCGGTACCGACCCAACTTGTTTACATCAAAGAAAGTATACTTTAGTACCTTAAACCTCAGTTCTTGAACCTACAATCGAATAGAGTTAAAGATAGAAATTAAACTTTACGTCTGATGATACGTCACCCGAAGGGACCACCGAGTCTACCATTTCGCAGACGTTACGCTCTCTGGGCCCAAGCTAAGGACCCAACCCTTCTAGGGGACCTCTTCCTTTACCGTTAGGTGAGGTCGTGAGAACGGACCTTTTAGGCTGTCTACCTCCTCGGACTATCCGATGTCAGGTACCCTAGCGTCACAGCCTGTACTGACTCACTGAAGTGAAAGTGAAAGTGACACGTCACCTCTGTAATGAAACGGTTGTTTCCAGGTAGATCAGTTCCGATACTAAAAAGGTCATCAATACATATCCACACTGTCAACCTGGTATTTCTTCCGACTCACGACTTCTTAACTTCGAAAAATTGACACCACAACCTCTTCTGAGAACTCTCAGAGAACCTGACGTTCCTCTAGTTTGGTCAGTTAGGATCCCCTTTAGTCAGGACTTATAAGTGACCTTCCTATTTACGACTTCGACTTTGAGGTTATGAAACCGGTGGAGTACACTTCTTAACTGAGTAACTTTCTCTGGGACTACGACCCTTGATAACTTCCGTCCTCCTCTTCCCCTGCTGTCTCCTACCCTCCCACCCTACCGTAGTGGCTGAACTACCTGTACTCAAACTCATTCAAGGTCCTCAACCACGTCGTATCCCTTCGGACCACACGACATCAGGTACCCCGGCGTTTCTTAGCTTGTAGCTGACTCGTTGACTTGACTTGACTACGTCAACCATCTTCGATGGTAAATAACGACTCACGAATCTTCAACTTACACTCTCAGTCTGGTGGACCTAAACTTCTGATCGAAAGGGATCCATGAGTGACATAAAAACACTTCTAATTTACCCAACCATGTACGTTTCATAAATCTTCTTACGCCCCGGTCTCGTCACGTGTTATGAACAACAGACATAATAACACTAGACGGTAGAGGAGGTCCTTCGGAGTTAGTGAGGAGATTTGTGTAAAGGGGTCACTCATCCTTTATGAAAAGAACTTCGAAAGGACCGAAGACCCGAAGAGAAAGAAATAATCGTTCGGTGTCTGGACCTGAAGAGAGGGTCTTCCTAAAATGAAGAACTCCAGTCCCCCGACAAAAAACCAGACATAGAAGGCAGAGACGTCTCTCCTTCGGAAATGGAACAATCTGAAAGATCAGACCTCTTTCTTTCCCTTTCAGGTGTCTACGGGTGTTCTACCTCGAGACTCAGGTGTTAGAACTACTTGTCCCTAAGGTTCTTTTCTTCTCGGTCTGCTTCTGGGGTATGTTTGTCAGAGGTTCGGACAGAGGACCCCCGACCCCCCAAAGGGTTCACCGTGATCACCATTTCTAGGGCGGACGGTCACGTACTCTACATTCTCTGTACCCAAACTAGGCACCCAACCCTTCTAAGGGACCTCCTCCCGTACCGTTGGGTGAGGTCATAAGAACGGACCTCTGAGGGTACCTGTCTCCTCGGACCGCCCAAGATGACAGGTATCCGAGAATTTAACAGTTTGTGTTGACTTCACTGAATCGTGCGTCGTACATTCGGATGTCACACACAAGATAGTTCGAAAGAAAAGTCTACAATCCCCTTTTAAGTTTTTCTTGAGAAAAATAACTTACTGACATACTGTAAACACGTAACTACATTAAAGTAAAGTACCAGTGACTTACTTATTTAGGAATGTTAGTGAAACGTCTCCGACACGATAATATTACTCGTGTGACTCCTAAGGTCTCCAGTTCAAGGACCCGGTCCGATGGAATGTCGTAAGTAACCGACGGTTCAGTTCTAGACTAACAATGAGGAATGTCTAAAGCTCGGGTGTAATAAAAGCCGAGACCACGGGATGTTAAAGTATCTCACTACCGTACTTGAAAGTACCCATGGTAAGTACCCACATAAACAGGGGAGACAACTTTGCCTAGGACGAGGATATCCCTGATCCCCTACTTAACCGGTGGGTACTGGAACAGATTTTCAAGGTGTTCGGCAGTAGTGTGTGTTGAAAATAATGGATCGAACGACACAACTTTAATAATCAAATCCGAGATTTACTAGAGGTCACGATACATAACATCACCCAGACAGAGAAATTATCTAAAAGGTTAAAAGTGACGTCCGATCATTTTATGTCTGTCATCTCCCCGTTCCCTAATACAAGGACCAGAAAATAGAGGGATTAAATGATCTACTGGGGTCCCTTTAGTCAATGATAGAGTCTTAAACTTAAACATCTGGAGACTCTAGTCAATCCAACCACTCTTTCGAGAAAAGTACCGACATTGGTACGAAACTAAAAAAAGAATTTTATTATCTGGTTTAAAGTCCTGTAGTCTACTGTCTCTAGTCAGGTTCTCAAAATAGGAGGAGAAAAATGTCCAGTTGACGGGTTTATCGAAAACAGGAAACTTTTTGTAAAGAGACACGGAGAACCGTTATTTGGCTCACCTCTCTCTCTACTTGACCCAAGGACGAGACACGAGGAATTAGTCTCTCGGGGTGGGGACGTAAGTCGGAGACTCCTTGCAGACCCGAGTCACTTCACGTAAAGTCGGGTTCGGACCACTAGTGTCCGTCAACTGGTTGGTCCCGAACAGGAGTCGGTTTGTCGGGTCTTTGGTGTGTAGGTTGGGTCGATGAACGTCGTCTCTCTCCCTGAAGGGCCAGAGAAAAATAATGAGAAGATGCCACAAAGGTTATAGGACGACATTGTTTAAAGACACTTGAGTCGTCAAACTTTACCGTGTTTAGACTGTCAACAAGTCCTAAGACAATACCCAGAGTCGCACTGTACCGCAGTCGACCTGGCACGAAGAACGACCTTCGAGATCTCCTTCTGTGTAAAGAAACGGAAAACCTAGAAAATCCCCGGTGGACGTAAGGTAGTAAACACAACGGAAAGAGGTAGAAGTCGTATGAAGTAGACAGTGACGACACACACACACACACACACACACACGTGAGTCAACTAGTCAGTATAGACTGAGAAACCGTGGGACACCTGACATCCGGTGGTCCGAGGTGACAGGTACTCTAAAGGGTCCGTTCTTACGACCCCACCCAACGGTAAAAGAGGAGGTCCCCTAGAAGGGTCGGGTCCCTAACTTGGACAAGGAGGACGTAACGTCCGTCTGAGTGGTGATCACGGTGTAACGTCAGCATAGAGAGAGACTGGTGTAGGTCTTGTCTAAGAGTCGTGAATTCCCTTCTAGTACTCCTGTAGTCGGGTAGACCTTTTAGGTCCTATTAGAAAGGTAAAATCACAAGGAATTAGTGTGGACGTTTCAGGGAGAACAGGACATTTTATTGTAGAAGTATCCAAGACCCCTAATCTCGGTCCTATAGAGACCCCGTGGTTTTAAGATGGACGATGTGGCAAAGTTCCACCCTTAACACTCAAATACAGACCCCGTGGTTTTAAGATGGACGATGTGGCAAAGTTCCACCCTTAACACTCAAATACCCTTTTAGGTACAAGATGAATAAAGACAGAATAAACCTTAGTTTCCCTGTGTAAAGAAGAATTTGACATATTTTTACACATGTAGTTTGTTCAACTCTTTAATTTTGTTATGAGTTTAAAGGAAACAAGTCTTTCCGTTCATAAAATACCCCTTCTACCAACACTTAAACTAGACGGAACGTATTCTTATCACCAGAAGTAAAGAATTATAGGAGAGAAGGGTGTCTATCCTACTTTTTTTAGTGTACTACCCTCAGTTCCGGAGACTGCGTGTGAGTCCTTTTTTCAATAGTTCTCCCAGTCTATAAAAGAACCCAAAGAGACGAGGACGTAGGAGTTCTTGTGACCTTTATCAAATATATAGGTCAAAATATCATATATCCTTTACCATTATCTTTTGTTTACTTTTCACACTCAGCGAGTCAGCACAGGCTGTAAAATGCTGGGATATTTGACGTCGGGTGACCCAAGGAGACAGGTACCATGAGAGGTCCGTTCTTAAGACCTCTCCCAACGGTAGGGGTGGAGGTCCCCTAGAAAGGTTGGGTCCTTAACTTGGGTACAGAGGACGTAACGTCCGTCTAAGGAACGGCAGCCTCAGTCTTCACGATCAATTTACATTCCAAAATTGTGCCCTTTAAATCTGTCGGGACCCTACGTTCTCGAGGGTGTGTAAGAACACACCCCCTTCTTAAAACCATAGAAATCTGGTCTACAGACCTCGTGAGGGAGGTTCTGGTTTGCAGAGGTCTGTAAAGGGTTACAGGGAGCCCCCGTTTTGACGAAGAACGACTATCGACTCTTCTGAAGAGATCTCACCTAAAGGTAGTAAGAGAGAGAAAAGGAAAGGGAGGGAGAGAGAAAGACGTGTATGTCTGTGTGTGTGTGTGTGTGTGTGTGTGTACGTTAGAAACTCAGGCTGACAAGAGGTCTGTGATCAATAAAGGGACGATTTATAAGAGGAGAACATATTATGTAAAAGGTGTTATGATGATAGGTAGGTAGTAGGTTTTGTGTTGAAACCCTAACAGTGGATCTGAGGAGGTAGATGAGAAGAAAGACAAAGACTTGGTCAAGAAGCTGCCTAGAATAAGGGACTTCAGGATAACAATTCACAGTCAGTGAGTCAACATAGACTAAGACGTTGGGGTACCTGACCCGAGGAAACAGGTAACCTAAGAGGTCCGTTCTTATGACCTCACCCCACGGTAAGAGAAGAGGTCCCCTAGAAGGGTTGGGTCCCTAGCTTGAACCCAGAGGACGTGACGTCCTCTTAAGAAATGGTAGACTCGGTGGTCCCTTCAGGATAATGGTGGTGGGATTGGTCCGGAGTGAGTAGGGAAAGGACAAGGGATGACCGTCAAGTCGGGCATTGTTCAGAGTGACGAGGAAAGAGAGAAGGGAAGATAGGTAGTCGGTGTGACGGTCGTATGGTTTGAAAAATTTTACGTTTATATTGTGAACCTTAGACCGGGAACATTAGTTTCGAAACTCGTATCGTCTCCGAGAAGTTTGAGTCAGAGTCCAACATAAAGGTCAGAAGTGTGAATCTTAAAGACACGAACCCGGAGTTATGTCCCCGTTAAGAGACCAGTTTGAACGGAAGACCCCTGTAATCTCAACATAAGTCCCACTATAAAACAGAAGTTATGGTCAAACAAAGTTGAGACGTACAGTTGTAAGATTCTTTACAGGTTCCGAGTCGCGTTTACTACGTAACGAAACTTTTAATAGAGTTTTACCGTTGGGTGAGACCATAAGAACGGATTTCTTAAGGTACCTGTCCCCTTTGGACCATCCGATGTCAGGTACCCCAGCGTTTCTCAGCCTATTCTGACTCGATGATTGTGTCTATGTGGAAGAGGTTCGGAAGACGAAGGGACTTCTTAGTCAGACGAGGGTAAAATAAAGATGTAGGTAAACAAAAATAGAAAAATTTTAAGAAAACTACACCTGGTAAAAATTTCAGAAGTAACTTAAAACAACGTTATAACGAAGACAACAAATACAAAACCAAAAAACCGGAGGTCCGTACACCCTTTAATCGAAGGACTGGTCCCTAGATTGAGCATACGGGACGTGACCTTCCGTTTCAGAATTGGTGATCTGGTGCTCCCTTCAGGAACATGTAAGTAAATACTAAAATAAACAGTATAATTCACGAGTTATTTATAAATTAACTCAACTCATCAAACCAGTAGTACTAAATTTACCGTGATTAACGAATTTGTCCCACGAGCACCGTTTTATTTAGGTTACCTACCGGTTATTACAAATTAACGATCTACTTTTACATCCTTAACTACTATCTACTCTTATAATAACTACCCCTGAAGAAACTTGTTAGACCCGGGTCGTAGTTTGTCTAGACCCAAAGTAAACGTTGAGTGTCACCAAAGACACTCCGACCCATTCAGGACAGTTGAGATTATGTGTTTTGTCCTTTAGAATACGGATGGATCTTTACAGTTTAGAGACACACATTTATGTATTTAGTGGTATGACTGGGAGAATGACTGGTACTTTTCGATGACTAAACAAAAATTCGTAACCCTACACTCATACCTTACTACCTCGTCTTACCCAATCCTGCTCTTTGTCCGATAACCCTTATAGTCGGTTCTCATTCGATTACATCCCATTTCTCTTTTTGTCTAAGGGACCCCCCTGTCTGTTGTCCGAATCGAAACTTGTATGACTTCTGTGACGGTCTCGTATAGGTGTACCTCTACAGGTCCGGAGTTAGGGTGAGTCTGAAGCTACCTTATTTCCATGGTCACTGTCAGTTGAGTCTGGTACTGACCAAGGTTCGAGGCACAAACCTGGTGTCGGAAGAAACGAAGTGTAGGGAGTGAACGTGACCTACGCACTACGACAAAACAACAAGTCAACGATTCAAAACAGGCTGAGAAATACTGGAGTACCTGACGTCGTACGGTCCGAAGGGACAGGAAGTAATAGAGGACCTCGAACGAGTTTGAGTACAGGTAACTCAGCTACTACGGTAGGTTGGTAGAGTGGGAGACAGTAGGGGAAGAGGAGGACGGAAGTTAGAAAGGGTTGTAGTCCCAGAAAAGGTCACTCAGTCGAGAAGGGTAGTCTACCGATTTCATAACCTCGAAGTCGAAGTCGTCGACAAGTCCCTGATTTCAAGTAGCCAGAGTGTACGAGAGTTCAAGGACCTTCAGACGGGGGTTCAAGTGACACATCTATGGTTCAAACATTAAGACTTTACCGTGAGTCTCTCTCCAACAGGAAGTCAAATTAAACTAAGTTAGTTATAGATGGTTTCCAGTCGACCCAATTACGTCAATTATATCACCTAAGGTGTTTCTTCTCGTGACTTTTACTTTCCAACTCGAAGGACCGAAAATTATCAAATGTTATATTAACCTCGGTTTTTTATCTCTGTCGTGTCTTTTATTATAGAAAATCATCTACGTAACAGACAAATACCCAGTATAAATTTTCTTGTGATACGAAATAAAATACCTAAATTTTCCAGGAATTTTTTGAAGACATTTTGCCTAGTCTAAAGTGATCCCCAAAGGTAATATTTTACTGTCCGTACATGGTAAACGCCTCTCCCAAGAACGATCTTACTCGGTTTTTGGAAGTCCTTCTACCTTTAGCTCCCCAACAAACAATGAGACAGGAAGACCTCCGTCGACAGAAGCGATCGTCAAGTGGGGACACGGAGGAGGCACCTTGGAAGGACGGAGACTACCGAAAGGGGTACACGTCACTAGGAGAGACCCGACGTCTTCAAACTCTACATCAGTCACTCTCAGTCGTGCTCGTCCAATAATTAGTCCGTATGACTGTCGTGTCTTCTTTTGTGCACCCACAGTCCCGTGTGACACACGGTCCTTCGAATACTACCTCTCGTCTTACTTGTAGGACCCCATACCCTCCGTCCGAAACGTTATAGTCCTCCCCGTCCACAGGGGGAAAAGGGAATCCTCCAAGACTAACCGAACAAACTTATTAAGGTGTCCGACCGTCTCTTGGTTCCGGAAGATGAATCCTCATTCGTTCTCCACACGGACCAGGGAGACTATCTCTCCCGACAAACAGACACTCTGCAATAGGTGTCCTCGTCCCCACCCCGGTAACTTGAACGTTAATCCAGTAACTTCGAGGGAACCAAAGAGATCTACAGTTATATTGTAATTCCGTATTGTGACTCTGAACTAAAATCTAGAATGTGTTGTTACCTATAACACTCATAGGTAGGGGAGAGACGATAACTGAAATAAGAGGGTAACTGTTTACCGTCGAGTCAAGTCAAGTCAAGTCAAGTCAGCGAGTCAGCACAGACTGAGAAACGTTGGGGTACTTGACGTCGTGCGGTCCGGAGGGACAGGTAGTGGTTGAGGGCCTCGAGTGAGTCTGAGTACAGGCAGTCAGGTTCCCTGAGAGTTCTCAGAAGAGGTTGTGGTGTCAAGTTTTCGTAGTTAAGAAGCTGTGAGTCGGAAGAAGTGTCAGGTTGAGAGTGTAGGTATGTACTGGTGTCCTTTTTGGTATCGGAACTGATCTACCTGGAATCAGCCGTTTCATTACAGAGACGAAAACTTATATGATAGATCCAACCAGTATTGAAAAGAAGGTTCCTCATTCGCAGAAAATTAAAGTACCGACGTCAGTGGTATATGTCACTAAAACCTCGGGTTTTTTATTTCAGACTGTGACAAAGGTGACAAAGGGGTAGATAAAGGGTACTTCACTACCCTGGTCTACGGTACTAGAAGCAAAAGACTTACAACTCGAAATTCGGTTGAAAAAGTGAGAGGAGAAAGTGAAAGTAGTTCTCCGAAAAATCAAGGAGAAGTGAAAGACGGTATTCCCACTACAGTAGACGTATAGACTCCAATAACTATAAAGAGGGCCTTTAGAACTAAGGTTGAACGTAAAGAAGGTCAGGTCGCAAAGAGTACTACATGAAACGTATATTCAATATATTCGTCCCACTGTTATATGTCGGAACTGTATGAGGAAAAGGATAAACCTTGGTCAGACAACAAGGTACAGGTCAAGATTGACAACGAAGGACTGGACGTATGTCTAAAGAGTTCTCCGTCCAGTCCACCAGACCATAAGGGTAGAGAAAGTCTTAACAGGTGTCAAATAACACTAGGTGTGTCAGTTTCCGAAACAGTATCAGTTATTTCGTCTTTATCTACAAAAAGACCTTGCGAGAACGAAAAAGGTACTAGGTCACCTACAACCGTTACACTAGAGACCAAGGAGACGGAAAAGTTTTTGGTTGAACTTGTAGTCCTTCAAGTACCAAGTGCATAACGACTTCGGACCGAACCTCTTAAAACTCGTAATGAAATGATCGTACACTCTACTCCCGTTAACACGCCATCAAACTCGTAAGAAACCGTAACGGAAAGAAACCCTAACCTTACTTTTGACTGGAAAAGATCAGGACACTGGTGACGACTCAAAAGGTTTAAACGACCGTATAACTCACGTCGAGAAAGTGTCGTAGTAGAAAGTCCTAAACTTTGTCGAGTTAACCTTAAGGTAGTGGAGGTGATCGAAACAAGCATCACTACGAAGGATTCCGGGTGAACTGAAGTGAAAGGTTCTACAGACCGAGATCCACTCACTAGTGTGGTAGCACTAATAGACCCAGTACTTCTAGAAAAAACATATCAAGAAGGCACATAAGAACGGTGGAGAAGAATTATAGAAGACGAAGATAATCCAGGTATGGTAAAGACAGGAAATAACTCGGGTAGAAACGTACTTTATAAGGGAACCATAGAGATTAAAAGAACTTCTCTAGAGATCAGAAAGGGTAGGATAACAAAAGGAGATAAAGAAACGTAACTAGCGACTCCTTCCGAAAGAATAGAGAAGAACGATAAGAAACCTTGAGATGTAAGTCTACGAATATAGAAAGAAAAAAAGGAAACGAAAAGCGAAGAGAACAAAAGTGTCGATAAACGTTCCGGAGGGGTCTGTCGGTAAAACGAAAAAACATAAAGAAAAGGTACCCCTACCAGAACTAGGGACAGAGGACATGTTACAGTGCTTGGAGTAAGGTATCAAGTAGTCCGTGAGATAGTCTAGATCCGGGAATTTAGATAAAGAGTGAAGGTGACATATTAGTATTCCCTAAACTAAACCCAATATGGACTCACCAGATCACCAAAAGGGATGAAAGAAGTTAAACTCAGACTTTAACCTTTATTCCTCAAGTACTAGACTCGGTGTCAGTCGAGGACCAGAACAAAAAAACTGACATATCTCGAAGAGGTAAAAACCGACGTTTCTTACATTAGTTAGACTAAAGCCACAACTGGTAGACCACTACAGGTACACATCTCAGAAGAGAACACAACAACCTTCTCCCACAAACGATACTGGTCACGTAAAAGAACCGTTTTGAGAAATTAGAAACGGGACGAAGTAAGACGTAAGGTTCCGGATTAAACGGACAATGAGGTCCACAAAGAACTGAAGGATAAAAACGTAAGGTCAGGGGATATTACTTTTCCTGTAGAAAAAACCCACAATCAAGATTTTCCAGAACATCCAGAAGTATTTTAGCAAGTTGGAGTCGAAGGAGTCGTAATGACCAACCCCGTATCTGAACCTAATGGTACTATAACTTACCAAACGGAACCTTTGCTTGTCTCTAGTAAGACAGCAAAAACTCTGACGTAGGTTCATGACGTAAAACCTGAGAAAACAACTGGTACTACCGATGAGGTAAAGAAGACTCCCTAAGGACGTGCGTCATCATCTATATTACCAGTAGACTCAATTTAAGTGGGTAAGGTCAGGTAAAATCCAACGACTAAGGATCTTACAGCTGCGGGGAGAACGGTTGAGAACAAACTGGTGAAGGTTAAACGGAACTAAGTACCTGGACTGTAAGGTCCAAGGCTACGTTATGACGAGAAATATCGTAGTCTGGAACGAAGATAGTGGTCAGTGTAGGTGTCGACCCATAACAAAAACGAAACCGAGGTAGGGAAGTAAGAAAGACCTCAATAAAGAGGTGACTAGAGGTCATCGTATAACCCGTGGATGACTGGACCCCTCAAGGAGAAAGTCATAGGATAGTAAAACGGAAAAGTATGACAAGTACCCCAACAGTTCCGTTCTTATGACTTCACCAAACGGTAAGGGAAGAGGTCACCTGGTGTAAGACAGTCTGGAAAGGTGGTACTGGGGGGGTAGAACCCAACGGGGCGTCCGTACCGAATCAAAGTAACTCAATACCGTTACTTTCATTCGGTACGGGCTCCCCGTTGTGTTCTGTCCACTCAGTACCAGCTCTCCAGACTATGTTTACCGTCGATGAAAAAGTTTTATAAGTTTCGGTCCATAAAAACAACAACAACAACAACATAAATGACTTGGTTTAAAGTAAAGGAGGTTCTTGGAGGTGAATCATCGAAGATAATTCCCGAAAATTCCTAGTCGGCGGAGAATACTTTAGTTGGTCGGGTCTGGGTACGACAGAACGGACCAAGACACATTCATGAACGACTAACTTGATGTACACCCAACCGCTAGGGTTATGGGAGGAAATCTTTCGAGAGTCAGAACGTTTTGTCACCGTAACTATTGTAGTACTTACTCTAGGTATCAGAGATTAGGATAGTCCTTTCCCCCGATAGAATAATTAAATAGTCCACTACTGTGCCTAAGGGTTTCGTCAATTAATCGGACGGGTTCCGGTGTAACAACCACTCTCAACCCAGATCCTATAGAGTGCAATATGAACCCAAACCAAAAAACAAAAAAAGAAAAGAATTAACCGGTACGTCATCTTGTACACCCTAGAATCAAGGGGTTGGTCCCAAGCTTCGACAATAAGGGGTATCACCTTCGTACTACAGAATTGGTGACCTGGTCGGTCCTCCACGGAGTGTAATATGAACATTAACGACTTTTTCTAACATCGAATAAGTAACGAATATGGGACAGAGAGAGTGAATGTGACAGAAAGGACCACTCTCTGGTAAATTATTAGGAGAAACGTAGATGGTGTCATCGAAGTACGAGTCCCGTTTTTATTTACAGACTATTTTTCTGTAGCACAATACGACATCAGTCTTACTTTCTCCTTCAGTTCCTCCTCCTTACTTCTTTCCAACTCAATGACTTAATCCCTTTGATTCCCCTGGGACTCCTAGACTCACCCAGGGGAACCCGTCCAATCTACAGAATAGATAGAGGAAGAAGATGTATTCAACCTCCAAACCACTACCGATCACTAAGTCAGGGGGAATTAGGGTATTCAGAATCGGACAGGACCTAACCGATTCCTCAGTCTAGGGTTATCTTTAGTTCACCCGACAGACCTAAACCTCTTCCTTTACCGTTGGGTGAGGTTATAAGAACGGACCTTTTACCTAACCTCAGACTTTAGGTAAGTCTGAGTCAGAGGGTACTGGAAGTTACTTGGAGCTGAAACCTTGTGTGAAGACCTCACTGAACCCAAGTAGAAGTCCTAGAAACGATGTCATCCCGTTTGACGGTGGACGGGATATCGCACCGGTGGTCTCCTTTTCTCTCGGTGTCTTCATCCTAAGTTCCGACGTGAAGAAAGGCTGAGTCCCTTTGACACCTCGTCCCGGGTAAATCACGGACCACGTTTGACAGGATGATTTGGGAGGGTTCCCGACAGAATCCTCTGCTGACAGGAAGAGACGTCAAATGTCAAGTATTCACTTAAAGTACCGATTTAGTCCTCTCCGACCTCGGGAACAGAATGACGCTATGGTGGTTATGCCTTAGACGACTCTTGATTTCTCTATAAGTGACCCGTAGCGGCCTATACTCTGCTTCTTACGTGGTCAATCGGTTCTTACACGGAGAAGTCCGAGGTCTTAGACTACAGCTCCGACTCCTAGGAGAGGCGGGAGGGAATGTAGACGAAGAGCTCCGGTACTCGTGGTCCTCCACGGTTTGCGGCGTGACAGTCTCGTAGTGTCGGCGAGCCTCTGTAAACAGTCCATACAGAGAGGGAGACTGTCAAATTAACCCCGTTTAAAACCTTTAAAGTCTTTCTAATCACTTCTCCAAAAATTTACAGAGGGTCTTCTCGGACATTATCGAGAAGGTTTACCGTGCCTTCACTTGTTCGTTCCACCAGAAAGGTGTCCACTGTGTAAGTCTTGAGGGAGGAGGGGTGGGGAGGTGGGGTGGGAAACGAAAAAGTGCATGTACTGTCTGACGTCGAAGTTTTCCTTTGTGATTTTGTGTCGGACGAGATCTGTCCTACGTAGGGTTTAAGGCAGTGACCGTCGTTGAAAGGGAGGATCAAAAATTGACGAGTGTACCGAAGTAAAAACTCCGAGTGACAAGTAAGACAACAACTTTCAACGAAGTACAGGTGTCATTGTTTGAACCGAACCGACACAGTTCCCTCTTGTCACTGTTTACCTTAAAGGGAAAATCTTTCTCTCGTCTTCTTTTTTGGAGACTCGACCTCAATCCTTTATGGAAAAACGTCGACCGTGAAAGGACTCCTTTTCTGTTTAATTAAGGGGGAAATGGGTAGGTGGTCTTTTTTTCTTTCGTTCTACCAACAAAATTCCAGAGGATGTTAATTTTTATAGAGGAGAAGACCTCCTATTTAGTATGAGACTAAGATAACTAATCCTACTCTACCTTTTAAGTCTTTAAGGTCCCTGTCTTGGACCGGTTTCACTAAACGAGAGACCTTTTTTCATTACAATCTTTCCTGTAGTTGGATGGGGGGAAAGAGTGGAGTGGTTGTAGGTGGGACTCACCGTCCAAGTCAAGTCAAGTCAAGTCAGTGGGTCAGTACAGGCTGAGAAACACTGGGGTACTTAGTGTCGTGTGGTCCGGAGGGACAGGTAGTGGTTGAGGACCTCAAGTGAGTTTGAGTGTAGGTAACTCAGTCACTACGGTAGGTCGGTAGAGTAGGAGACAACAGGGGAAGAGGAGGACGGGGGTTAGGGAGGGTCGTAGTCTCAGAAAAGGTTACTCAGTTGAGAAGTGTACTCCACTGGTTTCACGACCTCAAAGTCGAAGTCGTAGTAAGGGAGGTTTCTTTAGGGTCCCGACTAGAGGAAATCTTACCTGACCAACCTAGAGGAACGTCAGGTTCCCTGAGAGTTCTCAGAAGAGGTTGTGGTGTCAAGTTTTCGTCGTTAAGAAGTCACGAGTAAAAGAAGTGTCAGGTGGAGAGTGTAGGTATGTACTGGTGACCTTTTTGGTATCGGAACTGATCTGCCTGGAAACAACCGTTTCATTACAGAGACGAAAACTTATACGATAGATCCAACCAGTATTGAAAAGAAGGTTCCTCATTTGCAGAAAATTAAAGTACCGACGTCAGTGGTAGACGTCACTAAAACCTCGGGGGTTTTCATTTCAGACGGTGACAAAGGTGACAAAGGGGTAGATAAAGGGTACTTCACTACCCTGGTCTACGGTACTCACCGTCCACCGAAACACGTTTTCGAACCTACGAAACAGTATGTGTGTAGGGACTCAAGGTCCGGGAGAGACGAAGGAGTCTCTGGCCCCCATTTTCTCTCCCTTACCATGGGTGCAAACTACAGTTTTCCGGTGTCCAAGGTCGTCCACGTGGAAAGTCGTTTACCTTCCACTAAGACCGTGGAACTTTAGGAAAGTACCCTGTCCTTAGTACTGTACACGACTAAAGGGGACCTCGAGAGGACACGGTACGAACACTAGAGAGAAATAGATTAGAATAGACACCCTGTTTATACAGATGTTTACGTTTGTCCATCTACAAATAGTAATTTTTTATTTATCACGTACCAATAATCCTCACTTCGAACTGTCAAAACCGTTTTGTAAATCTCTATACGTAAGACAGAAATGTGTTCCCCGTACCTCCGACACGAGTGGATTGACTCCACATTACCCAGGTTATAATTCAGGGTAGATAAGGATACTTTTTACTTTATACAGTAAGAAGTCGATTTGGTCCAACGTAACTCCCTGAAAAGTTCCGACGAGTTTTATTATTTCCTAACAAAAATTTTATCTATAACGGTACATTACCGAACTTAACAAATGGAGAGAAGACTCTCTGTCCGTTTAATAGATGTGTAAAGCCAGCTAGGAATAAAGATTCTGTCAGTGACCGGAGTAGACAAGGTGTGGACCGACCCCTTGTCACGTTCCTGGTTCCCTTTAAGTTAAAGACGTGACTTACTCGTTTCAGAGACGGGTAACAATCGTAGTAAATAGACAAAGATAGAACTTTATACGAGACCTTGGGGGCTCCTGTGGATATATAATTTTTCGATAAAAATGTTTCAGGAGTCAAGAACAAAGGTAAAATTCGATCTCTAACCCTAACAAGTCAGGTCGGTCCTCCATCCGTCCCAGTCTTCCGGTTTGACCACTACCGCTAATATTTTCCTCAGGTACACGGCTACCTCCCATTTTATAGTGGACAGTTTACGGCGAGTCCCAGTAAAACCCGTGATTTAAGTACATTTGACAGAACTCTCTTTAACCTTTTATATGTACTTTCACCGATGTTTGCAAGAACTGTGTATCATTCGTGAGGTTCAACCAATCATTGGAGAGAGATCCCACCGGGGCCCTTAAAGTGTCCATCCAAAACGAATGTTTGGATCTCTAGATCTTAAGCGGCTTCTCGGAGTGAACGACCCAAAAACAGGTATATCGTAAAACTTCTGTTGAGACCGGTGCAACTACATTAAAAGACCACCGGTAGTGTACGACAGTGTGAGGGACCTGTGCGATTACCCGACTACATCTCAAGGACACATATACGATAGATGCCGGTACCATTACGACACATTGTTTGTCGAAGTCTAAGAGTCCCGTAAGTTGGTCTCCGAAAAAAACGAGAACACAGACCCAAAGGGACCCACTGAGAACTAAGACCACGACGAATGAATGGTCACGTCCCAACCGACCGACAGGGGACAGGAGACTCGAGTCAACACGAATAGACACCGTCGTTGAGGCCGAGTTAGACGGAGAGAAGAGTGAGTAGGAGGTAGTCTGACGAGGTAATACGGGAGTGCCTTTACTGTCACTGGAGTTTACCGGTACGGGTAAACTCGTAGAAGGAACTCAAACGATCATAGTGTAGATACTTGTAGGGAAACCGGTTTCAATTAGTTCCCTAGTTTGTGTCCCCGGCCCTTAGTGTGAGACGTTTCTAGTTGGATCGAGACTATAAACTTTCCTGTGGTCTAAGGTCTCCCTTGTAAGTTCACTCTGGAAAGTAAAGTTCCGTTTCCTATACCACGTCACTCTATTCCCCTTACCTTGCTTCGTGATCCTCAGTTTCGGTGGGGGACGTGTAGGGTACCCAGACCCCTCCCTGAAGATAGGAGGGTCGTTTGTGGGTCAATAAGGTCACGGTGACCATGTTCGACATCCAATTAACTACCTAACGATCTTACCCCTACAGTAAAGGTTTCCATGGACTCTGACTACTACTCTTGGGTTTAATCCCGGTCCACTCTTTTGACACTTTTAGTAAAACAATAGTAACAACAAGTTAACAATTCAGGACAGATTGAGAAACACTGGGTTACCTGACGTCGCGTGGTCCAAGGAGACAGGACGTGACAGAGGGTCTCAAACGAGTTTGAGTACAGGTAACTCAGCCACAACGGTAGGTCGGTAGAGTAAGAGACAGCAGGGGAAGAGGAGGCCGGAAGTTAGAAAGGGTCGTAGTCCCAGAAAAGGTTACTCACCCGAGAAGTGTAGTCCATCGGTTTTCTAACCTCAAAGTCGAAGTCGTAGTCAGGAAGACTACTTATAAGTTCTAACTAAAGGAAATCCTAACTGACCAAAATAGAGGAACGTCAGGTTCACTGAGAGTTCTCATAAAAGGTTGTGGTGTAAAGCTTTTATAGTCAAGAAACCATGAGTCGGAAGAAATACCTGGTTGAGAGTGTAGACATGAACTGATTTCTTTTTGGTATCGAAACTGATCTACCTGGAAACATCCGTTTCATTACAGAGACGAAAAAGTATGTGACTCAAACAGTATCGAAAGGAAGGTTCTTTTTTTACAGAAAATTAAAGTACAGACGTCAGTGGTGCTTTTTTTAGTGATCACGGACTAATGATATTCCTACCGTCACAAAGATGTGACAAACCCTAATGTCGGAAGAAATTTTTTAGTACATTCAAACTTCAATACAGTGGACGTTTTACATATATAAATGTGTTTATGTATTAAAATTTATGTTAAAAAATCTTAAAGACTTCAGGACTACGGTCAGATCTCTGAGAGACACCCTAGGTAAGTAGAGGTTACTACTTAACGACTACCTCTGACATCAAGTCTTGTGATCCTCTTCCTCCGTAGTAACTGACCGTATCCCACAATCAAAGTCCGTCAAAGAAATCTAATGTTAGTTCTATGTGTGGAAAGGTGAAAACGTCTTCGACGTTTGGGATCACTTCTGGAACCTTTTTAGTAAATGTAAAAGTCTCCCAAGTTTGGTAACCAAATAAACACAAAAAGAGTGGTTCGTACTCTTGTACCCTTAAAAACGTAAGGACGTCTTTAGACGACGCCGTCGAGAAAGAAAGATATGGACCATGTCCTCTTTCTTGCCCAGAACAAAAGTGAAAGGTAGACTAAACATTCTCTTTTTTAGGAAAATATGGAGTGATACACTCGAGGTTTAATCAATATATATATATATAATGGTTGGGGTGAGAACGTGGGGAGACGACTAAAGACGCTCAGGGTAACATGGTCCGTATGTGGAGAGGGACCGCAGAGTCATTTTGATAAGGTAGGAGGAAACAAACCGGGTACGTGACAGTACCCTACACTAGATAGGAACCTTAGACCTACGCAGGTGTCTTTATTCTTGTTTTTGAGACAACAAACCGATTCCATGTCCCGCCCCCTACCCCCACCCCACCAAGACATCAATGAACAGTGTCGGTCACACTGTCATGGACCAGAAGCAGTTCTCCCCACCGGTCGTTAAGATCACGGTTCCGAGTCCTTTAATTTGACGAATATTTTTCTTGAAACAAGATATTACAGACTCCTACTTCGATAAATAACCCTAAATCACTTTTCTTAACCCGTTTCATCTCATGTATGGGACTAATTCAAATACTAACAATACCAACTTATTAAAACGACCCGAGACTCACTATTCTTACCAGGTTAACAGACCATCGACCGGGCTCCCACTAAATCCCCTCCCCTTTATGACTTAGTCACACACTGTCAAACTGTTCATCCACCAATCCACACACCCAAGACTTGACCTACAAAAAATATAGTTACCGTACGAGAGTTCTGTAGAAAACGTTAGAGATCCCTAAACGATTGGGACCCTCCCCGTCAGAGAGGTCCTAGTACAACTGTTTACAGTCTCGTAGTTATTATGTCTTTTATTCTTCTACATCAGTTATGTCCTCAGGAAGACCAAGACCATGTTTCGAACCGAAAGCAAGAACGACTTTGTCTTAAAATTCGTCTGAAAATTCGTCTGTTCATAACTTTGTTTTAGATTAACTGACCTAAAGTAGATGAGTATACCAATGTAACCAAAATATTAGTAGGTATTAAAATACATAATAAAGACGGTCAAGCTAAGACATACGGTAACTGACATTCTGTGGAGAGTACACTCTCTACAGTGTTGTACCTTTTTTACGCAAAGGACCTTAAAATTTATGTTATATAAAAAGTTTCGTATAAGACATGAAAAAATCTTTTTTCCTATACCCCCATGAAAAGTTTTCATTTCAGTCCTTCTCAATCGTATATAATGAAATAACTGGGTCCCTTTGTATGATCACAACCAGATCTTACACCCATCTAAAACTGGGGAGAACACCATCTACCCAATTACCGTGTCGACGGTTAAAATGATGCTCTATAAAACCAACTCGTCTTATTTGTGTTATTATTTTAACAGTCTCATCTGAGTCTCGTCGGATACTATTTAGACTGTGTTCGGTCCCACCCTGAGTGGACGTCTCTTTTGGTATGTACAAGAGTCAACAGATTCTTTGTCCACCAAGGGTAAACCCAGAAAGACTGAAAAGATACAGAGTACATAAACAGAAAGTGAAAATTGTACTGGATTCAGTCCCGGAGAAAAATGGGTGGACTAGCGTGGGAAGTGTATACAGGGACATGATAAATATCTAAAAAGAAAGTTTAGTAACTGGCTTTAAATTCTGATGTGCGTTACTGATTAAGTTGACAAGTTAAAAGAAATTTTAATCGTTGTTGAGTTCAAAACTGAGACCCTTAAAATCAGTTAAAGTACCTGCATCTTTACTCGTTTCTTGATACGTTGATCTTGTATCCTCTCTTCAGGTGTGAGAAAGATTTAATTAAGTAGACCATAAACTGTATAATGAACGGTTTTTATAACCCCACTACAAGATACTTATTTTCTGTGGTTATAGGAGACTACTGGGTCTACCATTTCTTAGACGACGTTCCGTCCTCTGGACCCAAACTAGGGTCCCACCCCTCCTAGGGGACCTCTTCCCTTATCGTTGGGTGAGGTCACAAGAACGGACCTCTTAAGGTGTCTGTCTCCTCGGTTCACCCGGTGTCAGCTACCCCAGCGTTTATCAGTCTGTGTTGACTCGCTGATTGTGAAGGTAAAAAAAAAAAGTAGAGTCCAACATTACTTGAATTAACAAGTACATGTAAAGGTCTCTGATTTTCAAAGGGGTTAACGAATATTTCAAATAAAGAAATTTTATTCTAAAATGGGGGTCTCATACAAGAGTCCGGAGAACTAACCCCGATTCTTGGAGTTGAGAGGAAAACGAGAACAAATCACCAAGTCAGGACAGACTGAGAAACACTGGGATACCTGACATCGGACGTCCGAGGAGACAGGTACCCTAAAGGGTCCGTTCTTATGACCTCACCCAACGGTAAAGGAAGGGTCCCCCTAGAAAGGTTGGGTCCCTAACTTGAGCACAAATGACGTACCCGTCCTTCTAAGAAATGGGGCTCGATGCTCCCTTTAGGTTGAGAAGAAATAAGATCAACTTATTTTATTTTAGTTCACTACATTACACTTTCACTACACACTTGAGATTACTTCTACTGTCTCTTTTCCGTTAAAGTTTCCCACCGGGACAAGAAATCTCCGTACAGAGTCTTCTCTTAATCATCACTGACTTGTGGTTGAGAAACCTTTTATTAATAGTAATGTAAATAGCAAATTAAAACTGTTGTTTTAATACTTTATTACGAGTGTTACGGTCAAAATCTTGACACGTCCACCTCCGAGTCTCCTCGTTTGACCAAAAGGGACAGAGTGACTCTTATTTACTATCGTCACTCTAACTCTCGAAACAGACTCCTTTAGGGTCCAGAGACTCCAGGAAGATTCTATAGAATCGTAAGAGGAATACTCTATATATAGAGTATGTAAGTCAAGACCTGACTGAACATAGATGAGGGTTCAAGTATCCACATTCGAGATTGGAGGTCACATCAATATAAACCTCTATCTTGGAAGTTCCTCTATCAATTCCGATTTACTCCAGTACAAATTGGAATAAGGTTGTCCTGATCAGGAACTGTGTTGCCTCTTTTTCAGGTGCACTCGTCTGTCATTTTTCCGACCAGTCCTTGACCCCGAAATGGCCTTTGGTTGAGACAACCGTGGAACTAGTATTTTAAGGCCGGAGGTCGTGACACTCGTTCATTCGCAGACAACAAATTCGGTGGGTTAGACCCCATAAAATGATACCTCCGGGATTCTTCGCTTAGGTGTATACTCTGAGATAAGGGTTGCGTTCTCAACGATTTTCTAAGGAACTTAATGAGGAAATTTCTGATCCCCTATACATTAATGATTATAATAAACATTTTAGTTATCGACATAATAGTGAAGTCGATTTATTTATACTAAAAAAAAAGTCACTAGAAGGTAAGACACATGTCTGGTTTTCCCTTTTTTCACTTAAGTAACTTATCGAGGTGTTCCGCGATAGGACTATGTAAACAGTAAACTAAGAACTGTGTCGGTATTATTAATCGACTTTCGATAGAGGTAAAACGTCCAAACGATCGACTCCAAATGTCTTCAACTTAATGAACGGATCACCAGGGACTGAGGTTCAGGTCTGTAGCAATGTCGAGTGCCGAAGGACATGTGTTGAAGAGGGGTCTGGACCCTAGTGTGAGTTACAAAGAAAGTCCGGGTATTACTCCGACTGACTTTCCTAGTTAAAGGATTTACCAGCCTACTGAAGGACAAGGTGGTCGAGAATTAGAGAACAAGTCGATGTCCATAAACGACAACCGTGAAAAAAGATGGTGAAGGACAGGGTGAAAACAAGAGACTTTTAATTATAAGACGAGATTCTTTAAAAAAGTCCATTGTAATTTAAGAAAAAGAAAAAGGTCAGTACGACGGACCGTAAGTTCTGGAATCAGGGGTTTGGCACCTAATTTTACACCTGAGGATGGGTGACTTGGTGGTCCCTTAGGGGGTTGTAATTTGAGGATTGTGACTTGAAGACTAGTAAAAAAAAATTGTGAAAGAGGAATATTCAAATTATTATGTACCATGTTAAAATAATTACTATTGAAAAAAGATACGACAACAATGAATCAAAGATTCAGTACAGCCCCAAAAAACACTGGGGTACCTGACATGGGTGGTCCGAGAAGACAGGTACCCTAAAAGGTTCGTTCGTATGACCTCACCTGAGGTAAAAGAAGAGACCCCTAGAAGGTCTGGGTCCCTAGACACAGAGGACGTAACCGTCCGTCTAAGAAATGGTGACTCGGTGGACTCTTCAGGAATAAGATACGATCTTATTCTTATCCTTCGTGTATCCTTCGTAGAAGGTACCTAGTTTAGAACCTGTTACCGGATGACTACGAATCGATAATTATATACTTATCCATATAAATAAATATTTATACGTATCCAACGACCATACTACGGATAATCTTTATGTCACTCATATAAGTCCAAATCAAGACTGTAACGAAGTATTACCACCGTAAATGTATTAAAATATAAAATAGAAATAGAGAGACACAGTATATTAAGTACTGTATCTCAAGTGTTAATTATTACAGAAGTACCTTGAATTGAAAATTAGACATTCTACTCTTACTACTTTCGACGTTTCAAACCCCTAACTTCATTTTGTATACGTTTTACATTCGAAGAAAAATTAAGAATCTCTACAAATTTTAACAAAAGGAATTTTATCCATTACCATAATTTCAATTTATCCTCCTTCATTCTTAGAGTAACTTTTGTTTTTCCTTCTAAAAGAGATGGACCATAACCTGGTGTCCCGTAGTCCAGAGTTTCAATAGTGATGTATCACTTGTTCTACCCACAATTTCCCTTGGAGTCAAATATTGACCAAGTATCCGTGCTTTTGATCCGCACTACATGTTTGGTAGGTGTATGTCCTATGTGCTAGGAAATCCTTTGTAGTCTGACCCTCTTGTCGAACTACTCCAAGTAACACCAGTCCCTGACTACAACGTCAATTTCCTTTTAGTCCCCTTCTAAGTCTCGCCTTTATACTACCGAAGTAAAGGATAGGAGGTCGAAGAGAAATCTTACCTTTTTGTAGGTAGTATAAAAGGGGGTATAGTCTGGGACTGACTTTTTTGACGTCTACCACATTCTCTCTCACGTTTTATGTACCACAAAACTACTCTTAGACCTCGTCTAACTTTCGTGACTTCCTACTCCCGTCCCTTTCACCTGAAGTCTTACTTCCTTCCAGGTCTTCCTCTAATCTTTCCGCGTTTTCTATAACTGAGAGAGGTCCTTCCTCTAACCTTGAGAGAGTTACCTTGACAACGTCACCCAGAGGATTTCTATAAGGTACATCGATTCAATAGAAACCTAGTCGTGAAAAACACCCAACAAAAGTTAATTAATGTCCTACGAACATCCTAAGACTTTCCGAGAAGTCCGTGTCTCTCATGTTAAAGAATATAGACTCCGTGACACCCTACGACGTGCATGAGAGATTCCGGGACACCCTACGACGTATAACCACTAAACCTTTGTGAAATGAAGTTCCAGTGAAAGGTCTAGGTAGACAGAACGTCCCAGGGTCCACCGGGGCCTTCTTCGTACCCACACGGGTCGCGATGTCTGAACACATCCTACTGTCCCAATCGCACTGCCCTGGTACATCTCTCCTGGCCTACGCTACGTAGGTCTACCACTCGTCCCTGTCGAGGTGGAAGCGAGGGTTCTGACTACCTGACAATTCGACTTTTAACTGGTCCACGGGGGTCGAGTCCCTCCTGTTACGAAGGGTGGTGACTTCCTACGACTAACTTTCTTATCGAGTGTCGTACCGTTTTACGAGTCTATCTCACACTTCTTTAGTCATAGGTACCAAAAGATAAGCTTCCTCCGTAAAACTACAGGTAAAGAAACTTTTACTTAGGTCCGAACTATTTTCAGAGGAAGTTTACCAAGTCAGAAGATTTGTGTTCCATCATGACACGGATGTGTGGTGTTCAACACTACAACATACGATAGATGGATTAATATAGTTCACCAAAGACCCGTAAATCCTATTGTAAAATAAGTGAAAACACGACAAAACCAATAAGATATTGAAAAAACCAAAAGGTTTACGGTAAAATCTTAGTATAAAACTAACACTATCATAACTTAGATATCTAGTCAAATCCTTCTTACTTTAGGATCATAATTATTATAACTTTGAAGTCTAAGTAAATATACCATCTAGAGTAAACAAATCTAAAAGGAACTAAAGAGTCGTTGCGAAACAAGAAAAGTCACATGATCAAAAAGTGTATAACTAGTCTAAGTGGGAATGGATAAAGTGTAAAAATACATTAGTGATTATAAAATTATATTTAAAGGTTAACAAGTAACCATCGTATATCTTTATGTCACTCAAAAGGATATACCAAGAGGACACGACTTTTTAATTGTTTAATTAAATATCAAGAGTTCAAACATGTAAGCTAGTCTAAAATATGTGTCACAAGTACAAGAGATATTTTCTCAAAACGTAAAGGGAAAAGATCTATCTACAGGAAATAGAGAAAGATGACAGAATAACAGTACGATCTAGGATATCATGTCACGACTTATCTTTAAGACTCTTATTCGTAGGACAGAACGAAGATTTGAATCTTCCTTTTGTCGGTCAGGAAGTAGTAATTGGTAATACAACTCTAAACTAATGATTTTTGTTTGTCCGTTTCGTTAACTGCTTAATCATTTAGACCGGTTACCTTGGTTAAAGGAGAAGATCAAAAAGAGGAAAGGTATTTACTGTTGTGACTTCAGGACTGACCGTACAGTACGTGGGGATGGGAGAGGTGCTTTGGGTAGTGGTTCAGGACACACGGAATGGAAGACTTGTGTAGAGAATTTAAGCAAATAAAGAGAATGGGACGGTTACGGGGTCAGAACCAATGGTGGAAGAAGACGAAGGCCACTTAGATTATCTGAGAACACAGGAAACGACAGAAAGTTATGTAAAAGGAGAAACGAGGCTCTATAATCCAGCCCCCGAAGGGGTCACCGAGTCACCCTTTCTTAGGCTGCCGGTCACGTCCTCTACGTCCTCTACACCCAAGTCGGGGGCCCAGTCCTTCTAGGGGACCTCTTCCTTTGCCGTCGAGTGAGGTCATAAGACCGAACCTTTTAGGGAATCTCTGTGGATCACCCGGTGTCAGGACCCCAGCTTTTCTCACTCTGCACTGTCACTGACTTGTTGTCGTTTCCGTTAATCTCAATATTAACTATGTAACTAATTTAATATCAACTATTTTCTCCTCGATGGGCTCCAGTCCCCACCACCAGCCCTCCTCTGTGGGACGCAGGTTCCAGTCCCCGTTACCGGCTCTCCTCGATGAGACGCAGGCTCCAGGTCCCGCCGGCTCTCCTCTGTGGGACGTAGGTTCCGGTCACCGCCGGCCCTCCTCTGTCGGGTGTAGGCTCCAGTCCCCGCCGGTCCTCTTCGGTGGAGTGTGGACTCCGGTCCCCGGCTCTGGGACTCCTCGGTGGACCTCGCGCTCCGATCCCTGCCGTCGACCCTTCTCGGTGGGTGCGGGCTCCGGTCCCGGGTGTCGACCCTCCTCGTTGGGCTCCTCGCCACCGTGTTCTCCCGGATCTCCTCGATAGGGTGCAACTTCCAGTTCTTGCCACCGCCATTCCTCTATGGGGAGTACGTTCCATTCCTCGTCGTCGACACGAAACGACCTCGTCGGTTCTTCTCTATGGGGGTGTAGGATGCATTCTCTTTGGGCTCATTCTACCATCCACAACGTTCTCCCGTAGTCTCCCGTCTGTGTGACTTTGGTATGAGTGTCTTTTGATCAGTTAGTTTAGGGTGATCCTGGTGTCGGAGGAGATTGTGTTACTTTGGTTCGGTACGGACACCCCGTTGGGTTCCACCCGCCTAGTACCACCTCTCCAGACTGTCTTGGACCAGGTGACCTCTTCCCTTACCGTTCGGTGAAGTCATAAGAACGGAACTCTTGGGGTACTTGTCATACTTTTCCGTTTTACTATCCTATGGCTTTCTCCTTGAGGGGTCCAGTCATCCACGGGTTATACGATGACCTCTAGTCTCCTCTTTATTGATGTCTTTCTTGCTTGCCTACTTCGGTTTCGTTTTTGTTATGGGTCCACACCTACACTGACCACTATTTTCGTTCTAGACTATGACATTTCTCGTTATAACGTATCCTTGGACCTTACAGTCCAGGTACTTAGTTCCGTTTAACCTTCACCAGTTTGTTCTCTACCGTTCCCACTTGCAGTTGTAAGATCCTTAGTCGTTGGATTTTACCTGACCTTACCCACTTAAATTGAGTCTACTGTTAATATAGATGATGACGTCCGTCCTTAGGGAGTCTTCTTTACCTCATCGGTAGTACCAGTTGTTTTCTCAGGTTTTACGTCATGAACCTACGTCAGAGTTTTTTACTGTCTTACTAGAGACAAGCAGAGGTTCCGTTTGGTAAGTTATAGTGTCACTAGGTTCAGATACGGGGTTTGTCATTACGACTTCTTCGACTTCAACTTACCAAGATACTTCTGGATGTTCTGGAAAATCTTGATTGTGGGGGTTTTCTACAGGAAAAGTAATATCCTCTGACCTTACGTTTTTATCCTTCAGTTCTTTGTGGACCTCATTGTCCATTTAATCCGGAACCTTACACCTTACTTCGTCCCGTTTCTGATTATCTCAAAACGGTTCTTTTACGTGACCAGTATCGTTTGTAGGAGAGGGTTGTTGTGTTCTCTTCTGAGATGTGTACCTGTAGTGGTCTACCAGTTGTGGCTTTAGTCTAACTAATATAAGAAACGTAGTTTCTTCCTCTTCGAGATATGTCAGTTGTTTTTGTTCTGGTCCTCGACTGACACCGAGTCTAGTACTTGAGGAATAATGGTTTAAGCCTGAATTTAACTTCTTTCATCCCTTTTAGTGATCTGGTAAGTCCATACCGGATTTAGTTTAGGGAATACTAATATGTCACCTTTACTCTTTATCTAAATTCCCGGATCTAGACTATCTATCTCACGGACTACTTGATACCTTACTCCAAGCACTGTAACATGTCCTCTGTCCCTAGTTCTGGTAGGGGTACCTTTTCTTTACGTTTTTTCGTTTTACCGACNCCTCTGACCTTACGTTTTTATCCTTCAGTTCTTTGTGGACCTCATTGTCTATTTAATCCGGAACCTTACACCTTACTTCGTCCCGTTTCTGATTATCTCAAAACGGTTCTTTTACGTGACCAGTATCGTTTGTAGGAGAGGGGTGTTGTGTTCTCTTCTGAGATGTGTACCTGTAGTGGTCTACCAGTTGTGGCTTTAGTCTAACTAATATAAGAAACGTCGGTTTCTACCTCTTCGAGATATGTCAGTTGTTTTTGTTCTGGTCCTCGACTGACACCGAGTCTAGTACTTGAGGAATAATGGTTTAAGCCTGAATTTAACTTCTTTCATCCCTTTTAGTGATCTGGTAAGTCCATACCGGATTTAGTTTAGGGAATACTAATATGTCACCTTTACTCTTTATCTAAATTCCCGGATCTAGACTATCTATCTCACGGACTACTTGATACCTTACTCCAAGCACTGTAACATGTCCTCTGTCCCTAGTTCTGGTAGGGGTACCTTTTCTTTACGTTTTTTCGTTTTACCGACAGACCCCTCCGGAATGTTTATCGACACTTCTCCTCTCTCCACTTTTCGTTTCCTCTTTTCCTTTCTATATTCGTAGACCTACGTCTCAAGGTTTCTTATCGTTCTTCTCTATTCTTTCGGAAGAAATCGCTAGTTACGTTTCTTTATCTCCTTTTGTTGTCTAACCCTTTGTGATCTCTAGAGAAGTTCTATTAATCTCTATCGTTCCCTTGTAAAGTACGTTTCTACCCGAGCTATTTCCTGTCTTTACCATACCTCAATTGTCTTCGTCTTCTATAATTCTTCTCCACGGTTCTTGTGTGTCTTCTTGAAATGTTTTTTCTAAAAGTACTGGGTCTATCAGTACTACTACACTAGTGATTAGGTCTTGGTTCGTAGCACCTTACATTTCAGTTTACCCGGAATCTTTCGTAGTGATGCTTGTTTCGATCACCTCCACTACCTTAAGGTTAACTCGATAAAGTTTAGGACTTTCTACTACGACACTTTCACGACATGAGTTACACGGTCGTTTAAACCTTTTGAGTCGTCACCGGTGTCCTGATCTTTTCCAGTCAAAAGAAAGGTTAGGGTTTCTTTCCCTTACGGTTTCTTACAAGTTTGATGGCGTGTTAACGTGAGTAGAGTGTACGATCATTTCATTACGAGTTTTAAGAGGTTCGGTCCGAAGTCGTTATGCACTTGACACTTGAGGGACTGCAAGTTCGACCAAAATCTTATCCGTCTCCTTGGTCTCTAGTGTAACGGTGGTAGGTGACCTAATAGTTTTTTCGTTCTCTCAAGGTCTTTTTGTAGATAAAGACGAAATAAATGATACGGTTTCGGAAACTGACACACCTAGTGTTATTTGACACCTTTTAAGACTTTCTCTACCCTTATGGTCTGGTGGACTGGAAGGAGAATTCTTTAGACATACGTCCAGTCCTTCGTTGTCAATCTTGACCTGTACCTTGTTGTCTGACCAAGGTTTATCCTTTTCCTTTTACAGTTCCGACATATAACAGTAGGACGAATAAATTGAAGATACGTCTTATGTAGTACTCTTTACGTCCTGATCTTCTTTATGTTCGACCTTAGTTCAAACGGCCCTCTTTATAGTTATTGGAGTCTATACGTCTACTGTAGTGGGAATACCGTCTTTCACTTCTCCTCGATTTTTCGGAGAACTACTTTCCCTTTCTCCTCTGACTTTTTCAACCGGATTTCGAGTTGTAAGTCTTTTGCTTGTAGTACCGTAGGCCATGGTAGTGAAGTACCCTTTATTTACCTCTTTGTCACCTTCGTGACAGTCTGAAATAAAACCCCCCGGGGTCTTAGTGACATATACCACTGACGTCGGTACTTTAATTTTCTGCGAATGAGGAACCTTCTTTTAAATACTGGTTGGATCTATCGTATAAGTTTTCGTCTCTGTAATGAAACGGCTGATTCCAGGTAGATCAGTTCCGATACCAAAAAGGTCATCAGTACATACCTAGACTCTCAACCTGACACTTCTTCCGACTCGCGGTTTCTTAACTACGAAAACTTGACACCACGACCTCTTCTGAGAACTCTCAGGGAACCTGACGTTCCTCTAGGTTGGTCAGGTAAGACTTCCTCTAGTTGGGACCCTAAAGAAACCTTCCTTACTACGATTTCGACTTTGAGGTCATGAAACCGGTGGAGTACTCTTTTCAACTGAGTGACCTTTTCTGAGACTACGACCCTCCCTAACCCTCGTCCTCCTCTTACCCTGCTGGCTCCTACTCTACCGACCTACCGTAGTGCCTGAGCTACCTGCACTCAGACTCACTTGAGGTCCTCTACCACTACTTGTTCCTCCGGACCGCACGACGCTAAGTACCCCAACGTTTCTCAGTCTGTGCTGACTCGCTGACTTGACTTGACTTAAATATCAAGACTTCAAACATGTAAACTGGTCTAAAATATGTGTTAACAAGTACAAGTATTTTCTCAAAACTTAAAGGGAAAAGATAGATCTACAGAAAATAAAGAAAGATGTCTTGTCCATCCCCCACCCGTATTCTCTCGTTATTCACTTTGTGAAATCTAGTCCAGTATATAAAAGGAGAAATTACTTGAAGGAGATCAAAGAGTCACCTGAATCTCATTCTCCTCTGTCAGATAGTTAGAACCTCTGAGAGACCGGTCCTAGATCACACTAAAAGGAAATAGAGAAGTTTAAGAATCGAACCTTATAGGAAGAAAATATAAATCAACGGAAGATATATAGAAAGCCTATAGTGGACTTTTTAGTTTCTTTCAAAGGAAAAAATCAAAATACGTTTTTACTTTTTATTACCTAATGTACAACTTAAAAAAAGAAAGGTCGTGGTACAGACTCCTATTCAAAAGAAATTATAACGGGACCGGTGTAGAGGGTCCAAGACAAAATGAATGATGAGTGACCTGTAAGTACAGATTACCAAATACTAAACAGACTTAAAGAAGAAGTAAGGTGCAATACACGCACGCACAAGTCAGGGAGTCACCACAACTGAGAAACGTAAAGGTATCTCACATCGGAAGGTCCAGGGAGACAGACACCTTAAAAGGTCCGTTCTTAGGACCTCACCAGACGGTAAAGGATGAGGTACAAATTTACCACACACGCACGATTCACCGAAGTCAGCTCAGACTGAGAAACACTGGGATACCTGACATCGGACGATCTGAGGAGACACGTACCGTAAAAGGTCCATTCTTATAACCTCACCCAACGGTAACGAGAGAGGTCGCCTAGAGAGGTTAGGTCCCTAACTTGGGTACGGAGAATACAGAGGACGCAAACGTCCACCCAAGAAAATGGGGATCGTGGTGGACCCTTCGTAAATACGTCATCTTTTGAAAAGTACGTCCAAATTGAAAATTCCGTACCTTTGGTAAAGAGGAGTGTAGATCCATATAATTAAACACGATAATAATTTCAACTTATAAAGTCACAAACTATTTACACATAACGAAATAAAACATTTAAGAGATGAGTACGGGAACATGTGAACAGGGGACCTCTGAGACATAATAAAACCTATACTTTCGAACTCGAAAAACATATTATTTCGCGAGTTGACAACCCTTTAATAAATGACTTTTATGGTCCTGTATAAACGGAAAAATTAAATTTAATAAAAAAAAGTTTTTACGTAAATTTCAAAATCCATAAGATCAGACAGGTAAAAAGGAAAAACTAAATAGAAAGAAGATCTTAAATTTTTCGACTTGGAAAGGGGTCGCTAAGTCATTTAAAAGTTACGATAAAACAAAAAGATACTCCTGATAAATTTAAAAATTGAGACTAACAACTCCCTAAATAACAGTACGTTCACCGCTTCACTCTGGGTCTCATGAAGGAGATTTATCGATTTATAAAAGGGGTTATGGAAGGAACCTTATAGACAGTAAACGAAACAGTATAATTTAAGAAAAGATACCTTTTCTACAATAGACAAAATATAACATTATCAGAGAGAATGAATTTCTTCCTAGAAGAAGTGTTAAAGTAAAGAATTTGTCTGTAGTCTTAAGTGATCTTTTGCGATTTAAAACTGTTGGAGATGTCAATGGACAAATATTTTATGAGAATAATTCTACAGATTAATCCGATGTTAATCATTCGAAATTTGTGTATAATAATCTAGTGACAGATCAGTTTCGAAACGAAAAAAAGTCATCAGTACATACCTACACTCTCAACCTAATATTTCTTCCGACTCACCGCTTCTTAACTACGAAAACTTCACACCACAACCTCTTCTGAGAACTCTCCGGGAATCTGTCGTTCCTCTAGGTTGGTCAGGTAAGATTTCCTTTAGTTAGGACTTATCAGTAACCTTCCTGACTACGACTTCGACTTTGAGGTTAGGAAACCGGTGGACTACGTTTCTTAACTGAGTAACCTTTTCAGGGACTACTACCCTTTCTAACTTCCGTCCTCCTCTTCCCCTACTGTCTCCTACTCTGCCAACCTACCGTAGTGACTGAGCTACCTGTACTCAAACTCATTCGAGACCCTCAACCACTACCTATTCCTTCGGACTGCACGACGTCAGGTACCCCAGTGTTTCTCAGCTTGTGCTGACTCGTTGACTTGACTTGACTTCACTTCACTAATCTAGTCGTTACGTACCAAAAAGAGAGATATTGGTATCTTCAAATTGTTGACTCCGTCTCGTAGTTTTATAAAGTTCTACGTATTTCTGTCCGGACCTAATTTTGTTTGAACGGAGGACCAAAAATTAGAGTGTACTTTAACCTAACCCGTTTACACTTACCCGATCTTTCCTCTACAAATTTCTATTGTCAAACCAGTTTTGGCTCTTGATAATTCGTAAGAAGTTGTGACAAACCCACTAAGAACATATGGTGTCTCATCCGAACTTTTGACTATCTACAAGTGTACAGACGATTACTAAATCTAAGGGTCAGGAGGTCAGGAACGTCCCAATACCGGTGACAAAATAAAAAAAGAAAATTAAAGGATAAACACTTGAAAGTAATGGTACAAGATGTTACTCCTCTCTGTACTGACCGAGACCGGGACAAAAGTAACTTCTGTCCGGACTTTCGAAACACTCCCAGAGATCTCCGAGACAGTCATTTCTTAAGTGGATGTTATGTCCTCTACGTTCAAGTTAGGGACCAAGTCCTACCAGGGGACTTCTTCCTTTACCGTTGGGTGAGGTCGTAAGAACGGACCCTTTAGGGTATCTATCTCCTCGGACACGTTCGATGTCAGGTACCCCAGTGTTTCTCAACCTGTACTGAATCGTTGATTTGGTGGTGGATCGAACATTAATATGAATATTAGGGACCACTTAACCTACGACATCAATGACATCCTACTTCGGTCGACACTCTCAACCTGACACTTCTTTCGACTCGTGGTTTCTCAACTACGAAAACTTGACACGACAACCTCTTCTGAGAACTCTCAAAGCACCTGACGTTCCTCTAGGTTGGTCAGGTAAGATTTCCTCTAGTCAGGACCCACAAGAAACCTTCCTTACTACGATTTCGACTTTGAGGTCATGAAACCGGTGGAGTACACTTCTCAACTGAGTAACCTTCTGAGACTACGACCCTCCCTACNTCGACACTCTCAACCTGACACTTCTTTCGACTCGTAGTTTCTCAACTACGAAAACTTGACACGACAACCTCTTCTGAGAACTCTCAAAGTACCTGACGTTCCTCTAGGTTGGTCAGGTAAGATTTTCTCTAGTCAGGACCCACAAGAAACCTTCCTTACTACGATTTCGACTTTGAGGTCATGAAACCGGTGGAGTACACTTCTCAACTGAGTAACCTTCTGAGACTACGACCCTCCCTACTCCCCGTCCTCCTCTTCCCCTGCTGTCTCCTACTCTGCCACCCTACCGTAGTGGTTGAGCTACCTACACCCAAACCCACTTGAGGCCCTCAACTACTACCTGTCCCTCCGGACCACACGACGTTAAGTACCCCAGCGTTTCTCAACCTGTGCTGACTCGCTGACTTGACTTGACTTGACTTGACATCGGTCCACTGGGCGATAGATACTAGGAAGACACATAGAGAGATATATAGTAGTTAAATAGAGAGAGTAAATGGTTAGATGGATTGAAAAATAAATAAACACCCCCTAAAACGTTGGATTTTATAACTATAACAGTTATGGTTAGGGTCCGAAGTTCCTCCTCCTACCATGAATCTTGGGTCTCCACTCACCCAAGGTCCTAAAAGTACGTGAGAACCAGACACGAAATTTAAGATAGTTCGGAAAATCCATAAAAATCTCAATAGTCAATTAACCAATGAACGCCTAAGGAACCACTGCATCACCACTTCTTGGACGGACGTTACGTCCTCTGGGTCCTTAGTCTCAGCGGTCAAGTTAGGGACCCAACTCTCCTAGGGGACCTCCTCCCGTACCGTTGGGTGAGGTCATAAGAACGGACCTCTTAGGGTACCTGTCTCTTCGGACCCCCCGATATCAGATTAGCCAGTGTCTCTCAGTCTTAACTGACCCCGTTGACTCGTTTCACATCGACTTATTTTTTTTTTTTTTTGTTTTTTCCTTGTTTTACCCAATATCTCTCATACTTTACCCGACCCTGGACTTTCACTTAGTGTCCTTTGAGGGATCATTCGAAATGATAAAGAAATGTTAACCCTTCACCAAAGGAATCCAGTAACAACAACGAATCAGGGATTGAAGACAGACTGAGAAACACTGGGGTACCTGACGTCGTACGGTCCGAAGGGACAGGAAGTGCTAGAGGACCTCAAACGAGTTTGAGTATAGGTAACTCAACCACTACGATTGGTTGGTAGGAAATCCAATCCCTTATGACTTTATAGACGAAAAGGTGATTTTACCGGTTCCATCAATTAAAACCAATTACGTGTGGATATAACTCAGTCCGGACCACGTTTTGTAACAGTCATAGTAGATGGATTAATAACGAATATAAGAACAAAAGACTGTAATCGAGTTAACTTCTGACTCCTAAGAGTTAACACTATGTGAACGGGTTCAAGTACATGGTTGTCAGGATCCCAACCCTAAACTTGGGTCCCTTAAAAATTTTTTAATATAAATACATAAATAAAAACCTACGTGACCCAGAGACAACGAGACGGTCCGAAAGAGGCCAACACGGCTCACCTCTGCTGAGGACGTCACGTACCCGAAGAGTAACACCACCGAAGAAGACAACGTTCGTGTTCGAGATCTCCCACCCAAATCATCAGCACCATGTACCCGACTCAACGAGGTGTTGCACACTCTAGAAGGACCTGGTTCCTAGTTTGGGTACAGGGGAAGTAACCGTCCACCTCTGGTCGGCGCTTCAGGGTTCGTAAAGATCCAACTTTCGTACTGGAGGATTATGGAAGACGGAGACTCGTCCTTCTCAGACCTTCGAGATAAGGTATGGTCTTGACCCCGAAGATACTAAGGATGCATACACAAGGGAGACGAATTAAAGGAAATCCAAAGGATACTAATAATGAAAAAGAAAAGAAAGAAAGAAAGAAAAAAGAAATCAGGTCTGAAAGAATCGTCACGGTTCAACTTAGTTTTCTACTCTTAAAGAAAAATCAGTTGGACACCTCCTGGAAGATATCACAATTATTTACGTTGGGGGGACATTGAGAATAAATCGTATACTTCGTTTCTAATTGACTACAGAATTTTATACACGTCGTTTTAAACAGGGGACGGTCTCTTTGTTTACCTGAAGGTGTAGAAAATACTATCTTCACGGTCTCTCGATCTCAAGAAACGACGACGACGACGATTCAGCGAAGTCAGCACAGGCTGTGACACGTCGGGGTATCTGCCGTCGGGTGGTCCGAGGGGACAGGGACCCTAAGAGGTCCGCTCTTGTGGCGTCACCCAACGGTAAAGGAAGAGGTTACGTACTTTCACTTTTCACTTTCACTTCAGTGAGTCAGCACAGGCTGAAAATCGTTGGGGTACCTGACGTCGGGTGGTCCGAGGAGGTAGGTACCCTAAAAGGTCCGTTCTCATGACCTCAACCCCACGGTAACGAAAGAGGTTATTAGGTCTCGTGACCAAGAGTTTCACACCAGGGGTTTAGTAGTCCTATTCATAGTGGACTTTTGTATTTAAGGTTAGAACGTGTGATGGAGTTTGTAAGACTTAGTCTTTTGAGGTCTTCATCCCGGGATTGTTAAAATTGTTTTAAAGGTCTACTGAGAATGTGTGGGATTTCGAACTCTTAATGATGAGTTCTCTGTGTTAATACTATGTTAAAATCACGACACTATCGTCAATGTGGACCGTGGGATACTGCTTACCTGAACTCTTTACTACTGTATTGATTGTTGACCGGACATCAAAACTGTACTTAACAAGAAACTGGAGAGTAATCGAATACATAATATATGAGTATTAATCGAATACATAATATGTTATTTATAAACGTAATAATTACAATTGGGAAGTATACTGGTCTCGGTCTAGTCTTTGAGAAACTCCCGTTCTCAGACAGATGAACTTAGGGACTACAAATTTTTCTCAAGAAATCCTGGGTAAATTTGAGAGTCTACGACACGTCCTACTCTTTTCAAATGACTCATTTTTGGAGTATCACCTTCCTTAATTTATAAAAAACCCCTCCCATCATCTCTTTTCACATGTTTTAGTTCTTTGAAAACATGACCTAGAATTTCCTACTCACCCTTAAAATTCTGTCCCTAGTCAAGTCAAGTCAGCGAGACAACACAAGCGAAGAAACACTGGGTACTTGACGTCGTTCGGTCCGAGGGGACAGGTAGTGGTAGAGGGCCTCGGATGGGTTTGAGTACAGGTAACTCAACCACTACGGTAGACTGGTAGAATAGGAGACAGTAGGGGAAATGGAGAACGGGAGTTAGAAAGGGTCGTAGTCCCAGAAAAGGTTACTCGGTCAAGAAGGGTAGTCCACCGGTTTCCTAACCTCAAGGTCGAAGTCGTAGTCAGGAAGGTTACTTGTGGGTCCTGACAAGAGGAAATCTTACCTGACCAACCTAGAGGAACGTCAGGTTCCCTGAGAGTTCTCGGAAGAGGTTGTGGTGTCAAGTTTTCATAGTTAAGAAGTCGTGAGTCGAAAGAAATATCAGGTTGAGAGAGTAGGTATGTACTGGTGACCTTTTTGGTATCGGAACTGATCTACCTGGAAACAACCGTTTCATTACAGAGACGAAAAATAATACGACAGATCCAACCAGTATTGAAAGGAAGGTTCCTCATTCGAATAAAATTAAAGTACCGAAGTCAGTGGTAGAGGTCACTAAAACCTCGGGGGTTTTTATTTCAGACTGTGTTAAAGGTGACAAAGGGGTAGATAAACGGTACTTCACTACCCTGGTCTACTATACTAGAATCAAAAGATTTACGACTCGAAATTCGGTTGACAAAGTGAGAGGAGAAAGTGAAATTAGTTCTTCGAGAAATGAAGAAGTGAAGGACGACATTCCTACCACAGTAGACGTATAGACTCCAATAACCATAAAGAGGACCGTTAGAACTAAGGTCGAACACGAAGTAGGTCGGGCCGCAAAACGTACTACATTAGACGTGTCTTTAATTTATTCGTCCCACTATTATATGTCGGAACTATATCAGGAAAAGGATAAACCTTGGTCAGATAACAAGGTACGGGTCAAGGTCGACAACGAAGGACTGAACTTATGTCTGAAGAGTTCTCCGTCCAGTCCACCAGAACATAAATGTAGAGAAAATCTTAAAAGGTGTCAAATAACACTAGGTGTATCAACTTCCGAAACGGTATCAGTTACTTCGTCTTCATCAACAAAAAAACCTTGAGAGAACGAAAAAACTACTAGGTTTCCTACAACCGTTAAACTAAAGACCAAGGCGACGGAAAAGAGTTTGGTCGAACTTGTAAACCTCCAAGTGTCAAGTACATAACAACTTCGGACCGAACCTCTTAAAACTCGTAATGAAATGATCGTACACTCTACTCCCGTTAACACACCATCAAACTTGTAAGAAACCGTAACGGAAAGAAACCCTAACCTTACTTTTACCTGGAAAAGGTCAGGACACCGGTGACGACTCAAAAGGTTTAAACGACCGTATAACTCAAGTCGTGAAAGTGTCGTAGTAGAAAATCCTAGACTTTATGGAGTCGACCTTAAGGTAGTGGAGGTGATCGAAACAACCATCACTACGAAGGATTCCGGGTGTACTGAAGTGAGGTCCTACAGATTGAGATCCACTCACTAGTTTGGTAGTACCAATAGACTCGGGACTCTAGAAAAAAGTTGTCAAGACACATAAGAACGGTAGAGAAAAATTATAGAAGACGAAGACAATACAGGTATAGTAAAGACAGGAAATAACTCGGGTAGAAACGTACTTTACGAGGGAACCATAGAGATTAAAAGAACTTCTATCCCTATCCCTTTCCAAAAACTCAATTTCTCACTGATACTTTCATATTTTACTCTTACCACACCTCCAAAGTATCTTATAAACTTTAAGTGACACCAACGTCGAATAAGAAGTACTACGGGGTGTGGTTCCTCGGTTTCAAATAGGAGATTCAACGTTCTTGGATTGTTACCGAAAAGATGATCCGAAATCTCGGTTAGTACGAATAATTTACGAGTGAAACGTGGTTCTTAATAAAATTCGTTAAATGTATTTGATTGGGTAAATCAATCGTGTCACTCTCTACGAAAATAACAGAGATGAAGAAATATCAATTTCTTTAACTACAGGTTTTATGATTTAAAAACAACAGTAAATAAATGACTCACAGGCTGAGAAAACACTGGGGTACCTGATATCGGGTGGTCCGAGGAGACAGGTACCTTAAGAGGTCCGTCTCTTACGACCTTACCCAACAGTAAAGGAAGAGGTCTCCTAGAAAGGTTGGGTCCATAGTCTGGACGTAGAGACGGAACCGTCCGTCTAAGAAATGGTGATTCGGTGGTCCCTTCGGGTCTTCTTATTTATTAGGTAGAGTGAGTTTCAAAGTGACATAATTCACCGTCTTTGTCCTAAACCTGGGACTCTCAGACCGAGACTTCGGCATCCGGGAATTACTACACAGAAAGAAGGAACGACCACAGTTACAAGGAGAACGAAAGGGACTAAACCCCTCGTCCTCGCACCCCTCCGTCTCTACTTCCCATTGCGTCGTCGTCAGTGACGCCGAGGTTTAACTAAACTTGACATTACTACCTCTTACGCCAGAAACATGTGAGCCTAAGGTTTCGTGTAGTTAGTCCGATGGGTCCTCCCCGCGTTCACTGGTTTTCGATTAAAGAAGGTCTGTCAAGTAAAAGGAAAGGACAGAAAGGAGATTCAAGAGGACCACAAAAAACCTTTTAGCAAACACGTCACCATTTATCATAAGACAGATACTCCCAGATCCGTAAAGGGAAGACAGTAGAGTCTAAAGGTCGTGTAGGTGACGATGGAACTAGATATTCCTGCCCGCTCTAAACTTTTTACCATTGAGCTCTTTTTACTACCAAAGGATGGACGACAAAACCGGGTAAACACTATTTATCGGTCTGTCCCTCCGACACCTCCCAGACACCCTTTATTATGTGTCAAGGTGGGTTTGTCCTTGTGGAGGAAGCGTCCAGGGTCGGGCCTCTAGTCCACGACCACCCCGGAAGTGACAAAGGAGAGGTGCAGATCCAGTCGTCAAAGATTCAGTAACATGAAAGAATGGAAGATGAGGAAGGTTTCCGAGGAACCCAAGGGTTTGAACGGTTCTTGAAAAAACGTGTAGAAAGCTTTTGGTACAAGTATAAAAAGTGGAGATGGATCTGTAGCAACGCACGTACAGAACAATAGACGTCCGAAAATATACAAAAAAACGTCCGTCTCGGCCTCGACTTCAGGTCTCAACTGTTTGATGTGGGCGTCCTTTTAGGATGGATGGCGAACAACACACGAAGTGTTCACTCTAAAGTGTAAAAAATTACTGACCCTTTTTTTATTTCAATTTTCTTAGTACGTAAAATCCTGTACACTTTTAATACATTTTAAGTTTAAAGTCACAACTATTTGGAAAGGCCCTCACACCGGCGTATGACAGTAAATGCATAACAGACACTGACGAGGGTCCGACGGTGCCACCTGAACTCATCAACATTGTCCATAGAGTCTCGAGTGTCGCGGACTATATAAACGGTAGACTGTGAAATATCCCTTTTTTCATAAGGGTGACAACCAGGTTTAGAGACAAAACGGAGAGTTCTGTGTGTCAACGTACCTCCTTTGTCCTCACATAAAACGTTATTTAAAACATCTTCGAAGACACAACGTCCGTATCTACAGAAAAGGAAAGTTCGAGGTGGTCCTGGGAGGGAGTGAGGAATGTCTCATCGAAGACCGACCACGTACACACGATTCAGTTGAAGTCACCACAGACTGAGAACCACTGGGGCACCTAACATCGGACGGTCCGAAGAGACAGGTACCTTAAGAGGTCCGCTCTTATGACCTCTCCCAACGGTATGGGAGGAAGCCCCTGGAAGGGTTGGGTCTCTGACTTGGTCGCGGAGGACAGAGGGTGCAACCGTCCGTCCGAGAAATGGTGATCTCGGTAGACCGAGCAATCAGGATTAGGAACACCTAAAAGGTAATACGTGTACCGGGGAGTCTATGGGACGAGTGGTGTGTCCTTGAACAGGTAGAGACCAGGAGGTCGACTGGGGGCTACAGGTGTCGGTACTAGGTCGAACGGTCCCTGGGTTTCCATCGGACACCTTCCCTTTTCTCCGTGGAAGAAAGGGGCAAACGAAAGAGACGGACTGAAGCGAAGGATAAGATCGTTGTATTGGGTTCGTTACGAACAAGTAAGTCCGTCACCGTCAAGGAAGGGTATCCTCGGATAATAAGGTTTTACGTGTATGTCTAGGTCGACGATTGAAATAGTACAAAGGACTCTGTAGGGCTGGTCGACCGACGACAGTGAAGAAACCTTCAGGTCCTGGGTCGTGGTAGTTCGGGGAGCAGACTCAAATCTCTACGGTCGTAGTCGAGTCGTCACAGGAGAGGACCTTACGGACTCAAAGTCGAGGAACTCAGGGGAGGACAAGTCAAGAATCAGTACAGACTGAGAAACGGTGGGGTACCTGATCTATCGGGTAGTCCGAGGAGACAGGTACCTTAAAGGGTCCGGTTCAAAACAGGAAAGAGTGACTAACGAGTCTTTACAAGAGGTACATATATAAAAGAAGTGAACGATACTACGTCAAAGGGACTTCCGTGACTTAAATGTAAAGAGAAGGTACAGAGTATCGTAGTACGTTTATAATAAACTAACTAAATTGTTTTTTCGTCTTCACTGTCCGAAGGTCTCTACATTATTTGATAAGACGTGTTCGCGGTACGAGAGGACCACACGCACATCCATGTGCACACACACGTACACACACACACACACACACACACACACACACCGCCCGTACACACGACATATACACTACACACACGTTATACACACTACCCGGACGACGTACCACACATACTGACACGGACGTGACTCCACACGGAGTTTCTCGTCTTCCGTCTCCGGTGAAATTAAACCCCGGGGCTGTAAAGACGAAGGTATCAAGCGAGAGCGACGGGGTCCAAGTACCATGTTACAACCGGTTTTACCCGTGATCCTTAACTCTTATGACAAAGATTTACACATTAACTTCACTTCGTATAACAAATGACTCTGATTACCCTATGACTCCACCGAGTCTTGTCCCACACTAACGTCGCACGCTCCTCCCTCCCATTCGAACGGTCACCTTTCACCTCCGCTTGTCCCAACACCGTCCACGTCCGTTACATCCCACTTATTACTTTGTTATCTGGCACATTAACCTACTACGTGACAGGACCAACGACCTCTAATAACGACGTCGGGTTGTTACGTGGCCCGACTCGGATGGACGGCGTCCCATGGGGGCCCATCTCTCTTGTGTCTCGCCCGACGTCCTACCTCAAAGTCCCCAGGACCTTCGTCGAAGGGAAGAGGGGTGTCCGGATGGCATCAGAGAATGAACTTTTCAAGAAGAAGGGTAGAAAGATGAAACGTAATATTTCTAATATTTACCCTCCGTTTAAAGAACTTCATTGATATTTTCCATTTACTCATACAAACAATCCTGAGTGATAAAAAGTAAGTAAATTTTACACAATATAAAATAAAATATAACCTTAAAATAAATTATAACCGTAAAATAAATAAAATATATCGGTCAATTGTTATAACCCTATTAAAGTCCACCTGTCGGTTCCCTGAGTCGGTATGCATATGTACATGGGTAAGAGGGAGATTGAGGGGAGGGTAGGTCCGACGGTATATTGTAACTCGTCTCCCCGGGTACGACAAGTCATCCAGGAACAACCAATAGGTAAAATTTTCGTCGTCACACACGTACAAGTAGGGTTTGAGGGATAGCGAAAGGGAGTAGGCAGGGGTGGGGGGCGGGGCCATTGGTATTCAAACAAGAGTTTCAGACACTCAGACAAGGACAACACATACATACATATATGTGTATATTTCATCTTCTTTGTTGTCCTTGGTTGAATTCGGGTCTTCTCTGAGTAAACACCACATAAGTCCCAAACGTTTACTTGGTTCTTACCCGTACGTCCACCAAAGTCCTTAGTTGACTTTGGTCCCCGAACTTAAATAGGTTTCCGAAACAGAAGAAGAGTAAAGGAGAGAAAAACTTAAGAAACGATAGAGAGAGAACTTGTCGAAGGAGGTTCCCGGTTCAGTGAAAACCTATTAGCACCGACAGTCGTCATGGACTCAAAATGTGTAAGGTCGAAGTCCGTCGGCTACTTACTCAGCCCGAATCGAAATCAAAGTTTTAGTACTCCATTTCTTTTCATCTCCTGGAGTGACACAGTGTATGTGTACTGCCGACTTAGTTCTCACCGGTCGCAACGCAGTACGACCTGTCTGTGATCAAAGATCTCCTTGGTACACTGACCACCCACCTCCCTCAAGGTTCTTTTGTTTATATGTAAAATGGACTATAATCGTATGCTGAAGTCCGAATCTGAAAAAGACACGAACCATATATAAAAGACAGGTTAACGAACCTCGTATAACACAGAAATGTATATTTTAGAAACTTTCTCCTCTACGATCAGATCCAAGACTTTTCTACTTTGTAATCGACAGGTGACTTCACTATATACGTGTGACATACGACACTTACCGTTAAACCTTTTACACAGTCACCCAATACTACGGACGGGACTAGTAACCTTTAGTTATTAGGTAAGTTGTCAGTAACACCCCATGAAAGTGATATACCTCCGAATATTCGTCTGAGAACCCGAAGGGACCGTCGAGTCGACCACTTCTTAGACGGACGTTACGTCCTCTGGACCCAAACTAGGGACCCAACCCTTCCAGGGGACCTCTTCCGTTGCCGATGGGTGAGGTCATAAGACCGGACCTCTTGAGGTACCTGACATGTCAGGTACCTCAGTGTTTCTCAGCCTGTGCTGTCTATCTACAAGTGTGTTCATCTTAGAGATGGGAATTCTTCGAACACTGAACCAGTCCTCTGACAAGGTTCGGTTTGTGAGAGAAAACATCCAAGAGTAATCACACATTAAATATCCCTCATCACACACATACAGTTAGGGTTAGAGGGTTAAGTAGAGTAGGGTGGAAAGGGCGAACTACAAGTACAAACAAGAGATGTAGACACAGAGACAAAGACGGGACGTTTATCCAAATAGACATGGTAAAAAGATCTAAGGTGCATATACATACTTATATACTATGGACAAAAAGAGACTCAGAGATCCAGGTAGGTGCAGAGACGTTTACCGTGTCAAAGTAAGGAAAGCACTACTTCGGTTCTAAGAATTTATTCTGAGTCGGAGTCTTCAGATTCAGAAGAGAAAACAGTGTAGACAAGTCAAGTCAAGTCAAGTTAGGTCAGCGAGTCAACACAGGTTGAGAAACGCTGGGGTACTTAGTGTCGTGAGGTCCGGAGGGACAGGTAGTGGTTGTGGGTCTCAAGTGAGTTTGAGGACAGGTAGCTCAGCCACTACGGTAGGTCGGTAGAGTAGGAACCAACAGGGGAAGAGGAGGACGGGGGTTAGGGAGGGTCGTAGTCTCAGAAAAGGTTACTGAGTTGAGAAGCGTACTCCACCGGTTTCATGACCTCAAAGTCGAAGTCGTAGTCAAGAAGGTTTTTTGTGGGTCTTGACTAGAGGAAATCTTACCTGACCAACCTAGAGGAACGTCAGGTTCCCTGAGAGTTCTCAGAAGAGGTTGTGGTGTCAAGTTTTCGTAGTTAAGAAACCGTACGTCGAAAGAAGTGTCAGGTTGAGAGTGTAGGTATGTACTGGTGTCCTTTTTGGTATCGGAACTGATTTACCTGGAAACAACCGTTTCAATACAGAAAGTAGTGTATCCTTCCCACTATTATAGCGGGGGGACGGACTGAGTGTTTCGAAAATAAAAAGTAAAGAATTATAAAGGCTAAAACTTTATATAAAGTGAACTATAGTTGTATGTTGAAATCCGAATGTACAAGAGACACGAACCGCATATAGAAGACAGGTTAAAGAACCTCGTATGACACAGAAGTGTATATTTCAGAAACTTTCTCCACTACGATCAGGTCTCCTCGGGGGTTTAAACCTCGATGGTCTGGGCGAACATAATAGCGTCCGAGACTACCCTCGTACCGTCATCTGTTTTATGTCGGTCTAGACTCCGTCCAGTCACGGGTGAACACCCGTAAAGACCCGTACTTTTGTTCAGTTTGAACTGACTCTAATGTCTCTGACCTACAGTCCTAGTCCCCTTTCCACCAACTTCCCTTAGTTCTCGCTCTTCTTACTTAATCTCGAAGACCTTTTAGTTCTTGACACACGGTAAGGTACATCTTACCTTAGTTTTGCCTCTCACTTCTCCCCTACCTTCGTACTCCCGCACGTCTATGTTCCTGGGTTTCTCTTAGGCGTCCCTTCAACCACACGGAAGTTGATGGAAAATAAAGACGGATAAAGTACAAACTTATTGAGGTCCGAAAGACTGACCTCCGTTTTTTAGAAGATAAAACCTTGAACGGGTACGTCTCGACGACATTTCTTCTCTAGACTTATGTATTTCTTTAGCCAACGTCCGTACCCTACATTGACACCTACAAAATAAGTAAGGATTCGGTTGTGAATGTCTTGTACCCTTGCTTGATAAGGTATTTCTTTCCATTCCGAGTGTCGGCCACCGAGTGTCGTTCCTGACACGAGAGAGTCTATGAGATAGACGTTAATTTCTTAAGTAAGTAAACTCTGTATTGTAGGTTGTGGATCGTATACAATTCGGGAACGATCCATGATGCTTATATGACAATTTATCCTTTCTGTAATTGAGACGGGACATTCCTGGGTACTTTACCGTGGGGTGAGGTCATGAGAACGGACCTCTTAGGGTACCTACCTCCTCGGACCACCCGACGTCAAGTACCCCAGCGATTCTCAGCCTGTACTGACTCGCTGAAGTGAAAGTGAAAAGTGAAAGTACGTAAACCTCTTCCTTTACCGTTAGGTGAGGTCACAAGAACGGACCTCTTAGGGTCCCTACTCCTTCGGACCACCCGACGACAGATACCCCAGCGTGTCTCAACCTGTGCTGACTTCACTGAATCGTAACTTGGAATTTTTGGACTTTCAATACTGTATATCTTTGAAGTTCAAGTTACTGCGATACTAATCCCCTTTGTTTCACCAAACACACTCCCTAAAGAATTTGTTTAACTCACCATCTGTCTGTAACTTCCCCGGGGAGACTAGAGTGAAGGACCATCAGTATGGAACCACATTAGGGTCCTACCCCGATAACTGAACTAAAATTGGTTGTCTAACGTGTCTCTACTGTTCCGTGGTGAGAGCACTAATACGACACAATACATTCTGACCAAACAGGGGAGTGGTGAAGATAAGTTGTATCATAACCTTCAGAATCGATGTCGTTAGTCTATTCTTTTTCTTTATTTTCCATAGGTTTAATCTGATACTGAACAACGGGTCAAGAGAGACCTCAGAAAAAAAGGAACTTTCGAAACTCCCCTTTTGTCACTAGAAAAAAGAGAATACTGTAGGTATTCAGAATGTCTATATTCCTTTAATTAAGACGGTTGTTGGGGTCCCACTCCCCACCCTAACCTTCATTCACGGGGAGGTCACCTCCGAAACTACTCAGTGGTCGGGATCTATTATCGAACCCTCTGAGTTTTGTCTCCTATATTGAGGGACGGATGTGGAAAGTGGGAGCCAGTGACTCTAATACATACAATAAAATTCGACATTTCAAACACGATTAGACAATACCTGGTTATCTTTTGTTTTGTTGTCTTTATAATTATACAATTTACAGTTTGAGACAAGAGTCGGGACGTGAACCCTGTACTTACTTACTGTTTCTTAAGTTCTTAGGGGTGGTTGGTGTGGATCGATACGAACACCCAGTGTCAGGTCATCCCCTGTATACGAACATTTCCGTTACTGTTTGGGACACTCTTCATCGGCACCAAAACACCAGTAAGTCTCTTCGTTCGAAGGTCGAGACGGCACACCCTTAGTCGCTTCTAGTACGAGATCTTTTCTCCCCTCGACTTAGAACCTGTCACTCTTCTACCAGTGACCGGTCTTTACGGTCCTGGTCAGAATACCCGTGACTTGTCTACCGTCCCGTAAGCGATTCCGAGTCTCGACAGTTTCTAGTGTGTATGGTAGTCGAGAAGAGTAGTGAAATTCCGCTCTTCTTTGGGAACTCTAGAGTCTCTTTCTTCTCCTTTGTGACGGAGACAAATAACTTGTTGACAATTAGTTTGTCTTGATGAACTAATAAGAGGTAAGGTCGAAGAGGGGGAAGGGACTCAATGTGTGGAGAACGGTTAAATACTGTACAGCTGTCTCAATAATAGATCGCTTTTAATGGTGGTGGGTACTACCCTTAAAGACGACAATATTTTGTTTTCGTTTGCGGTTTAGCCCTCCTCTTTCACACGTATACTTTCTCCCGGAAAACGTAGAGAAAAGACCGTTACAAGAAAAATACGATTATAGAGGATCAAAGGATGGAATTACTGAGGTAATTTACCGTACTCTCATAAACGTCCTCTTTTCACGATGGACCTCTACTTCTGCATTTCAATGATTCACACAAAACTCCTTGTCTCTTCTAAAGAGTCATTTCCTCAATTACAAGGTTTCTTTCGAAACAAATAGGCTGTCTGAAATACTGACACGACAAAAGAAGTGAGTCGTGGAATTAAGAGTTGGTGGTATTCCGACAGGTCTACAAATTTTATTTTTCGGGTAAACCCATAATAGTCTCTAATGACCCTTCTCTATCTGTCTGTACTACAAATCGATACGTTGTATTTAAGGGGTGCATACACGGTCTGTCGTGTGAGACATAAGAGTGGGGCGACCTTCTGACTTGGCTATTTAGTGTTCTTGCTCTGTGTTCCGGGGCTTGTGTTAAATGGAGATCTGTCGACGGTAACGACCCTCCCTCGTCCTCCGCGTCTTTACTTCTTACCCTCGTCCAGACCACGGGTCCCGAAGAGTGAGATGGAGTGAACCTCTTAGACACAAGAAGAGGGCTGGAGGGAGTAGTCCACATCGTAGTCGGAACACTCTACGTATAAGATAACCTTCGTCGGAACAGTTAAACAGGTATCGAACGGTCGAGGGAAAAGAGTAAGAAGTCGAAACTAAATAAAGTAAGGAAGACGGACGACACGGACAGGAAAAATAGAGACGGTTAATTGTAAGAGGAAGAGGAAGTTCCAGAACGAACTCTGGAGTTCACAGAACTGTGGGAGATCTTAGTATGATTGGTTTCACTCAGAGAGAGTACAAACACACAAGTAATCAGACAGTGGAGATTCCGCAAGCCGCACGACGAGGAACTCATGCACCCGTAGGTTGGGGAGATGTTCTGATTTGCAGAACTCTTGTTCTTCACACACAAAATAAAACACATCAAGACTACTATCGTTGTTAAGACATAAGTAGAAAGATCGTGTCATGACGGGACGTCAGACACGCTTTATAAACGGGGCAGCCACGTAAATCTCTGGTAGACACTATGACGCTAATAGTGACACTAAGGTTCTCCATTCTCGGTAACCAAAACGAAAGATCTATCCCTCTTACTTTGGACATGCACCCCTCACAAAAGGACTTCCAGTGTATCGTCCCTGAACTCGGTTTCCACACTGACTGACGTGAAGGCAAAATAGTCTAGAGGGGTTCGGTTCGTGTATCACCCACCAGTTTTTTTTTCAATACTTTACTTACTCTCGCGTTCCGTTTATACTTACTTATGCATACACCTTTGAAATAAATGAGAGGAAACCCCGTCATTTTGAGTGGTAGCTAATAAAACAGAAAGGTACAAAAATAGAAAAATAGTGACTAATGTACGGAACAAACACGACTATTCACTCACCGAATCAACTGGTATAAGACTGAAACAATAATGGAACCCGTTCAGGGAATTGAGGAAAAACGATCAGTCCTTCGATCCCTGTAGTGAGTGACCGAATGGACTGTTAGCCATGTGTAACTACGGTTAGTATTACCATACGGTTACTGGAATTTTTTTCGATCTATTCTAGGTTCTCTCCTTTTTGTTTTATGATAAAATTAAAAAATTCTCCTTTTTATTCTATTTATTCCCCGTAACTGGAACTGGAAGTAACTTTTCCTTGTGACAAGAGTCTCGTCTTGTCTCCCTGAATAAAAAGTCATGTCACTACGAGAAGAGGTCTTTCTTGTCACCTGTCCAGAAGAGGAATTAGGAACCAAGTGGGTGAGTGTTCCGACCAACGAATGAGTGGACAGTCAGTAAATGACGTGTACGGGTCTTCCCGGCTCTAGAGAAACCTGTGAAATTTTCCTTATCAAGATCTTTCTTTTATTAACACACATCCAACCGACTGTTTAGTCCCAAGATCGGGTCCAGATAATACTTGATAATTATCAACACACTGAAAAATTAAGGACTCGGTTGTAAGTAAAAAGATTCGTCACTCCCACAGGAAAGCTGAGGGTATAAGGCACACACACATACACGTCAGTCGTGTCCGTAAGGACCCTTAAAACGAGGACGACAAAGGAATGTTTGTCTACCGGTTATTACTCCTACGAGGACAGGGAATGGACATTAAGGATTAATGTGTCGTATTTATGTTTAAATCAAAATTAAGTTAATTGACCATTACTCCACTCCTGTATTATGAACTTATATACTATAGTCAAACCCTCACCATTCGGTACCTGTTATTATAAACACAAGGTAATATAAGAGACACCATAAAATTTTTAGAAAATTTTACGGGAGTTTTATGAGACCGATCTTATCGGTATCTTCGTCCTTTTTGCAATAACCCCTTTTTGTTTATATATGTACAATCTCTGGATTTAAATTCAGTGGCATTGTTAATAGAGAACTCCCTAAAAGGGTCTTCAGGTCACCAATTCTGAAACGGAAGGTTACTTCCCCGACGAACAATCTCGGAACAAACCCCTCACTTCTAGGGTGTACTGAACCCCGGTTTTTTAGTTTTGTATTTTGTCTTCGTTATAACATTTGTTAAGTTATTTCTGAAATTTTTACCAGTCGTAGTTTTTTCTTAGGAACGTTTTGAGGTTTAGGTGTTAATGAAAGACTCGGGGATAATTCTCGTTCTGAGCTTCTTATCATATATATGAAGTGTAGAAGTTCAGGTACAGGGTTCGCCACAATTTCGCACAGTGCGTCGAGTGCCCAAGTTGAGACAAGGACTGAAGGTAGCCGTCACTTCCTCTGAGGGGAAACAAACCCGGTGGAAGAGGGGGAACCTGGAATTTCAGACGCCAGTAGATCGTGATGATAATGGCCTTACAATTTGGTCAGAGGGAGGGAGGGAAACAGACGGGACCGGGAGGGGAGGGAGGAGTGGGCGCTGCGGACGCGACTCTGTGCGTCCGGGCGCACGGTGTGGTGGCGGAGGACCTGCGGACGAGGAAGGAGGGAGCGGACTTCGGGTCCCGACGGGTGGACGTCACAGAAAAGGATAATCGAGAAAAGTGAAGGAATCGAAGTCCCCGAAAGACCGAATCGATGGGACTTTTTAAGGTTTGTGTCTAGTCACCTAGTCTTGTGGAAAAGAAGGACACATAAATGGGAGCTTTTATTACTTTAAGACCTACGACTACAGTTAGTGTCGTACATAATATAGAATCGTGTTAGGTGTTGGTACGTATAAACTTACCCAAGGATAAGAGGCATGTCTAAGAATTATTTCGAAACGATGCGAATAAAACTCTACTCGTCTCTAATAGACTAGTGTCACTTATTTCACTCATAAAGGACCAAGAAAAAGAGGAAAAGAGTATTGGTCAGAGAGTCGTTTGAGAACTTAAGGAAGTAAATAGAAACACATTGTTATGACACAAAAGATTTGGTGGTACTGGAGGACGACCTTATGATATTATAGGACGGTTGATTAACGGGACAAAGGTGAGAATGGATGGATTTTGGGTAATGTGGGGATGTCGACATTCTCACTGAGATTTTGTTTCATTGTGTGCCAGTGAGGAGACCGAGGCGATATGAGGTAACCAAAAGATAATACGAAAAAAAAAAAAAGGGGGTATTTTCACGGAAAAGAGACTGGATTCTTCGTTATGTAAAGATACACTAACCAAGGGTTACATAAGGAATTTGTTGAACAAAAAGGGGTAATAGAGGAAACAAATGAAACAAGGTTTGGGGAATTAAATTAATTTATACTGATACAAAGAGTAAAAACCTTGTAATAACAACGGTAGGGAAACATATTTAGGGTCAAGGAATGGGAACTATAGTGGACAAGAAAGAACGTAAAATTCAAAGTCAAGGGTACAATAAAAGGTCTCTCCCCAGAAGGGTCTGATGGGACATATTTCGCAGAGAGTCTGACTATAAGAGATAGACTTGAAGATAACACGTAAAAAATTTATCAATAAAGCACCGTAAATAGAGAAGTAGACAAAATCAAAGGATTGGATCATCTTACATTTGAAGACCTTATTATGCCTCTTCCCATTAAGAATAAAGGAAACAAATCCTGTGACGAACCGTGTGTCATCCTGAAACTACATGTAAACTACTCACTCATTTTCTTCTCCCTCTCTCCTGTCCCTCTTCCTCCTCTTCCTCGTTCTCCTCCCCTCCCACTCCTCCTCCTCTTTCCCCTCACCCGCCTGCCCTTCCTCCCTCCTCTCCTCCTGTTTCTGGAGACGGGACACGTACTTCTGCAAACCTCTCTCTCTCTCTACTCTACTGAATAAAGGTCCTGTCCGCTCTCTGATTACCGGAAATGCGGTGACCACAAAGTCTAGAACCTACAAACTCTGTCCTTTAGAAGTCTGTTGAATTGAACATAAACAGATGTACCGAGTATGTTCTGTTACTCTTGTAGAGACTGACATCACTCCAATAAAAGGGTCTGGGAAGGGGAACGGGAACTACTGGAGTCCGGTATTGCGTATCGTTCCACCCTTTTTACTTCGGACTGAGGTTTTCGTATTGAACAGTGTCGCAGAAGAGAGTGGTCACTACCTACCCCGGTCCCGGTTTCAGACAGACCTACGGGAAAGGGAGTCTTAGAGACGAGAAGGTTCTAACACGGGTACTTCGTAGAACGAACACAGGACGGTGGATGGAAGGGGGATAGATTCCCAGTGGAAAAATTTAAAAGACAAAAAACGGTCCTGAAGGAACCACCGAGTCATTTCTTAGGTGGACGGTTACGTCCTCTGAGTCCAAACTAGGGACCAAGCCCTTCTAGAGGACCTCTTCTTTTACCGTCGAGTGAGGTCATAAGAACGAACCCTTCAGCGTACCTGTCTCCTTGGACCGTCCGACGTCGGGTACCCCAGCCTTTCCCAACCTGTGCCGGATCTCTGATTCGTTGTAAAAACCAGATATACTCCGTTGTGGTGCTGTTTTGGACCCGAAGTCCACAAGTACACAAACCGTGTATTGGGGTCGTGACAAGATCTACGACCCTGTATCTCACCAGGTCGGAGTACAACGACGGTGAAGAACTGAAGAAGTGGACTCACCTCCCGGAACCCTACGGAAGAAAATCTATTGTGACCCGAAAGTGTTTTCTTAGGTTCATCCGTCGAACGACGGTATACTTCAATCGAAATAATCGATAATCAGAGCGGTATACAGTTCTGTCTTCCTAACAAACATGTCCTAACGATAGCTCAAGCGACAGTGATCTTATTTAGTGATAACTGGAAAGGTGAAAATTCTCAAATTACTTGAATCCTTACCTTTAATGGGGGTCTTCATTGTTGACATTGGAACCGAAGATATTAATTCTGGGTAACAGTAATTACACTTGAGAAACTGTACAGTCCCCAGTGACGACAATTATGATTACTTAGTCTGGTTCCATCTTTTTGACTGTCTTTTAGCTTTACCAGGGTTAAGTTTCAGTTTGTTCTCTAAGATTTACTTCTAAGATATTTCTATCCTTTACGTTCTTCTGTACCTTAGTATACCGAACACCTGTCAGTTGATTGTACATAATGTGTTACGAACGAGAAATCCGTGATATATATGACATATACCCGAAGGGACCACTTCTTAAGAGGACGGTTCCGTCCTCTGTGTTCGAACGAGGGGCCCAGCCTACTAAAGGACCTCTTCCTTTACTGTTGGGTAAGGACATAAGAACGGACCTTTAGAGTACCTGTTCTCTGGACCGTCCGATGTCAGGTACGTCAACGTTTTCTCGACCTGTACTGAATCTCTGATTTGTTGTTATTGTCGTTTATGACATATATTAGACGAAATTAGTAATGACATATAGACACTCAGTCGTCAGTAATAGAGATTGAAGTTTAATAACAGTACTGAAGAAGTGCGATGTCTACTGAATTTCTATTCCTCTGATTTCGAGTCTTCGTTTATTATTATTATTATAAGATTTTATTAAATAAGTAAATTGTCATACGTAAAGCTGAGGAAATAGCTTTCAGAAGTTATAAGATCCTCAGTTTGTATGTCTCTGTGGATTCTACCTGAAGGACCGAGTAGTAAGATCTTTTTATTGTACGTCGAAAAGAAGAAAAAGTAAAAAAATCGGTCCGGTACGTCGTACACCCCAAAATAAAGGGATTGGTCCCTAGTTTAAACGTGGAACGGGAGGACGTAACCTTCGTACCACAGAATTGGTGACTGACGGTCACTTCAGGTGTACTGAAAAGTCACTATATCAAACTTGAAAACGATTAAACGTAACTCGATTGTTTCAGTAGGTCCACATGAGGATGGACGGTTAGGTCCAAAGACCACGTTAGAGTAGCAGTGGACAGATTAGGGGACTTTACGTTAGATAGTAAATATTATTACTCTGATATCAAATAGACCTGTAAAGTGGTGATTCTATCAAATGGTAAATCTGTTCATTCCAGAACACTAATTGTACACCTGTAACTCAACTTTCGAGTGAGACTGTACGATTGTACCAATAACCTATTAAACCCCAACTTAAGGTCCATACTGACCAAGACTTCGACTAATAAAAGACATACAATCAAGGGAAATAGTCTGTGTTCCGTAAATTAAACAAAAACTCTCTGTCTATTGAGGTAAAGTTTAGGTTTATTCGGTTCTGATCATATCGTGGGACTAATTCAATAAGTAGGAAACACTTTAAATTAACAAAGTTTGAAAATTTTTAATTAAATAAACATTTACTTTGTTTTTATTTATCAAGTTACTATTTTCCATGTTAAGTGTTTCTTCTCTCTATAGTATTTGGTAACCTGTGGATTGTTCATTCTTTGTTTCCATGTATTTCGTTTTTAGTCTTCTTGATATTCCCTTTTCTTTTTTCTTTATATCAGTATCACTCTGTATCATTGTAAGGAGACTCGAAGAAAATAGTTCACGTCTTTTTTATTCTTATCCTCGTAGAACTTACTACAGTAATTATTAAATTCGTATTATCTATATATAAATATGATTAGAATATAGGATGTGTTTATATAAATTTTAAAACATAGAGTATGTAGAAATAATCTACAGGTATCCTGTAAATCCTTTTGACCGTTTTTCTATTTGTTATGATTTAAAGTTTTTTATCTTAAAAAAAACTAAGTCAATATGTATATATGTATATAATAAAAACTTTAATAAAAGGTAATATTCAATAATATTCTATAACTGATATCAAGGGACATGATGTGTCATTTGGAAACACCGAAGAATGTATGTATAAAAATTTTTAATTTTGAGATCGTAAGATGAGTGTGGTTCAGTTTGTTCATCTTAGTTTTACAATAGTTAAAGAATCAATCTGTTTTTAAGTACAAAAGATTATATATATATATAATACATATAACTATTATACATACCTATAAACATAATTATAAATATAACTATACACATAATTCTGAACTATTTAAGAATTCTCTCTTGTAGTTTTTTATTTTCTCTACGTGACTTATACTTTATCTTTTTCACTTTGTTTGGTCTAATTTCATTTTATAGGAGTATATGAGGTCAAGTCAAGTCAAGTCAAGTCAACGAGTCAGTACACGTTGAGAAACGTTGGGGTACTTAGCGTCGTACGGTCCGGAGAGACAGGTAGTGGTTGAGGGCCTCAAGTGAGTTTGAGTGTAGGTAACTCAGTCACTACGGTAGGTCGGTAGAGTAGGAACCAACAGGGGAAGAGGAGGACGAGAGTTAAGGAGGATCGTAGTCTCAGAAAAGGTTATTCAGTTGAGAAGGGTATTCCACCGGTTTTATAACCTCAAAGTCGAAATCGTAGTAAGGAAGGTTTCTTGTGGGTCCTGGCTAGAGGAAATCTTACCTGACCAACCTAGAGGAACGTCAGGTTCCCTGAGAGTTCTCAGAAGAGGTCGTGGTGTCAAGTTTTCGTAGTTAAGAAACCGTGAGTCGGAAGAAGTGTCAGGTTGAGAGTGTAGGTATGTACTGGTGTCCTTTTTGGTATCGGAACTTATCTGCCTGGAAACAACCGTTTCATTACAGAGACGAAAACCTATACGTTAGATCCAACCAGTATTGAAAGGAAGGTTCCTCATTCGCAGAAAATTAAATTACCGATGTCAGTGGTAGACGTCACTAAAACCTCGGGGGGTTTTATTTCAGACTGTGACAAAGGTGACAAAGGGGTAGATAAAGGGTACTTCACTACCCTGGTCTACGGTACTAGAATCAGTATATGAGGTCAACAAAAATTTGTACCGACAAGTAATCTTTGTATAGACCTCGAGACCACTTTTTTTGTGTTAGGGACCTGTAAGTATAAAAAGTTTTTTAAGGTTCTATCAAGACTATACGTAGACCTAAACTTTTTCATTAACGTCCGAAAAGATGAGTTACCATCAAAACCACTATATCTTAAGATAATAAAAAGGAATCACAAAAAGTTTAATAAGATGAACGTATTTTAAAAAAATCACAGAATCAATAGATTACGATATATTGTTTCGGAGGACTTTACAAAGTAAAATATTCTCGGTAAATTGAACACGTTTAGTCAAATCGTCAAACCCTACCCATGTGGACCCGTCTCACAAATGACCGGAACGGACCGTCGGGAGTAAACGAACATTGGTAGACTACCGAGTCGGAGTTCAAGTACAGCCCACAAACCACAGCCGACAACCAACGTCATAGAGACAGGAGTAAGTCTACCGGAGAGGTCGTCCAATCGAGTCTGCACAAGGGTGCTGTCAGAGCCCCGTCGGGTCTTGGTTCGTCTCTCCGACAGTCCTGGAGACTCTAGAACCGCACCTTGAGGGAGGTACCGGAACGGTGACGTTCAGAAAGCTTCGTTTAATATTCCGGTCTTGTCTAAGTTTATAACTTCTTTACCTTTGTAGAGAACTACTCTCCTCGGTGTTATAGTGTAGAGTTTCCGTCCCCCTCCCGTATAACTTTATTCTCCTTAAACACCAGTAAAAAACTTTAGATAGTCTTGGACACGATACCAATGTTTTATAAGTGTAAAAGGGTATTAGTTAAATTCACATAGAGTTAGAGTCCTGGAAGTTTTAACAGGAGGGTTGATCTAGTCAGTCAGTCAGTCAAGTCGGCGAGTCAACACAGGCTGAGAAACACTGGGGTACTTAACGTCGTGCGGTCCGGAGGGACAGATAGTGGTCTCTAGGTCCGAATTTTGGATCAGACAGTACTAGACACAATCGAGATTTACTCCTACCCCGAAGAGATTAACCTTATTCCAATCATTTGTGGAATCAGGACTTTCACTTATAACGAGACGTGGTAGAGGTTCTCTAGGTAAGAGACGACTCGGAAGAACACTAGGCTCAATATATTTCCATACACGGGTGGGGGTAGTATATTGGTGCGTCTCCCTATTTTATATTCGTGAGGATAATTTTGTCGCTCCCTACCCTCCATGAATCGTTAACGTTCGGGTGTCGTTAAGACTTCAGGTCTACCAGGCACACTAGTATAAAGGTATAAGACTCCGGCCCCTTTATAAGGACTAATCCCGGGTCAAGACGAGGGTCTGTAAACAACTTACCTAAAAATCATGTAACAATAAAAACTGAGAACCGAGGTGAGAGACTCGAGACTCGAGATAAAAGACCCGTGAACCGAGGAGGGAAACTAAAGAGAGAAGAAAAGGTATTCTTTATGGAGTAAAACGTCGGCTCTCCGAAAGGACGGACATTTGTCACCTGTTAGGGTTTCGGAGAAAAGTAAAAATTGAGATCGTCAGGAAACTTATGTTCGACGGTCACAAAAATGGATAATTTAAAAGAAACTTTTGAGACACTTAAAGGATATTATTATCATTATCATTATAAACGAGCGAGTCGGTACATGTTGACAAGCACTGGGGTACCTGATATCGGGTGATCCGAGGAGACAGGTACCATAAAAGGACCGTGATGGTTTAATAAGAACGGGACGACCCGAAATCTAAACAAAATCTAGTCACTGAGAAAATAAGGAAGATCGTAGAGGGAAAACTTAACCTTAAGACAGGATACGGACAAGGTGGTAATATAGAACCTTCGTCTATTGAACAAAACATTAGCGTGTCCAGATGTCTACCTCTCTTTAAAACGGGTACTTACCCAATGAAACGTCCTACCATACAGAGTCCGGTCAAAACTACACCTGTCCTTAATTGAACTACCTTATAAATTACTCTGATGGTACCATTCACGGAACAATCTCCATGTAATCCCACGGTCTCAGAGTAAATATATGGAATAAATCTACTAAATCTACTACTCTAAACCTTGTAAAACTCAACTACTATAAATCTACTCTAAAACTCAAATCGTAATTATGACCTTAGGTAATCCTCAAACCACTACAACCTTACCCCACTCACATAAAACGTAGACCCTACCTGTACTTAAAAGTTCCCCGGTCTACCACTTGATATGAGTTAACTAATCACAGGAACTTTTTAAGTACAAGTCGTTCTTAGAATCTTACACTGAAATAAACCTTTATCTTAGAGACGTCTACACGAATTACTTCTCCTTCAATATGACCTAACATCACATAGGATTTGGGCTTCTGACCACAAGAAGATTCTTCTTCTTCTTGTGTGTCTCTATGTGTGTCTCCTTTCTTCAGGTAAATTTTCACCTTCGTCTGCCTCCCTTCCTACCCCTCCTCCCCCTCCATCCCTCAAACTCTAACACATCTGTGTCGACATAAATTTTACCCATTGGTCGTTCCTGGATTAGATATCGTGTCCCTTGAGACGAGTTACAATACACCGTCGGACCTGCCCTCCCCTCAACCTCCCTCTTACCTATGTACATATACATACCGACTCTGGGAAGAAGCGAACGTACTTTGATAGTGTTGTTACAAACGAAAAAAAAAAAGGGGTTCACACCCAAAAAACGTTCTCTGTTGTTACGGAAGGGTATATATTCATAAATCTTTTGTGTTGACTTGACTAAGTGGTTGGATGTTACGACAATTAGTCGATATAGCATTATCTTTTAATTTTCAAATTTATATTTTTTTTACTTTGTTTCACTTTCGTCTCTACTCACTGGATAGATGTTTGGTTCTTTGTGGTTCCTAACGGTTGTCAGCGGTCTTCCATCCTTCTTCGTATCTCACCAGGAGAAGATCCTGAAAGCCTCCTCCTTCCGAGAAAACTTTTGGAACGAGAACCTGAAGATCAGAGATCTAAACATTCTATTATGTAAAAACAAATAACAAACTTCGGTGTTTCAAACACCAGTAAACAATACCGGTGAGTATCCTCCGAGTATGTACCCATTCACGGGAGTGTCGAGATTCCTAATACGTCTCAGAGACTGATCTTACTGGAACGGACAGGGGAACAGTAGATAGGTAGGTTTGAGATCGAAACGAACCGAGATCACTTCGGTGGATCCTTACACCGAAAGTAGACCGGGAGAGTAGAGAGAGGGCAGTCAGTAGAGACCAACTTTTTGGTAGGGGAAGACCTTACGGGAAAGAAGACAAACAAAACGATTCACGGGAAGACAAATACTGAGTCGTTTCATCTAGGAAGATTCTTTCAGAAGTGACTGAGGACGAGAGGTCCGACACAATCCTGAGACCGAGACGTGAACCCCGTCAGAGAGGATACTAGGGACACTTTGACGTGATGTCTACAGATCGGTGGACGGAGGGGAGGTGGTGAAAATCGAACTCTTGTAGACCCCTCCTGACTTTTGAGAACACGTGGAAGAGTAGAGGTTGTGAACGAGTCCTCAGACCAGGTAATGCCCACGATTTATTATTAACGTTATAATAAGTCTGTATACAAGTCCTTGCTACTCGTCGTTCTTCCTCCTTTTTTTTTCCTTCTTTCCCTTCTTATTTTCTTGTTTTTTGCTCTTCCTTTTTATCCTGTTTCTTTCTGTTGTGTCTTCTTTGAATATTTTTGCTTTTTCTTCCTCTTCGTAGGAATCTCTTTACACCTAACAGACTGTGCCGTCATCCTTTTCTACTTTATAGTCACAGTTTCACATAATGTCTCTTTACCTCTCCCACCAAACGACACACGCGTGTCTCACACTCCGTACTAACATCTTGACCCCCAAAACCTCTGTTCTCTATGAAGGAGTGAGAAGGGGTTCTCGGGTGTCTAAGATCATCTTAGTTTATTCCTTTTGACTTGGTACAGAAAAAAAAAAAATTAAGGAAAAAACGTCAAGTCTGACTATATTGTCCTATAGGATCTCTCACACGAATATTTACTTTATATCCGACCTTTCAGGTTCTAGTTCCGCACCCGTCTAAGTCACAGATCACTCCCGAGTGAAGGACCAAGTGACAGAACGACACAGGAGTGTCCGGTCTCCGCCCTCGAAAGACCCAGGAAAAAATTCTCATGATTAGGGTAAGTGCACCTGAGATCGAAGTGGACTGGGAGTAACAGACTAGTGGAGGGATTCTGGGGTGAAAGTCTATGGTAGTGTGACCCCTAATTCAAAGACGCATACCTGAGACTCCCCTGTATCTGAAGGCAGATTTCGTCGAAACTATTTTCGTAACATGTATTACACTATTTTCGGCACGAATGTTGTCATGATAACTGGACACCTCCTACCTTGTATTTCCTTACAAAACGACTTGGGTTCTGTCGTTCCCCTACGGAAGTCTAGTTCCACTTTTAGAACAATTCGGACTTACCTATTCATCCTCAATTAATTCATTTCCTGTCCCATATCGTTGTATACCGTCTGTTATCATTTATGTTTCATATAATTTTTTTCTCTCTGGACATTACCCTTTCATCTTTTCAGACATACTAACTTCCCACCACAATCGGGCTGGGGTCTATGGATTCCCCCAGGACGGGATTTCCTTCACACCGGTGACCTTCTTAAACCCTTAGTACCTTTCTAAAAATTTACCTTTCATCCGACCCAAATACGAAATCTGTTTAGTAAGTCTGTTATAAAACTTCCGATCTTACTAGTTCTACTGTCTTTCATCTTGTCCAATTCTCTGAATTTTATTAGTCTATTCGTTGTCACTAAACTCCACTCTAGTTATTAATAAAAAACATAATGAAAATTCGTTGTACTTTTCGTGAATGTATGACTTTATTTAAAGTAGACTTGTGACTGTGACGTTAGCCTTTTGTCAGTCAAGAGTATGTTCTAGTGACAAGATCGCATAGTGTGTACTGGTCAAGTCCATTCTTCCGTCGTAATGTTTCTACTGTGGATCCCAACGTGTAACAGTCAAGAGTCTTTACAAACAACCGAACACATCACAAACTCTCACACCCGGGACCTTAGTCTGTATGGAAGAAGATGGAGGATTGTAGGTTGAAGTCTTTTATAGGAATTGAAAAGAGCACTATAGTGGTGTTATACTTCCGTTATTATCATAGATGGGATGTCGTGAGAACACTCCTAATTTATTAAATGATATACATTTCGTAAATCGTGTTACGGACCGTCTACCATTTATAAGGTATTTACAATCTACGAAATATTATTTACCTATGTAACTACTTAATTATTAAGACCTCTCCCGATCCTTGTACATCGGTACACCATGTCATAAAACCTTGTTTAAACTTCTCAACTCCACTCACTTTACTCCAACCAGGTATACGGGGAACCCCATTTAACGGGTCTTACCTACGTGTTCATAGATTTGCCACTGACCAGTCCTCTATCGTCACTTAAACGTTTACTTTTAGCGGTGTGTGGACGTGTACCTTCGACCGAGGTAAGGTTTTCTCTTCAACGTTTAGTGAACAAAAAGTTCCACTTCCATTGTGAAGACAGGTAAAACAACTTAAGACCCAGAAGACTTTTCTTCCTAAACACACATTATATACTTCGTTGTCCGAGGTCCACAAGTTACCAGACTACATTCCACTGTCGAGTTAACTTCGTGACAAGAGGTGTCGTTTAAACCGAAGTCGAGACCGCGAACCTCGTCACCTTTATCCAGTTGGGGTCGAATGTCGTAACGTCTGTGGGTGTGGGCGGAATCATTTTTCCCCGACTTAGGAGGTCTCCAACAACCGGCGACTGAGGGAAAGTGATGACCGTTTCGAACTAAAAAAAACGTTTATAGAGACTCGTAGAAGATACATCGTTCATCATGTGATCAACACTCCTGACGTTTTATTTACTAAATATACGAAAGAAGGGAATTTCTTGAGTATTCGATCTTTACCTCTGTTGGTATTCAGGTTGACCGAAATAACCCTCTTTACGGAATTCTTCCACATTTATAACTACGAGTGACCCCGTCTTCTTTCCTTCTCCAGACGACAGTCAAAGTGTTTTCCCCAAATTTCCAAAATTTTGAGTTAACGACTCCCAGACCCGACACTATTTAGAGTGTGGAACAACCCCCCTAATCCGTACCCGTCTGAAGTCTCTTACTTAGCCACCGTACTTAGTACTCTAAGTTTGTATACACGTGAACCTACGGTCGAAAGAAGAAAATTCGTTGATATGGACAACACCTGTATGTGTACATGTGTCTCTATGCGTGTTGATGAAGAGATGTTTCTTGAACTAAGATCACTAATTTTTTTTTTCGATTTCCATTATATTTAGATTATCTATAAATAATGATTTAATGTCTTGTCTAATTTCACTAGATAATACGTCGTCTACGTCCAAACTAGGGACCCAGACCCTCTAGGGGACTCCTTTACCATTAGGTGATGTCATAAGAACGGACTCTTTAGGGTAGTTACCTTCTCGGACCACCCGATGCCACGTACCCCAGTGTTCCTCAGTCTGTACTGACTCACTGATTGTGTGTGTGTTATCTTATTTATCCCGAGTCGCCATTTCTTAGACGGACGTTACGTCCTCTGCGGCAAAGTTGGGGACCAAACCCTTCTAGGGGACCTCCTCCCGTACCGTTCGGTGAGGTCATAATGACGGACCTCTTACAATACCCGTCTCCTCGGACCACCCGATATCAGGCACCCCAGTGTTCTCAGTCTGTACTAACTTCGTTGACCCGTGTGTTTATGTGTGTTATCTTATTTACTTTGGTAGTCTGTTACGAGTAGATACAACTGTTCACTAATTTTCCTTGTAACGACGACGACGACGACGATTCAGAGAAGTCAGCACAGGCTGAGACACACTGGGGTATCTACCGTTGGGAGGTCCGAGGGGGCAGGGACCCTTGTAATGCTTCGTCATTTGTCTCCCGTTAGATTACAAGTCTTCTGTAAAAAAAGGATCTACTTTTATATGGTTTTAAAACATATCCTGTCTTCCTTCCTCCAATCCTTTCCTTGATTTCCAACCGGTTCAAAGTGAATCCAAAACTTCCCACAAACCCTAAACTTCGCATAGACCTGCAACTTCCCATAAACCCCAAACTTTTACTTCTTAACTGCTTCGAGTTCTACACCCTGTGTTCGAGGACTAAAAATTACGGTTCTATAAGTCACTGAAACCCCACTACCGATCCCTTAGTCCTTTTTCAATTCAACCTCAAGGTCGTCCCTGGAAGTCAACGACACAGTAAGCCCTTTCAGTAAAGTTGAGAAGCGCGAAAGTCTAGTCCGTATGCGACAATAGAGACTACAGACCACACTCGTCTACAGTGTCAAGTATATCTCAGGTAGTATTATCAATAATCGTATCTTGTCACCCATCTTCATGTCCGGTACCCCGGACTTACAGAGCACGTCAAAGACTGAAGAGTCAAATGATCGACACTGGAACCGCGTCAGGTGATTGGAGTCACAGAAACAGACATTTTACCTCTATTATTTATTGTAGATTTAGATAAATCAACAAGTCTTTATTTGACTTTACTACGTCCATTTACGGGTCTTGCACCGTGATTACTCACGAAGTAGATGTGTAACATACGTTGCGTATCACGTCTGAGTGACACAAGGAAAGGAAACTAAACTTACTTTTTTCCCATTACTATTGGGACATACGCTCTGTCGTTTTCTCTGTGTCTACATTTCTTATCTGAAAACCTGAGACTCCCTCTCCCTCTCCCATCCTACTAAACCCTCTTACCGTAACTTTGTACATATGATAGTACATTCTTTACTTAGCGATCAGATCCAAGTTATGTCCTATGTCCTACGAACCCCGACCACGTGACCCTACTGGGTCTCTCTACTATACCCCTCTCACCACCCTCCCCCCAAGTCCCAACCCTTGAGTACATGTGGACACCATCTAAGTACAGTTACATACCGTTTTGGTTATGTCATAACATTTCATTTTTTTATTTTATTTTTTTTTTCGATTTGAATTTTTTTTATCTATGATACACCAAACATATACTTACTCTTTTTATTTGTTTTACTTATAGAACGTACCGATTATCACACCAAGATAATGTTAGTGTCTTATCCCCTAGAAATTGACAACGGGATAAACTATTACATAACGAAAATATAATTAGATAAAATATAATAAATATAATTACCATTTTAAATTAAATTTTAAGTATTTTAGTAGAACAAACACGTTTTAATAAATTGAAACAGTTTTATAATAAAATCCTTGAAAGGACCTCCAGGTTACTAATTCTGAAGTGGGAGGTCACGTCCCCCATGTATACAAAGCATTGGTTTTTTTTTCTTTTTTGTATTTCGCCTTTGTTATAATATTGTTTAAGTCATCTCTGAATTTTTTACCAGATGTAGTTTTTTTAGTAATAAAGATAAAAAATTTAAATAGATTAATGAGTCTTTTGAACACGACTACAGACAATACAAGGGACGAGGTCTCTTAACTTTTCTCTTCCATTTCTTCACTCGTGGTGGGGTCTTGAGACGGAGCGTGTGTCATCCACGACTACTTGTGAACGACTTGCTAGCTGACTCACTTAATTAATTACCACCTGTGAACAGGGAAAGTTACAAGTTTTCTGCACCTTAATTTACTGTGCAGACTACAGACGAAGTACCACCTCGACCCATTTTAAGATGTAAAGGATTCTTATGAGAGTCAAAAGAAACGTGTGGTAATACGACGAACGAGTACGTTTATGTTCGTTCATCTCTGAGATATTTACGATAAATAGTTTCGATCCTTTGTTACCCTTCCAGAAGCGTCGTCTACCCGCAGAACTACATCTCTAAAGTTCGTCTGGAGACTACCCTAACCTCAGTCACTACGACTCTCTTCGTGGCACGTTCTCCTGTGCACCGTAGTTAGTTACTGCGTTGGAAAGGAATCATAGGTCTATGGTTGACGTTCGGTAGGAACGTTTTTGTCCCGTATTCAAAAGATTTTCAAGGACCGTCCCTCCCCATGACTCGTCGTGGACCCGTCTCGTTCCTGGACCCAGTCTAGGGGACCCAAGTCGAGAGTCTGGACGATGAATGACTACTATTTCGAGTCCGTTAGGACAAAGAGACATCCCCAGGGTCCGGGTACCTACAGGGACACTTAATCAATGATGTCGTGGGACACGAAACTCACGAAAGGGACACACCTTGACCGACAGGAAAAGTGGAGACAGAAGTAGGTAAGATTTCCCGAAACCCTTTCAACGTTTATTTTTACCTAGTAAGTCTCTCAGTCCTTGAGTTGAGATGGTCAAACAGACTTTATTCTCATTCCCCTCGGAATCTCCATAACTTTCCCTGGTTCACACCCAGAGTGTGACCCGAAGGAGACACACTCCACGATCTCCGTACTGAAGACGGGACTACAACTTTCTTAAATTAGTCTCACACCAACCAACGGTTACAGCACAATCAAAGTCCACATGTCGTTTCACTTGGTGTGCGCACGTGTGTGTGTGTGTGTGGGTGTGTGTGGGTGTGTCTACACACACACGAGTCGGCGAGTCAGTACAGACTGAGAAACACTGGGGTACCTGACATAACGTCGGATGATCCGAAGAGACAGGTACCTTAAAAGGTCCGTTCTTATAACCTCACTCAACGGTAAAGGATGAGGTCCCCTAGAAAGGTTGGGTTCATAGTTTGGGTACAGAGGACACGGAACACGTAACCGTCTGTCTAATGGAGACTGAGTAGACCCTTCGGATATATATATGTATATGTGTGTGTGTGTGGGTGCAGTTAGTTCATCTCAAGAAGGGTCCAACCAATATTTGGATTGTCTAAAAAAGGGAAAACACCTAATCAGTTTATCAAGTTTCTTCAGTTGTTTTTATTGGGATTTGTATATTTGTTACTTATTCTGTAATTTTGTTTTCAACCGTTTTGACGTGTCTTGAAATAGAATAATCAATTCCCATGAGAATTCAAAAGTTTGGAAAAGTTTTTACTGTTTTCTTCTGGTAAATCTTGATACTCTCAATGACTCCTTCGTACTTTTAATCATATCGATTTCTTACAGGTTCTCGGCTTCAAAGACCGTGTGTGGAAGATCACTAAATCATAGACACACGGAGTCTCACTCTGTAGCTCCAGATCAAGGCACAAGTGAATGTTCCCCGTTATAGCAATCGAGTTTCGACCAACTTGGGGTAAGTAAAGGTGTCTCATTCATTCTTCTGAAAATACAACGTGTAAGAACTCTTTCTTTACTTCAGAGAGAGAAAATTGTAGACGAAGGAAGGGTATTTAATAGGCGGGACGAGAGTCCGGGTCACAATCGTCCATTGGTCGACACCACGAGACGTCATTAAGTAAGGGAACCTTCACAAAGACCTCTACCACCCTAAATGTACAACAACTTCAAAGGACATTCTGTCTCTTCTTACGTCAACTAATTACCACCAAAGGAAGGTTCAAAGCTCCCAGACTCTTGTGTCTCACGTAAATTGGACACGAGGTAGGGTCTCACGTCTGATCCACGAGTCAAGAACAATTATCTAACCCCTTACCTTACGAGAAGGAGAAGAAGTGAACGAGACACAAAGAGTAAGATAAGGTGACTTATGTCTCGAAACCAGAAAAGGTCGTACAGAAGGACTGAGGACTTTGTAATCCATTCAAGGGGTGAGTCAAATCAAGTCAAGTCAGCGAGTCAGCACAGACTGAAAAACGTTGGGGTACCTGATGTCGTACGGTCTGGAGGGACAGGTAGTGGTTGAGGGTCTCGAATGAGTTTGAGTAGAGGTAACTCAGTTACTACGGTAGGTTGGTAGAGGAGGAGACAGTAAGGGAAGAGGAGGACGGAAGTTAGAAAGAGTCGTAGTCCCAGAGAAGTTTATTCAGTCAAGAAGTATCGTCCACCGGTTTCATAACCTCAAAGTCGTAGTCAGGAAGGTTACTAATAAGTCCTGACTAAAGGAAATTCTACTTGACCAACCTAGAGGAATGTCAGGTTCCCTGAGAGTTCTCAGAATAGGTTGTGGTATCAAATTTTCGTAGTTAAGAAGTCACCAGTTGAAACAAATATCAGGTTGAGAATGTAGTTATGTACTGATGACCTTTTTAGTATCGAAACTGATCTGTCTGGAAACAACCGTTTTAAAGGGTGATCAAGGGGTGATCAGGGACGACTTAGTTTACATTGAAGGGGTCAGAGACGAAGGAAGTGATTGAGAGTCTAGATCGTGTGACTACCAGTACATTGGAGATGGTTAAGTCTATTGGTGCATACGATCTACTGATCTTGTACCACGAGTCGAAAGAGTAGATAGCATACCCAATAAGACTTATAGACCACTTAGTATACAGTCATAAAGTGAACTCTTTATACAATACACGGATTGTCAGTTTCGGGGTTGACCTATGTCCTTTATATTCTGATTGATTCCGTGTTTCCCGAATTTCAGACCATCTGGTGACAGTAATACTCTTCTGTTGCACCAAAGTGTTAATCGGATACAAAAGTCTTCTGAAGCTTGGTTTTGAACGAACACAGACGTCTTGAAGATCAATTCAAAGTCTTCTCACTTAGTATTGGTTCAAGGTTCTTTGTCGCCCCGACCAACGGTATTTGTTGGAGTACACACTTTGACCCTTACCTATAAGGGACTATAAAAAGTTTACAGCTCCACTCTTTACTTCTACCGTCAAGACTTACACCCCCGACTAGGTCTCTTTACTTTCTGACTTTACTTTTCATTTTGGTTTTGTGGAAAAAAAAGAACTCCATCTTAACTGACACACCGACTCAAAAAGGCGTTTTTCCACTGTCATTACTTCTTTACTCACAGTAAAGAGAAGGTCTAAAAGTACCACGTTTTAGTGTTTACATATCTTGAAAAAGTTAAAAAATCTTAAATTTGAAACATTATTAATGGTGATAAAACTCACGGATAAGATGTATACGTATATACCTATACAGACAATAAAGACCCGTAGAAAGGGACAAATTATTACTAGTAAATTTTATTCCTTTGACTGCAAGTCTCTGATTTTTACCTCTCGTTAACGGAACGGAAGTAAATCGTATAGAATAGTAAAGACTCGACTAATCTTATTATACAATCTTCTCTACGGATGCTGGGTTCCCCTCTATTATTCGGACTTGGTAGAAATCTCTCGCTTCTTCTTAACCACTACTTACGACAAAACAATTATCGTGTCGAGCACCCGAGGTGTCTCCACCACCTTCTACTCACACTGTTGTGCCGATCTTATTTCGAGAACAGACATTAATGTCACTCCAGTGTAAAAGACACGTAATTTGGCAACTGAATGACTTCATCTAACCTTCCTTTGTGACCACAGGAAAGGAGAAAGAAAGGAAGAAATAGGTAATTCTGACTACGAGGAACCCTCGGTCCGTAGATTCTGTGACTTCCCTTTGAAGGTCGTTCTTAGACTCTACATCGAGTCGTAAGTTCCGAAGTATACGAATCGAAGGACGAACTGAGAGAGACGGTGCACGAGTTGACAAAAAGTCGTAGCTCTGAGACGGCACCAAAAGGGACCCACGGTACGGCAACGATCGAAGTACCCAAATGAGTACGACACGAGGGGAGGACCTTATAGAAACTCACTCCAAGTAATCGAGTGACCCGAAGGGATCGACATCTCTTAGACGGACTGTTACGTCCTCTGGGTCCAAGCTAGGAACCCAACCCTTCTAGGGGACCTCTTCTCTTACCATTGGGTGAGGTCATAAGAACGGACCTCTTAGGGTACCTGTCTCCTCGGACCGCCCGATGTCAGGCACCCCAGTGTTTCTCAGTTTGTTCCGACTCGTAGTTTGTGAAAGTAAAACAACCTAGTTTTGGATTAATAGGGACGTCTGAGTCTGTGAACTCCAGTGGGAGAAGTAATGGAAACCGTACGGTAAAGTCTGGACTCTCTCGGTGAATCCAAAAGGTTAGACGAATACTAACAGAGGATTTCAGGAGACAGTGCGGTTGTTCTAGGATTGAGGAACTTGTGCCTGAAACGGAATAAGTAGAGAAATAGAGGTCGTAGACCGTATATTTCGTGAAAGTCTTTTCTACAGGACTTACTTGTTCATAACACATTACAAAAAGGAAATTTTAGCTACGAAACTAAGAAAATCATTGTAGAGACAGTCAACGAAAGATCAGAGAGTATCTATGAGGTGTGACTAACTATTGCGTGGTTATAGTCTCGAGGGGGTGAAGGAGAAACAACACCAAATGAAAAAGGAGCAACAATGACCGTGTAGAACCTTCCATCCTACATGAGTACTTCTGATGTATCCAGAGGTTTAATATTTTAGATTCTGTAGTAAGACACCTGGAAGATGGATGAATAGATCCGAACTTACACACTATTCATCGAAATCAGTACAGACTGAGATACCTGACATCGGACGGTCCGAGGAGACAGGTACTCTAAGACATCCTCTTTTATGACCTCTCCCAACACTAAAGGAGGAGGTCCTCTAGAAGGGTTGGGTCCTAACTTAGGCACAGAGAACATAGAGAACGTGACATTCGACTAAGAAATGGTGATCTATACCGAGATCAGTATCGAAATGGAAAATCTATACTGATTAGAGATCAAGACACTATAATTTCAGTGAAGTAGGTAAACCGTCACAAAAACATTTTCCTAGTTCATTCCTTTATATAAATTTTCTTAATGGATTCAATATTTTGATAAAAAGTCAATACTTAATATTAAAAGTACTATATAAAACAAGGGACCTCAGTCTGTCCTACTTCATGGTAAAATCCACCTGAGTTAAATAAAAATTTTAGTACAATCTATAACACGGTCTTTTCTATGGATTACTCCACTTAGTAATTACGAGAGTCATGAAAAACAAACTACTAAAACTTTTTAATTACAACAGATTAACCGATCATCTCATTATGAACATTCTATACTAACAGAACGAACACGGAACTATCATTACTATTACTCCTGATTGCAAATACTCCGAGACCAGTCGTTTCATGTAGACCTAATTAATGTTTTTGTCGTCGGTGTGCACTCGTGAACATTCACGGTACGTGACAATCCAACAAATACATGTCTTAGAGTCTAGAAGTGTTGTTCATAACATTCACAAGTGATGTTCAGAGGAAAGTGTGTATATCTCTGACTCCTAGTTTTTCTAGACTACGAACCCGTGTGTACAACGTCCTTCGAGGACTGTATCATAAAATTTGGGGACACCTACCGTGACGGGAAGACTAGACCTCGTAAACGTTGGTGTCAATTGTCCCAGAGTAGACTAGGACTGTTACTGACACCCTTACTCCGAAATAGTCCAAAGGTGAATGTCCCAGTGCCTCTAGGTCGTTATAATTATTCAATAAATTCTCGGGTTTCGATCCGTCTAATTTTTTTTTTTTGTTGAAAGTTATCGGTAATCAGTTAAAGATTCGTAGAAAGTTGGTCTCGATACCCCGACCAAGTTTAAGTCGACTACACCATCGGTATCTCTCTCCGTACAGAAGACATTGTTCTGGTGACTGTGTCCCACTAGAATAGTAGTGAGATATGTATCACTGTAGGAAAGTCAAGTCACGTCAACGAGTCATCACAGACTGAGAAACGTTGGGGTACCTGACGTCGTACGGTGCGAAGGTACAGGTAGTGGTTGAGGGATTCGAACGAGTTTGAGTACAGGTAACTTAGTCACTACGGTAGGTTGGTAGAGTAGGAGACAGTAGGGGAAGAGGAGGACGGAAGTTAGAAAGGGTCGTAGTTCCAGAAAAGGTCACTCAGTCGAGAAGCGTAGTCCACCGGTTTCATAACCTCAAAGTCGAAGTCGTAGTTAGGAAGGTTACTTATAAATCCTGACTAAAGGAAAGTCTAACTGACCAACCTAGAGGAACGTCAGGTTCCCTGAAAGTTCTCAGAAGAGGTTGTGGTGTCAAGCTTTCGTAGTTAAAAAATTAGGAAATTAGAGAGTAATAAAATTTGTTGTTTCAAGTAATAAAAGAACGGTATGGTGTATCCCGTTTTTATCGCTGTCTGAGAAGTTCACAGGGAACGTAGGACTAGGGGAGTCACATCGGGGTTGGTGTGAAGTAAAAGTTTTCTCGTAATGTAATCCTTGGACTCTAAAAACAAACCAGTCTTAGTCAAGAAAGGTTTACGAAAAATGTTTACCATCTACTACACTACAGGAGATTCCGTTCCCACGGTTAGTCTCTTGATGCACCGTAAAACGTTCTATACTACTCACAGTCTTTTCAGCCTAAACATCCAGGTTAAAGAAGGAAACTGTTGGTCACTGGAGAGATTTGGGTTCCGTGTACCTCACCACTGTACCTTTACCATTATAATGGATAGAGGGTCCCGACGTCTCTTACCATGTAATCTCACACACTTTAGGGAACGTACGTTTGCAACTCAGGAGAAATAAAAAAGTCAAAACAGGTTTCAATCAAACATCTCACAAAAACGACAATAAACAAACAAACTAAATAAAAACTCTCTAGGATACTTAGAAACCTAAATTAAGTGAATAAACAACTTTAAAGTAAATCCAGTTCAACCGACTACCCATTTCCAGTAGTCACACATGTGTAATTCTCTTTTGAGTTCCCCAAAGGAGACACCGGGTCACCAATTCTTAGACGGAACTTTACGCCCCCTGTGTCAAAGGTAGAGACCAGCCCCTTGATTCTAGGGTTTACGACGTCTCGTTGATTCGGGTCCACGACGTTAATGACTCGGGTACGTCACGTTACTTTTTAGGGTGGGCGGTGTCGATCCTTTACTGAGTCGGTTGATTTATTTAATTTTTTCTCTTTTAAGTTCAGGAACTCAGCACAAATGGACGTAAGGATTAGATCGAAGTGGGAGGGTATAGAGACTCTATAGGTGGTAGGAACTGTACCAGGGAGGGTAGAGACACGACCCGGGGTACACCTACGAGGATATACTGGTCAACACAGTCTTTCTCCCTTCCTTCTGTAGACCCAACTATAACTTCAAAGACTGAGTCGACTCTGTCGAGTTACAAGAGACGTAACTCTTGTACCTCCTCCTTACATAAACCCCTTTTTCAAAATCCCCGAATACCGTACACTGACGAACGATTTGTTCTGACTACGGTTCTGAGTCGAGGGGGTCTTTGGAGGAGACTAGGGATGTGTGTGCAGTCGGGGTCCGATGTACTACATGCGAGACGAGACGAAAACGTGGTAAAAAATTTCTAAAAAAATTTTACACTGGTAAAATAAATAAAAAAGGAAATAGATAAAAATTAACTTCGTATTAACAAAATGTCATAACACAAACAAAGACGGTATGTAGTTGAACTTAGTTGGTATCTATATTTTTTAACAATGAAGAACCTTCTTTTCGATACCGTTTGGATCTGTCGTATAACTTTTCGTCTCTGTAGTGAAACGGTTGTCCAGGTATAACAGTTTCGATACCAAAAAGGTCATCAGTACATGTCTACACTCTCGACCTGGTATTTCTTCCGACTCGTGGCTTCTTAACTACGAAAGCTTGACACCACGACCTCTTCTGAGAGTTCTCAGGGAACCTGTCGTTCTAGTTTGGTCAGTTAGGGTTTCCTTTAGTTGGGACTTATAAGTAACCTTCTAGACTACGACTTCGAGGTTATGAAACCGGTGGACTACACTCCTCGGTTGAGTAACCTTTTCTTCGTTGGGACTACGACCCTTTCTAACGCCCGTCCTCCTCTTCTCCTGTTGTCTCCTACCCTACCAACCTACCGTAGTGACTGAGTCACCTGGACTCAAACTCCTTTAAGACCCTCTATCACTTCCTGTCCCTTCGGACCACACGATGTCAAGTACCCCAGTCTGTGCTGAATTGTTGACTTGTTGTTGTACATGCAGGGGAGAGAGAACTCGGAGAGGGCGAAGGGTGAGGTGGGGTAGGGTGATCCAACAGTATCTCGGTGTCAAACACAAGGGACTCAGTATGTCGTTTAAGGGTGACCGACAGATAAAACGCATACCCTAAAATACACAAAGCACGATGAGAGATTACACCTGGTAAAATGATTTTTTTTAAAAATAAATAAATAAAAAAATTATATTTAAATAAATAAAATTAACCTCCAATTAATGAAATGTTATAACATAACCAAAACGGTATGTAGTTGTACTTAGGCGTCAGTAATAACTTGAACAATAACGAAGACAAAATACAAGACCAAACAACCGGAGTCCCGGACACTCTAGAATCGAGAGACTGACCCCTAGGTTAGACGAGGGAGACTTAACTTTCCACTTCCGAATTGGGGACCTGGTGTCTCTTCAGCGAAAATATGGTAAGACTGGAGGAATTTACTAATATGGAGAATTCTATATAAGTTCTTCATACAAAATCTTAAACAAAGGGCTCCTTGAGACTTAGAACAAGTGGTACCTGGATCAATTAAATACGGCACGAACGTGATGTTACGGACACGTATAATTCGGGAGTTATTTCCAAACCACTTACGTATTTTATTAATTACTTAGGTAACGAATACAGTAGTTCCAATAACACGAATATTTCCATCGTGGTAGAAAGTTCTACGGGGATGAAGGACGGTCCGAGGTAGATGATACTAATTAAGGTGTCTCTTTTTAGGGTACGAGTCAGTGCCTCCACACCCATACCCCAACGTACAAACCACTTAGTCTCCTTTCCCGGGGTCGTGTCGACACCCACAGAGCGGGTGTAATGAAAACGTCAACGGAGGTCGAGTGGAGGGGGAGGGCGAGAGGGTGGGAGAGTCGTGACAGGTCTGTGGGTCGTAGGAAAGGGTCGGAGTAGAAACTACGGTTTAACTGTCGGCCTCTTTGGGAGTCGAGGACCGACATAAAAAGGTCAACACAATAAGACAAAGATAGAAGTAAAATACTAAAGAGTGGAGCTCCCTTTTTGTCTTTCTCGATAAAAAAGGGGGGGGAGACGGGACGTCCCCCAACTCGTCTAAGACTTGTCATACTTTACTAGAACGGTCCCCGACTTCCGCAAGAGTCCAGGATTGGTAGAGAGACACGTAAACCCCCGACCTACCCAATTCATAAATTAAAGGACAGTCGTCTTAGGACAGAATAAATCCAAGGTACCCTCTTCCTTTTTTTCTTTTATATTTTATAGTCTTTACTCCCCTTCCATATACAGGTTCCTAGTAAAAAAAACGTCAGTAAGTTTTGTGACTGCGTATGAAAGGACTGGTCTCGACACGTATCAACTTCTTAAGGAAACTGGAGCGAGGTGAAAAGAGAATATTATCTAGGAAGATAAACGTATTAGGAAAAGTAAAACGTGTCACCACGACACAGACAGTCGAGTAGAATGAGAAATTTCTTTAAGCATCCCATTTTTACTAGAGGTTCCAATTGGGAACTCCTTTACCTCCGACCATCTTCTGTGGCACGAAGTTTCTAACTGGTGCCCGAGTAGTGGTCACCTATTGTTGGACCTGCCTCTGGAAACAAAACGGGTTTGGGAGGGGAGACAAGGAAGAGGGACGTTACATACTGGAAGAGTTCACGTGTTGATTGCCTCTGAAACAGATACACTTAGTAAATAAACTAACATTAATTCTCTTGTTTATAATAGGTTTTGTGTAAAAAATAAAGGACTGAAATTTTAAGTGAAATAAAAATTGTAAATTCAAGAGAAAAGATTTCCTGATATTTCACCTGGTAAAGTAAGAACTACTCTTAATACTCTTAATTAGAAGTCCTAATTCTTGAAGGTCAACAAGGAATGATAGAAGTCACCCAGTAGTACGACGGCAGAGACTTCGAACTGAAAGTGACTCAAGGTCAAGGTAAAGTCAGCGAGTCAGCACAGGCTGAGAAACGTCGGGGTACTTGGTGTCGTACGATCCGGAGGGACAGGTAGTGGTTGAGGGCCTCAGATGGGTTTGGGTACAGGTAGCTCAGTCACTACGGTAGGTTAGTAGAGTAGGAGACAACAGGGGAAGAGGAGGACGGAAGTTAGAAATGGTCGTAGTCCCAGAAAAGGTTACTCAGTCGAGAAGGGTAGTCCACCGGTTTCATAACCTCAAAGTCGAAGTTGTAGTCAGGAAGGTTACTTGAGGGTCCTGACTAGAGGAAATCCTACCTGACCAACCTAGAGGAACGTCAGGTTCCCTGAGAGTTCTTAGAAGAGGTTGTGGTGTCAAGTTTTCGTAGTTAAGAAACCGCGAGTCGAAAGAAATATCAGGTTGAGAGTGTTGGTATGTACTGGTGACCTTTTTGGTATCGGAACTGATCTGTCTAGAAACAACTACATTACAGGGACGTAAAATTATACGACAGATCCAACCAGTATTGAAAGGAAGTTTCCTCATTCGAATAAAATTAAAGTACCGACGTTAGTGGTAGACGTCACTAAAACCTCGGGTCTTTTTATTTCAGTCGGTGACAAAGGTGACAAAAGGTTAGATAAACGGTACTTCACTACCTTGATCTACGGTACTAGAATCAAAGACTTACAACTCGAAATTCGGTTGAAAAAGTGAAAGGAGAAACCGAAATTAGTTCTCCGAGAAATCAAGAAGTGAAAGATGGTATTCTCAACACAGTAGACGTATAGACTTCAATAACTATAAAGAGGACCGTTAGACCTAAGGTCTAACACGAAGGAGGTCGGGTCGCAAAGAGTACTACATGAGACGAATATTCTATTTATTCGTCCCACTGTTATATGTCGGAACTGCATGAGGAAAAGGATAAACCTTGGTCAGACAACAAGGTACAGGTCAAGATTGACAACGAAGGACTGGACGTACATCCAAAGAGATCTCCGTCCAGTCCACCAGAATATAAGGGTAGAGAAAGTCTTAAAAGGTGTCAAATAACACTAGGTGTATCAGTTATATCAATGACAAAGGTTTAAAGTTACAATTCTCAAACTTTTTTTGAAAATTAGGTACCTTATAGTCCTTCTCCTGGAGTTTAGAAACAGAATCATGTTTTAATCCCACGTTTCAATCGGGATCTGAGTTACTACAAGAACAGATGTTAGTTTCCGAAACCGTATCAGTCATTTCGTCTTTATCTACAAAAAGACCTTGAGAGAACGAAAAAATTACTAGGTCGTCTACAACCGTTAAACTAAAGACCAAGGGGACGGAAAAGATTTTGGTCGAACTTGTAGATCTTCAAGGGCCAAGTGCATAACGACTTCGGACCCAACCTCTTAAAACTTGTAATGAAATGATCGCACACTCTACTCACGTTAACACGGCAACAAACTTGTAAGAAATTGTAACGGAAAGAAACCTAACCTTACTTTGGACTGGAAACAGTCAAAACACCGGTGACGACTCAAAAGTGACTCACGGAAGAGTAATAAGTGTAGGTCTGTGTAGAACTTTTATACAAATATTGTACGGATGGTGACTTGAAGGGTCTACCAAGTCACTATTTCTTAGACGGACGGTTACGTCCTCTACACCTAAACTACGGACCCAGTCCTTCTAGGGGACCTCTTCCTTCACCGTTAGGTGAGGTTATAAAAACGGACCTTTTAAGGTGCACGTCTCCTCGGACCGCTCGATGTCAGGTACCCCAGTGTTTCTCAGTCTGTTCTGAATCGCTGATTTGTCGTTCTTGGTATACAACGACGACGACGACGATTCAGCGAAGTCAGCACAGATGAGACACGCTGGAGTATCTGCCGTCGGGTGGTCCGAGGGGGCAGGGACCCTAAGAGGTCCGTTCTTGTGACCTCACCCAACGGTAAAGGAAGAGGTCACGTACTTTCACTTTTCACTTTCACTTCAGCAAGTCAACATAGACTGAGAAGCACTGGGGTACCTGACGTCGGATGGTCCGAGGAGGTAGGAACCCTAAAAGGTCCGTTCGTATAACCTCACCCCACGGTAAAGGAAGAGGTTGGTATACAATTCAAATATATATGGTCATACATTCTTAGACTACAAATAACGTGATCCCTATTATTATCATCGTAGTGAATCTCTCGTAGGTTCTCAGGGTTGTAGGAGTACCCATGTAACCCTTTACGTCGTTTCCTGTGAACTTTGATTGGAACTAGAGTACCGTCTGTCGTCACCACTCCAAGACTTACGACCACCTTCCTGTCCTCCCACCCTCAGGATAGTCCATGTACCTCGAGTCCGTTAATGTGAACTGGGAACAGGTCTCTTCATAATTCTTCGACACAATCCCTAAGGTACCACCGAGTCACCATTTCTTAAACGGACGGTTACGTCTTCTGTACCCAAGTTAAGGACTAGTCCCTTCTAGGGTATACAGCGTCTTGTCGATTCGGGTACGAGGTGTTGACGGCTCGGATACGAGATCTCGGGTGCGAGGTATTGTCCTCTTCTGTGACGTGAATCTTTGCACGGGACGTTGCTCTTGCATCGGGTACGAGAAGTGTTGACCTCTTTCAGTCTCGTCGTTGGTTCTAGGTCCTGTCTGTCTTTTTTTTTTTGGACACAATTGACCTCGTCTCATATGTCATAGAGACTTGAGTGCCTTTTGTCACTATCTCCAGAAAAGAGTCGTAGTAGTGATAATCGTAGGAGTAATCAAAATAATTGGGGTAATTAACTTCGCACGTGACGTGAACTGGGTGTTATGACCTCACCGATCGGAAAGGGAAGAGGTCCCCTAGAAGGGTTGGGTCCCTAACTTGGGTCCAGAGGGCGTAACGTCCGCCTAAGAATTGGTCGACTCGGTGATCCCTTCGGACTGGGTCTGAAGGGTATAAAGTCTTAAGTGAAGAAGGTTTTATTTTTATACCTATAGACCCCTTTGGATTCAATATTTTGAGTAACAACACGAAACCTTCTCGTTGGAGAGGGTGTAGTTTCTTATAGAAAGCTTACTCTTACTTATATCGTATCTTTTGGGTTTGGTACTTCCACCAACATTAGGTCTTTCGACACATTAGTTACGTGATATTGTTTGTTAATTTTTTTTTATCCTCCTCCTCTCGTTCTTTAGTGTCTGAGATCTTTTCACCCTTTTACGGTTTCTTTTTAGTGAGTGGTCACCCATAAGTCGTGGTAGGTATCCAAACGAGGACAAAGGACCGAGGTCGAGTGAAAGTAACGAGACTTGGGTCCGAGGACCGGTTTGCTGGAATACTACTGGGGCATCAAAATAAGTATCCGTTAGGCTGTCCCGTCTTCTTTGACTAGTCGAACACATCGTCAGGACACCCGGACGACGGTAAAAAAAAAATTTAAATATTTTTTTGGACGACAGTAAAAATAAAAAGTCAAATTTGTGATTTGACTGTAGACTAAAGAGGAAGACAACGTACATTTAAACCAGTGACGCTCAGTCAGAAGGACTCTGATTAGCGGAAACGTACAAAAATTTTTACCTCTAACTTATGGGTGTCTCGGTTTCCCTTTTGAAGTCTTGGTCATCCTAAATCGACTTCACCAAAACTTTCTCTCCGAAGGAGGATGTAAACTGTTACAGACACTTGCAAGATCCAACAGTGCTGATCCCTCCACGATGACCGCCGATCGTCTATTCCTGTTCCCTACTACGATTCGAATTTTAGTTCCACTTTAAGAATACTAGAATTAGGACGTTACCTGTCCTGTGGGGGTGGGGCAGGGGTAGTTTCTTAGTAGACCAGGCTTTACAGTTATTGTGGTTCTAAGTGTTTCAGACTCGATGTCGTTACGGTAGGAACCCAGAACCATACTTGGTGAGGTCCGGTAAAAGAGACTTAAGTGAAACTGTGATTATGTTTGTTCTCGAGAACACACAAGACTACATAAAATAGAAGCGACCGTAGACCACATATTCTTTGTGAACGGTAGAGGTAAAGCGTCTACATAGTTGGAACCTTCTCTACGACATCTCAGACGATTATGAAGAACATCTCTAATTATTAACGAAGTGTCTGATCTTGAGTTAAAAATCAAGGGGATTAGACAATAAAACGAAACGACGAACCGTGGAACTTTGTCATTGGGAACTGAAAAACGAGATCTCAATATAGACTTACTTGATAGATCAAAAACCACTGACATGACTAATTTGTGTAATAATAAACATTTTGTGCAGTTTACAAATGACAGTTACGGTATGTACCGTTTCCTTTTTGTTTGTTTTTTCCTTGTTAAGTGAAATACAGAGTCTTATATGTCGTCAAATACACTCGACTTCAGGGTAAACGTATATTAAACTATGAATAGAACACCACGTTTTTACAATCAGAGAATCTCAGACTCGGTAGACGACTTTTTAAGGGAACAAAAGAAGAAAACGGAGACTAAATAAATTACACTTTCTCCGTTACGACGGTCAACCTACCTCCCACTCCCTTGTGGTCACCTTTACAGTCTACATGTTTAGTGTCCCTTTACACCCTGCGAGAAGGGATTACGTTTTACTTCTATCGAATAGTCGGACACCTAGACTTCATGTCTCCACTCTAAGGATCAGAGTCATTGTTAAGAAGGACTTACGTATGGTGAGTGTCTCGACTTGAAGCCTTAGTCAGTATGCTGATTATTAACGACCTCGACCCTTATTTTGTTCTTAGGAGAGATGGTCTGAGTATTAATGTCTTGTAATCTCTACCCTTCAAAAATTTCCTAATAGACCCTACACCTTTGTAAACATTTGTACTAGGGTTAATAAAAGACTTACTTACTTACCCGTGTACCATTTTTCAAACACTTTGGACTACGTCCTTCTTTAATATTAGGATTTCCCTACGAATCTCGTCCTCCTTCTTACTTCTTAAGGTAATCTCTACACTAGAGTCTCAACTATACACACACAGGCCCGGACACTACTCCGTCCTTTAAACATGCGTCTCCCAACTCTAGATCAATCTTCCTTTCAAAAAACATTATTTATATTTTCTATATCTTTCTTATATTTCTCCGTTTATACAGTCTACCGACCTTCCGCCCTCTCAACTCTCTCTACCTGATCCCGGAGTCAAAAACCACGGTAACCCGTGAGAGATACCGTGGGTCGTACTCATAGTCGAGACTACTGTCTCCCTGAGAACTTATCGTCAAAGTTTCTTGACACTACTTAGTCTCAGCCCTGTCAAATAATGAACTGTAATACTCATACGGAGTCAAGGAATTGTTTTCTTTTTACCCTTGTGTATAAACAATCAACAAAAAAAAATTAAAATTAAACAGAGACCCTCCTATTTGTACATGACTAGGTACTATGTAAACGTTATTACTTATCGATAATGAAAATAGACAACAATTATTTCATGTTCCCTATTCTAATTTGTCCTTTATGACTCTTCTATTACGTAAAAGTTACCGGAATTTGTATCATCCTTCAGTCATTTCGAAAGAAGGAAGGCACACGTGTACTTAAACTCGCTTGAGGCCCTCTGTCGCTTCCTGTCCCTTCGGACCACACTATACGACGTCAGATACCCCAACGTTTCTCCACCTGCACTGACTCGTTGTTGCCAAAACACTAAATGTACCATTAACAAACCACGTGTGGTCGAAAGGGTTACCGAACTTTAAGAACCCCCTCCTATGTGTCTTCAGGAGGCTCGTCCAGATAGGGAATCGACCAGGGTGCGTATGAGTCACAAAAGGGAAGACGGGAGAGAGAGAGACGAATTTCGTTTTTATACACGTTTTACTCGCGGTCCCTTCTGCTCCCTTAATACTAGCACCACTACCATTAGCTTACGGAAAGAACAATTTACAAGTAATAAGTTCGGGCACCCGTAGAAGAACCCTCCGAGACCCATGTCAAATTAAAAATAAACTCTGAGAGGACCAACTCTTGAGGACCCCATTTCAGGTCGGTCGTTACCCAGAGTAATTGTATAGGTAGGGGTGTACGTTTATAGATGTCGAGGGAACACAACCTGAGGTTTCCCTTAGAAATAATGACCCTACTCGATATAGCTCCCACTGTTAGAAAGATCACAGTAATCCCATTTACTCCACCATTACCTTCACGTCTAATATCGTGAAGTTAGTAAATAAAGTGTGAGGGGGTAGTCCCATCGAAAATGTTTGTCGGTCGCAGGAATTAACTTTACATTTACTTACCATTTAATATTTTTTTTACATAATACTTTTCCTTTTGTACCGGGTCTATTTTCTAGTCTTTATTTTCCAAAATAGTTCAACTCTTTTACTCAGACTTTACAATTAACGAACCGTCCCTTATCAAGTGTCCCAGTCCCGTACCCTCTTCCTCCCTTCTCCTTGTAGAGGTGCAGGAACAGAAGAGACCTCCTACAAACACGTCGACCTCGGGACGGCTGAAGGGGACGACCTCTGTCTCCAGTTCCTTTCTTTTCCTTCCTCTTAATTACAGTTTCCTCCGATAACCTCCTCAGCCACTCCCACGACGATTCGGAAGGCCCTGTACCACAGGAGAAAAATACTAGTTAGGAAACCTACTTATTTTAATGGATCTTGATCTTGTCATCGGTCGTCGTGTAAACTTTCAAACTAACTGGGTTCAACAGGTGAAGTAGTATCTGACATCTTTAACAGAAACAGGTTTGTACTCAATCTTTCGTCACGTGTCACACATTTTCTACTGCACGGTAGTATAACGTGTCACTAGAGAACTTGGACATTGGGTCGTTCTGAGTCCCCGGAAGGGTCTGTCGGGAGGGGTTGTCGGAGACGAGGTCGGGGAGAGACTTCCTGGGTGTAAAGGACTCGTCAACTCAACAAGAATCTACACTTTTGGGGGGTGGTTTACTTTATGAAATTGCTGAATTATGGAACTCGTGTGTCGGGGTCCGGAGGACCTCGGATTACTGGCTATCCCATTGGGTCCTGTGGTGGGGGACACTGGGAGGAAAGAGTGAACCGAAATTTTTCTCGAAACGGTTCCGAAGTCCTAGATCCCCGAAAAATCCTGTACTCGGTGGACAGAAGAACGTGTCGGGACGTTACTTAGAAAGAGATGAGGTTTAAGGTTGTAGAGTCAAACAAACCGGAGTGACACACAACCCGGGTACTTGAACACAATTGTCAGGGCAGAGAAAGGAGGTAAGGTCCTCCCCGAGGTGTATTCCCTTCCCTACCTCGACCCAAGACACGACACTACCTCAACCACAATGAGGTGAACCTTAGGGTACCAAATGTTGAGGACGTAATCCCTGTGGTCACCGAAACTATTCTTTCACGTAATAGAAGGAAACGACGATATTGTTTAAGGATGGTCGAATCACTGACTTGTGTATCAGTGACTTGGTGTTTTTACATAATAGCATCTTAAGACCTCCAGTAGACAGGTCTTAGTCAGACTCCCTCGACTTCAATTAAGTAGTTGTTCCGACTAAAGGGGAGTTCCAGATCTTCTGTTAGACCAAGGAACGGAAAAAGTGGAAGAACTCCGAGACACGAATACCGGGGAAAGAGTCTAGGGTTGTGGGTTTCCACAAAAGTAGAAACGTAGGGAAGAGAGACTGGGATTGGAAGGACGAAGAGAGAATATTCGTCGAAAGACTGATAGACGCCAATGGTCCTATTAAGTCCTATCATACTTAGAGTTATAGGAATTGAATTAGTGTAAGTGTTTCAAGGAAAATTGTAGAGTTGACTGTGTCAGTGACAAAGATCCTCAATCCTGTGCTTGTAGTAACCCACAGAAACAAATCGGATGTTATCCTTCGATAAATCTATAATGAGTAGTCACCCTGACTGAAAATCCCTCTACGATTTCATCGACACAAATAGAGTTTGTTAACGGACTGCACCTCATTTTCCTTTCCTTCCATTAATACGTTTTTGTGTGGTAAGGTCTGGAGAGGCTCTAGTACCGGGTCCTCTCCTAAGATTTCACGCACAAACAGACTCAGTACGTTTGACTTGTAGTTGTCGTCTATAGACGTCCAAGAAAGGAAGAGACTTACACTTGGTCCTTTATTTCTCTACTCAGTCTTACCAGGGAAGGAAGTTCTTTGAATTACAGTTCACTTCAATCTCTAATTTAGTTACGGAAGTCACAAAGTACTGTTCACAATTATATAATAATTATATATAGACACTTCTCCTCGGACTCCGGTCTAGTTGACACAGAGAAGGACCTTCCCAACCACCCCTCCAGTTTTTTCTAGGTCTCATTACTACCAAAGTAGAGTCACCTTTACCTTCTCAAACGGTCGGTCGTTACTTCCCCTTCTTACAATTTTTCAACGAATGACAGATGAGGTGTTTGGAGGGAGATTTCTAAAGTTACCTGTGTGTAATGTAAACCAGAGGTACCATATCAGGTGGACTCATTCTTTGTCCACCATAAGTAATTCGTCTTACAGGTTCTTTTCTTAATACCAGTCCAGACACAAGAAACGACTCAGACAACCAAAAATTAAGGTGTACCAGGTGTACCTCTATAAGGAGTGGAACGAAGTGTCGAGAAACAATGATTTACGTCTTTATTTCCGAATTTAAGGCTAGGGATACAAGATTCCGACCTAGTGAACCCAAAGACTACTTCAACAACGGTCATTTGTTCTACAAGAACTATTAAATTTTTTTATGTTATTAAACCTCCGTCCACTACCGACTAAAGGAACGACACTTTACCTTAATAAACCTCCTCCTGTATCATGACTCTGATTAAAAGTGTATGTCATTTGGTGTTTTACCCGAAGGGTCCACCGCGATCACCATTTCTTGGGTGGACGGTTACGACCTCCACATTCTCTTTGTCCAAACTAGGGACCCACCCCTAACAACGTTCTTGATACACGAAAACTCTAGGTTATTTTTGTTTTGTTACTGACTCGTTTTAATCTCTTACTGTCTGAAGGCCGTCCTATCTTCATGTTTTGGAACTACTTCTCGGACCTCCACAGACAATAATGCCTCTGACTATGTGGCTTGTCCTGGAAGGATACCCCAAGGACCCGTGTTTTGGGAAAGACATAGTGTGTAAAGAACTAATGTCCTTTATCCAAGGTCCGTCGGAGATACTGGAAGGGACTCAAGGTGGTCCGTTGAAGTTTCTCAACAATTCATCCCTTCACTCCCCTACGTATCTGTTTCCTCCTCGTCAATTTTTTTTGTTGTTGTCACGTAGTAATCCCGTGTCAGGACCAAGGGGGAATACCCTATGTGTATTGTTATGGAAACTCGACAAAACGTCAATAACTTTGGGGGTGGTCTTTCTTCAATTGTGATACGATGGATGTTCGTGTCTCTGGGGTCTGAAACCTTAGTCTTTCAAGTACTACAACTGGAGGTAAATGGATTGTTAGTTGGTTAGTCTTCTTACAGGTGTTTGACTAGTGTGGGAAAAACTTGGTAATGATATTTTAAGGAGTAATGGGAGAAGTTCACCTCTGTGCATAAACACTCCCACAATCGGACCATATCGGGGGTAACGGAGTCAAGTCAAGTCAAGTAAGCGAGTCAGTACAGGCTAAGAAACACTGGGGTACCTGATGTCGTGTGGTCCGAAGGGACAGGTAGTGGTTGAGGGTCTCGAACGAGTTTAAGTACGGGTAGGTTTTTTTTTTTTTTCTGTGAAGTTGGGTTTTTTTTCTTTTCTTTTTTTTTTCCGTTTTTTTTCGATTCCAAACAAAGGTTCAGTAGTCTAAAATCTCAGTAAAGAATGTCGTAAGACATTCCTAGTATCACTAAGTTATCTCTCAGCCTCTCTGACGTTTTCCAGTAAGTAAGGTCATTTTCCTTCGTCGGACAGGTCTGACGGACCCCGGTTCTCCGTTCCGTACCTCTTTCCCGTGACTTCCTTTTACCTCTATTCTTAGTCTACCTCTCTGTACTTTGTGTATAAGACCAATCTTGACCTTCCTGGCACCCATGGCGCACCTCCTCAAACCAAAAGATGGAGTCAGTAGTTTTTCATTTAAGTCTTTCCTCTTCCCAGGTACAAATCAGTGGTACCACTAAAAAGTCACAGACCCATAAACGGTAAGTTAGAGTATGAGACCTGTGACATCAAGTCGGAGGAAACGGAAGGTCCAACTGACCTGATTCGACACGCCACTAGATGACAACAACGAACATAAAGAAATCATAAAGGAACACCAGAGTAACTATTTGATTCCAATGAAGTTCAATGGGAAAACGTCGTTACCGGTATAAGAATGACTGTCAGACGAAGACAGAACGAAGGTAGTAGAATAAGTGTTTATTGAAAAGAACCCTGTGTAAAAAGGTCAGTCTTTAAATTGTAAATCTTTTTACGGTGCCCAGTACTCAACCTTCACCATAACTTTGTAGGTAATCCGTAGACTTGTGTCAGTAGAGAGTCCACTTTTTGTTTTGTTTTGTCGTGTCATTCTTTGTTTATTTTTTCGACCACTACTGAGAACTCATCCGTCCTCGGGTTGGTCCTACACTGGATAAAATTCGTAAGTTTTCAGTCATCTTCTTATCGAAGGAATTCCTTTTAACAAGTTCAAGGGTCCCTCTGTTTTTTTTTTATGTTCTCATTTTTAATGGGTGGTTCATAAACAATCACCTTCCGACAGGAGAAAACTTTTGTAACTTTCGGTTACATTACATTTTATACAGATCAGTACGATAAGTCTTGTCATCGGACTAACGACCCTACGGGAGAAAGACCTTAAAGGTTCGAATACCCTTGGTACGAAGTTAATGACAGAGGAAAGGATTGTACACTGAGATTTAAGTTTCTACTCATGTACTTCTTAACTTCCTCCAATATATAGGTTACCACTAGTTTCAACCAAGACGAAATGATACTAGCTCCAGTCTTCTTGACAAACCCGTTTAATACAAAATATTTTGGGAGGGAACTCAGTTTTTCAATACTTCCTTATTAATAGGGACCGTTTCCTACTCCCGAAGGGACTATCGAGTCAACCATTTCTTGGACGGACGTTACGTCCTCTGGAGTCAACCTAAGGACCCAGTCCTTCTAGGGGACCTCTTCCCTATCCGATGGGTAAGGTCATAAGTACCCGAAAGGAACACCGAGTCGACCATTTCTTAGGTGGACGTTTCTCCCTCTGAACCCAAGTTAGGGACCCAACCCTTTTACGGGTGAGGTCATAAGACCGGATCTCTTAAGGTTCCTGATGTATCAGATACCTCAGTATTTCCTATTTGTCTCCCGTCTCCTTCCTTCCCTGTAGCTAATTCGACCACCCAGGAAATAGTTTGGTCGTCTCTCGAAACATCGGTACACATTCAGTGAAAAAGGGCGTCTCGGAGACAAATGAAAACCTTCGGTCCCTGATTATCATAAAACGTAACAACAGTCCTAAACCACCACCCCTCACCCTCATATATTTTACAACTAATTACGACTCACGACTCATCTACAAAAATATTACACTTACAAATGGTACACACATTTTCTCCTTTTACTTTAGGTAACCAGCGCCAACACCTATAAGACATTCTCCTAAGATATTTTGTATTAAGATAGTCTATACCTTTTCGAAACACTCGACCTTTTAGGTTAAAGGTACAGTCCCTTCACAAATACCCAACTTGACACAGGGGATTTTCAACTTCAGGTTTAGGAATCAGTGAGTCTTACCCTCGAATGACTCCTTGTCGAAGAGGCGTCTATATTAGTTGAAGTTTACTCCAGTACTCCCACTTGCGATACGACATACTGACCACAAGACTATTCCTCTTCACCCATGATCATAAGAATAAACGATAAGTTTACTCCTTTATATTTATCAACGAATTACGTATAATTGTCACGGACGGAGGTCAGTCTAACAATCTCACATGAATCACTAGGTTCTTAAGAAGGGGTCTACAAAGACTGAGGTTTCGGACGTGAGAAAAATGGCAAACTTCCTCTCAGTGGACCATGGTTCTCTACATGTATCTTTACTCTCCTCTTGTGCCTCTTATTGAACTGGTACAGAAGAGGCGAGAAGTCTACTACGATTATCCACGTGGTTTGATTTCGCTGCATAGAAGGTAGAAGGAAAGGTTAGTCAGAGCCTAGTTCCGACGGAAGAACATACTTATAGTAAATAGAAACAGTAAAAGAGACCTCATTAATAATACTAAACAGAGGAGTTTTTTTTTCGATAATTACAGTCAGATAGCGTTTTTTTTTTTTAATTTATCTTTGTAAAGTTTCTTTACAGTGTTGACTAATATCAAGATTAACACGGACAAGGGTTCATGCTGTGACGTATAATGGCCCATCTTTGTTTGGTATTTAATAACATAAATACCGTACGTAACGTCGTGTCTTAACGTTCTGTTTAAGAATACTGTCCGTATTTTCTTAATAAGTCTTTATGAAGAGACAAACCACGGTTTAAATCAGTATTAAATATCGACAGACTTAAAGATGTGGACGACGTTTAAGGAAGTCTAGGAGTTGAAACTCACTAAGGGGTCACCACCTTAAACTTCTCGGAAAAAAAAAAAATTGGATACCCCTTTAACACTGAGAACGACACATGAACTCATGTTTTTAGATCTTTAGAACGGTTCTGAACGGATACCGACCCGGTTTTATTGAGGACAATAGGATGTAAGATCGTCCGTCGACTCCATGGACCAGACTTCCGGTCGAAGGAGTGAGATAATGCCATTTCCCATCAAATTTCCTTTTGTCCCTACGTGTTTCTCTTTGAACCCTAGGTCAGACATGGACTCACCTGTGTTGGTCACAAGAATGTCTCTACCTAAATCAATTTTTATTATACCGGTAAATAAATAATAATAATATTCTTACGACCAATACTCCGTCTCATTCTCTTTATAGTATATTATAACGAATAGACGTCTTAGATTTTTCTTTACTATGTTTGCTTGAACAAATGTTTTGTCTTTGTCTGAGTGTCTGAATCTCTTACTTGAATCCCATGGTTCTTCTTCTTCCCCCTTCCCTATCAATCCCTCAAACCCTACCTGTGTATATGTGACGATATAAATTTTATCTATTAGTTGTTCCAGGATGACATATCGTGTCCCTTGAGACGAGTTATAATACATCGTTGGATTTACCCTTTAAAAAAACTTTTTCTTATCTATGTACATAAATATATTGACTTGGAGAAACGACATGTGAACTTTGATAGTGTCGTAACAATTAATTGATATAAGGTTATCTCTTATTTTTCAATTTTATTTCTTCGATAAATAGGTATTTGAGTCATTAACCCTAGAAACTAAAGAGTAAATATTATATTAATATGAATACTACTCTTAGACTCGAAGGGACCACCGGGTAACTATTTCTTAAGTGGACACTGCGTCCTCTGTCCCCAAGTTTGGGACCCAGCCCTTCTAGGGGACCTCCTCCCACGATGGGAGAGATCATAAGAAGGGATCTCTTAGGGTACCTAACTCCCCGGACCACCCGATGTCAGGTACCCTAAGGTCTCTCGGTCTGTACTGACTTCACTGACTCGTACGTACGTGTAATACTGTTATTAAGTAAAAAAGATATTTTGAATGGTGATTAAAGACATTATACGTGGATGAGGTAATGTCTGAAAAAAGATCATGTAGATTATGGTAGTAACGGTAAGCCCCTAGACCATCGTGACCAATGTAATATTCCTCCCCTTTTGGTTTCGAGTCATTCTAATACTTCCGGGTACCTACTACTTTTTTTCGATTGTGACTCACGGGAGTTATACAGTCCGACTGAGATTCGTAGGTTTCAAATCCGTAGGAAAGGAGTCAGAGTCTCTATTAATGACAGTAAGGGGACAAAATGTTTGTTCTCAGGACCCCGTATATTATCATTGTCCTTAATAGTGTTTGAAGTGTCCACACTCAGACATAGAAACCCTCAACAGAGTATTCTGGAATGTAATTAGAAATTATAAAAACGTACTTAACCTTCGATGTTATATGTCTCTTATGGTGAAACAGGACGGGTCGGAAGTCCTGGTACCACAACTTACAGTCGAGAGACTAAAAGGAAACTCTCCTGCACGGACACCGGAACATTTCGTCATAACCGTTCAACCGGTCCGTTCCCCAGGGTAGGACGGGGAGGTCCTACACCTTAGTATTAGATTCGACTCCGTCTCGACGGAATCTCAAACATAGAACTAAGTCCATTGTGTTTCTGTCTCCCACTAATGTTACGTACGTAGGTTTAACACCACTGTGTCTATTTTGGAAGATATTGGAGACGAGACGGTTCTCTGAATATCGACGGACCTGAGGTCAGAAAGTAATAATAAGTCAAGTCAAGTCAAATCAAGTCAACGAGTCAGTACAGACTGAGAAACGTTGGGGTACTTAGGGTCGTACGGTCCGGAGGGACAGGTAGTGGCTGAGGACCTCAAATGGGTTTGAGTACAGGTAACGTAGTCACTGTGGTAGGTCGGTAGAGTAGGAGACAACAGGGAAAAAGGAGGAAGGGAGTTAGGGAGGGTCGTAGTCCCAGATAAGGTCACTCAGTTAAGAAGTGTACTCCACCGGTTTCATGACCTCAAAGTCGAAATCGTAGTCAGGAAGGTTACTTGTGGGTCCTGACTAGAGGAAATCCTACCTGACCAACCTAGAGGAACGTCAGGTTCCCTGAGAGTTCTCAGAAGAGGTTGTGGTGTCAAGTTTTCGAAGTTAAGAAGTCGTGAGTTGAAAGAAGTGTCAGGATGAGAGTGTAGGTATGTACTGGTGACCTTTTTGGTATCGGAACTGATCTACCTGAAAACAACCGTTTCATTACAGAGACGAAAAATTATACGATAGACTCAACCAGTATTGANAGAGGTTGCGGTGTCAAGTTTTCGAAGTTAAGAAGTCGTGAGTTGAAAGAAGTGTCAGGATGAGAGTGTAGGTATGTACTGGTGACCTTTTTGGTATCGGAACTGATCTACCTGAAAACAACCGTTTCATTACAGAGACGAAAAATTATACGATAGACTCAACCAGTATTGAAAGGACGGTTCCTCATTCGTAGAAAATTAAAGTACCGACGTTAGTGGTAGACGTCACTAAGACCTCGGGGGTTTTTATTACAGACTGTGACAAAGGTGACAAAAGGTACTTCACTACCCTGGTCTACGGTACTAGAATCAAAAGACTTACAACTCGAAATTCGGTTGATAAAGTGAGAGGAGAAAGTGAAAGTAGTTCTCCGAGAAATCAAGAAGAAGTGAAAGACGGTATTCCCACCACAGTGGACGTATAGACTCCACTGACTATAAAGAGGGCCGTTAGAACTAAGGTCGGACGCGAAGAAGGTCGGGTCCCAAAGAGTACTACATTAGACGTATATTCAATTTATTCGTAATAATAATAATAATAAACAACTTTGAAGACATCACGTCTGGTAAACAGTCTGTGATAAACTTTACCATATGTATACGTTTGAGTAAATTAGGAGTACAGTACATAAGGGAAGACTCCAGACGGAAGTTAAAAACTTGAGTGGGAAGAGGAGGGTCATCACGGGGGTATTTGAAAAAAGGGAATGTAAACGGTCTAAACCACAAGCAATGATCTGCGATTTCTAAGGACGAAGTTTCATTTTATTCGTTTATCCGTTTAATTTGTTATCTTTGACTAATTACTCACAATCACAGGGAAAGAAATAAGGATGGTGAGTTTCTCGGTACCTTGTATTTGTGTTTCTTATGTTTCTTTTACTCTACCACGGTTTTATCCTCTTAGTGTCCAAAGACCTCGACCGGTTCCCAAGTTTCGGGTGGACTCGTGTGAGACGTAAAATGCAGTCCCAGCCCAGATCTATCTTCTTTACTCGTGTGGTGTCAATGATGGAATAAGGTCCCCCACGTTACCCAGACATACCCCACACCTCGTATCTAGACTAATCAATATCAACCACGAAGTACATCAAACTAATTTAAGACGAGTTTACTCCAACCCCTCACCCCGAGTCGAATTACTCTAGTAATTACCCTACTTTGAAACCAAACTCCCACACGTACTGTCACCTTTCTCCTAACTTGATCAGGACCTGGAGCCAAGACTGAGATCCTGATTGAACACTCGACTAAGCTCCATTCAGTGAAGTAGAACGTAAAGTCAAGAAAATATAGGTTTTACTTTTTATAAACCGGACTAGTAGAGACTCTCTAGAGTGGGAGATTAGAGATTATAATACTGAAGTACCAAAAATAAAGTTCTTCATCGTCCGTGTAGGCTCTTTACCCCTAGTACCACTAAGTGACACTTAGACCGTTAAGTATATCGTAGCACGTAAAATGTTTAGGGAGGATGTATTTGGAGTAATAATCTCGGTATAATGGGAACACTCAAAATAGGAAAGGGAAAATTTCCCTATACCTCACTTAAATTATTCTCGGGTGGTTCACGATAGGTTAGTTGTGTCCTAAACTCAGTCTAGAAAAGCCGAGAGCAGAATCGAGTCCGTCAAGTGGCGAAACGAGAGTGAAAGGGAAACCCTAGACGTCATTTGTCCCACTAGTGTGTGCACCGTTTCCCAACAACTCTCACATACCTTCTCCGTACTCAAGTAGATCGTGTCCCGGACAGTGTACACAAGTGGGACGCTCATGTACAAATAGTAAGAACAGAAATTTGTTCCACTAACGACAGATACTTCAGTATCTGGAAGTATTTCGAAGTCCCAACCATATAAACGAAAATTTATATGTCGTAGATTCTCTTTTTTTCCTCCAGACCCCTTCTTCTCACATCATCATCCCGTATTTCTCACCCGCGGCTCACACACGTGGACATAGAAAGTGTGACTGTGGGTGGCCCTCGGACACCGTATCTTCTCCGTGGTCTTGTAGATCGCCCACCCTCCTCAACCGGTGGAGACGGGAATCGTTCGGGTCCGGAATGCATCCCGAGCATGTACTCATCGGTACCACAGTCCTTGCTTGTGACACGTTGGTAGTCGGACCCACAGCAGAACGATGCCGACTAGATGGATGTAGACGACTATTTAATAAGTAGACAGTCTTTCTCTGGTCACGACTAGGGTTCTATACCATGTTAGTGATGTTTTCTAGTTATTCGACACACCTAGTGTTCTTTGACACCTTTTAAGACTTTCTCCATCCTTATGGTCTGGTGGACTGGACGGAGAACTGTTTAGACATACTTCCAGTCCTTCGTTGTCAATCTTGACCTGTACCTTGTTGTCTGACCAAGGTTTATCCTTTTCTTCATGCAGTTCCGACATATAACAGTGGGACGAATAAATTGAATATACGTCTCATGTAGTACTCTTTGCGACCAGTCCTACTTCGTGTTCGACCTTAGTTCTAACGGTCCTCTTTATAGTTACTAGAGTCTATACGTCCACTGTGGTGGGAATACCGTCTTTCACTTCTTCTTGATTTCTCGGAAAACTACTTTTACTTTCTCCTCTCACTTTATCAACCGAATTTCGAGTTGTAAGTCTTTTGATTCTAGTACCGTAGACCAGGGTAGTGAAGCACCGTTTATCTACCCCTTTGTCACAGTCTGAAATAAAAACCCCCGAGGTTTTAGTGACGTCTACCACTGACGTCGGTACTTTAAATTTCTGCGAATGAGGAACCTTCTTTTCAATACTGGTTGGATCTATCGTATAAGTTTTCGTCTCTGTAACGAAACGGCTGATTCCAGACAGATCAGTTCCGATACCAAAAAGGTCACCAGTATATACCTACACTCTCAACCTGACACTTCTTTCGACTCACGACTACTTAACTACAAAAACTTGACACCAAAACCTCTTCTGAGAACTCTCAGGAAACCTGACGTTCCTCTAGGTTTGTCAAGTAGGATTTCCTCTAGTCAGGACCCACAAGTAACCTTCCTGACTACAACTTCGACTTTGAAATTATGAAACCGGTGGACTACCCTTCTCGACTGAGCAAACTTTTCTGAGACTACGACCCTTTCTAACTTCCACCCTCTTCTTCCCCTACTGTCTCCTACTCTACCAACCTACCGTAGTGGCTGAGTTACCTCTACTCAAACTCATTTGAGGTCCTCAACCACTTCCTATCCCTCCGGACCACATGACGTCAGGTACCCCAGAGATTCTCAGCCTGTACTGACTCGCTGACTTGACTTGACTTGACTCGTTCGACCAATGTATCCAGAATATCTGGTAATGTTTTTCAAATGAGATATATCTCATTTTATTCGGAAACCTCCAAACATCGTCTCTCCGTATTATTAGATTGTATCCAAAATGTTCTTACTGAAGATCCAAACCACCTATATCTGTTATTTCTTATACAAACTTATTTGTTTTTGCCACTTTTATAGTAACTTTATTAAAGCCATCTCTAAACCTGATCCTAAAAATATATCCTAAAAATATCACCTTTATTACTCTTCACAAGTATAAGACCTATATAAAAATTCCATTATCCACACACAACTACCAAATCGTAATGTTAAACTCTCATTCTCTATTTAAACTTGCTAGGTTTATAAAAGTAAACAAAGGTCCGTCATCTTCTGAATTTTTTTTTTTTCTTTTCTTCTTCTTCTTCTTCCGTTTCCTTTTTTCAATAGTACCATTTCTAGTAGAGTCACACACCAACATTTTTGGTAACATTTCTAAAGTCTTTTTTAATACCTTTGAAAATTGTCACGGGGGACTTGATACGTTTTTACCGAAAATTCTTTCAATTCCGATAAAAAGAATGTCTTAGAACTAAGACTAAATTTCGGTTCCTCTCTTAATAGAGTTTTTCTCGACAAACATATTGACAAAAGATTATAATTTTCTACGAACGAAGAACCTTCTTTTCAATACTGGTTGGATCTATCGTATAAGTTTTCGTCTCTGTAATGAAACGGTTGATTCCAGGCAGATCAGTTCCGATACCAAAAAGGACACCAGTACATACCTACACTCTCAACCTGACACTTCTTCCGACTCGCGGCTTCTTAACTACGAAAACTTGACACCACAACCTCTTCTGAGAACTCTCAGGGAACCTGACGTTCCTCTAGGTTGGTCAGGTAAGACTTCCTCTAGTCGGGACCCTAAAGAAACCTTCCTTACTACGATTTCGACTTTGAGGTCATGAAACCGGTGGAGTACGCTTCTCAACTGAGTAACCTTTTTTGAGACTAAGACCCTCCCTAGCACCCGTCCTCCTCTTCCCCTGTTGGCTCCTACTCTAGGGACCTACCGTAGTGACTGAGTTACCTACACTCAAACTCACTTGAGGCCCTCAACCACTACCTGTCCCTCCGGACCACACGACACTAAGTACCCCAGCGTCTCTCAGCCTGTACTGACTCNGTAACCTTTTTTGAGACTAAGACCCTCCCTAACCCCCGTCCTCCTCTTCCCCTGCTGGCTCCTACTCTAGGGACCTACCGTAGTGACTGAGTTACCTACACTCAAACTCACTTGAGGCCCTCAACCACTACCTGTCCCTCCGGACCACACGACACTAAGTACCCCAGCGTCTCTCAGCCTGTACTGACTCGCTGACTTGACTTGACTTTGGAGTCATTTTATGTAATGTTTGTGTATTACACGTGTTCTGTAACTAAATCAATCAATAACAGTGATAATAATAACAAAATAGTCTTTGTAACAGACGAACCTGGTTTTGTATGTCTTTGTCAAGTTTTACCTTTCCTAGGAGAATTTTCACCTGGAGTCCGTAGAAGACCCGTTCCGCGTCCGTCTCCGCTGATATTCCTCCGAGGAAGAACACTCTTGACCTACCTACTGAGTCTGTCCCCCGTTCTTGGTGACTCTTGGTCGTTGGGTGCCACGTCCCGACCAGAGCTCAGTTTAGGGACCCTTGTTTTCGGGCTTGCCTAAAGTCTTAGTGATCTCTGCTCCTTAAAGACACACGAAGGCTAAAAGTAGGAAAATTGTCGTTACAGATGACTTCAGTAAGAAGAGGGATTACATATAAACTACCCATATCTCACCTACTAAACTAGAAATCGAGTGTTAGGGTGTCTACCTCTATTTGACATGAGTTCTACGACTAAGTTTCTTAACGAGGAGCCTTTTGGAGGTAGAGACCTAGACTAAATCGACTACTCTCAGACCGAAACTCGACTACGATAGGATCCCACTCAACTCGAGGACCTAAGGAGCCCCCGTACCATTCGTGGTAAACGTTCACCCTCTATACACTTAGCGACATCTTCTAACACACCAGAGTTATACCGAGTCGTTGTGGAAGGTAGGTGAATGGGAAGACGAGACACCGGCACGGTCGGAGGACAACCCTCCATTTCGACTGGGGAGGTGAGACAACTTAGACCGCGATACTGACCGCGGTACTACGGAAACTGGTTATATTAATACACGTTTATGAAACGGACACAATCAGTAACAGAAATAAGTCGGGTCCTCGAAGATAAAAAAGAGAGTGTCTCACGAGTGAGAGCCCTGCTCTAGAGAGGTTTGGGTCTGTAGTACCCAAGTCTCTCTGGGGCACCCAGACCTCTTCACGTGCGGTGTAGGTCCCTGGTGCGTACCTGTGGGACGACTACCGAGGTAGACTCAAGACGTTGTGGGCCGTGGTTAGAACCTTGAGTCGGATCCCGTGAGCAAGGTGCCGATGACAGAGAGACGTTGGCGTAGTGGGTATCGACTCGGGCCAGTTGAGTCTATTACCATTGTTAACGGAAGTAAGGTAGAGTCACTACCGATTACTTGGTCGTCACATTTTGTCGATCGTGTTATGAAACTGTGATCGTCCGTTAATTATGTACAAGAAAGGAAAAGCCAAGTATATTTCAACTGTATTTTGGCTCATACTACAACCGTCGTGGACTTTAATGAGTGTACAGAATCATAGATCGACGACGGACACCGGTTCACTTTGAAGGAAGGGGTTTGATCTTATATTAAGGGGTTGAAAGGAAGTTTAACATTACGGTGTACTAAGACACTAAGTCAGCACCCTAGTGACAGTGAATACTCGCCGAGGAATTATTCCAAAAGTCTCTCGTATGACAATCTCGTTGAAAGTCCTGTGTACCGTCGTTTACAGTAGTGGTTCCCGTTTTTTCTTTGTGACTCTGTTTTACTTTGTATGAAATATCGTGTTTCCGCTAAAAAGTCAGGACGCTTTATATAAATCGTCAAACCTAACTCAAAAGTGAGAGAACAACATTCTTCCCAAATAAATACCTTATATTTCCAGATGACTTGGGACATACTGTTGAGTCGTACGTAAATTTTAAGTTTAAAGTTAAGGGAAGTCGACTGATCGTTGTGTGAAAACTGTGGTGTTGTGAGTTATGTGTTAAATGGTAGGGATGTTAGTAGTCTTCTCGTTTTACGTTCAAGATTTTCGTTCTCAGACTTCTTATCTTAAGGGAAACTAAAGATTAAGAAAGAACCAGTTCGGATCTTTTATCTTGGGAGTCACATGTGCGATTTCGACTTCGAATAAACTTAGTCCAAGATACATATTCCTTTAGGAGTTATGAAGGGGTCAGTTTGAGTCACGGGGCGTGGAAGGAACGTTACTACGGACTTCAATGGTACAACGTCTTTGGGACGTCACTTTCCTGTCTTCGAAGGGAGAAAGACACTTACTGACGTAAACGTCTAACTTACGGGTTCAGCCCAATAAACCTACGAGGGACCGTTTACCACGGTGTTCCCCCGTCGTCTCCCGACACAAGGACTTGGACCCGCCGGACAGGCACCCAGGAAGTCGCAGAGTGGACAGACTCAGGGAGGCCTGGAGACTGACCTTTTAAGTGAACAGACTGTGTCAGGTCTCTCGGCAGAACTAAGATGAGGAACTAAGGTAAAGGTCAATCAGGTAAAAGAGCCCCCGAACTACTCACAATGAACACGAAAGGATGTGCATAAGCGAGGTAGGAGGTTGTCTGGGAACCAAAGAGAAAAGACCCGTGACAAGACTAGCGACTCGGATGTTTTGTGTCGACTGGCAAATCGGTTCTGGAAAAGGAGGACCCTCAGGACGGTCGGACCACCCCCGTCTCACTGAGCCACCTTTACCGTGGGCAGCTCCTGGTTTCGATGGACCTAGGTCGGGACGGACGGGCGGGGTGAACGAGTCGACGTTTGGTGGGGACCCAAGAACCTCGGGGGCCCGAGTAGACGAAGGAGCGAGGGGCGACGGTAGTGTGGACGTAAAGGAGACGAGTCTCCGCCATTGGTACTGGGGACAGTTCAAAGACTTTGGCAGTGCTCCACTCCCCCAAACTCACAAATGACACGAGGCAATGAATCACATTCTCAAGTCAGGCACGGAAATTAGTCGTCCGTACCCCTAGGTAAAATTAAGGAAAGAGGTAAGCAAGAAGGCAAAGAAATAAAATAATTAAAGAGAATGTTATATCAATGAAACGTTCCAACGTAATTGAAGATGAAGTATTGTTTTACTTAGTCGGTACCCATCTCGTCCATAAACAAAGTCATGTAAACACACGACCTATGTCTGGAACTACCGCTTCGACCTTAGTCCGTCTGTCTCCTGGGCGGGACTACCATTAATACGGGATCCTACTCCACCCCTCGTTCAGCTGTTTATGGTATTCATGTCTTAAACAGTGTACCACTGAACACGATTCGTACCCCTCACTTCGACTCGGTCCGTCTCTCTTCCTTTTAGTAATGGCAACAACAATACCGACATTATGTCGAAACCCTCCAATAGCTGTATTAGTTAACGTTAGTTATCTTCACCCTCTACACCTGAAGGGACCCTCGGGATTTTAGTCTCACTGACACCCTAAGAGGGGTCCGGTCTTCTGTCGTAAGTCCACCCGGCCGCCACAGCTGTATCCCAAACTTGAACGGGAACTTCGTTACTTACCCTTAATCGATAGGTCCTTTACTTCGTCTCCGACCTCAGACTCTGTTCTTTTATCGTCCACCCTTCTTCCCCTCCCCTCGCTCCACCCACACGTCTCGACACTCGTGACCGATTCCAGTCGACTCCGCACCTACTCGGTGAGTCCCTCTCCAGTGCCGACCAGGGTCCTAGAACCCGAGGGTCACGGGCGCCCGTGACACGACCCACTCAAAGTACGTAGCTGTGTAACTTCCGAGTGGGACCACATTGTTCCACCCATAACTGTCGGAATAAAAATCCGTCTAAACTGGAAACCGGATATATGTTATTTTCATTTTCGATCGTACACATGTGTTACGGAGGAAAAAAATTTTTTTTATAAATAAATAAACCAACGTGACCCGAGGAGGAACACCGCACGGCCGAAGAGATCAACACGACGTGTCCGAGAGATCAACGTCACACACCTGAATTAACGGGACCCCGTAAACCTTAGCCTCAAAGGACTAACCCCTAACTTGGATACGGGGGACACAATCTTCCACCTAAGAATTAGTGAGTAGTAGTCCTTTCAGGGGTGTTACGGAGGAATCATCCTTTTATATAAACACACGCACCAATACAAACGTCCCGTGGGTCAGACAGGTTTCGTTGTGTACCACGGGTCGATTACCGAGGGACACACCGGACCGACTACAAGGATCTCCTTAAGGATCTCCCGAACACGGTCGACCACAACTACCGGAGAATCTAGTCCGACCCCGTGTCAAAGTAATTAAAGGTCGGTCCGGAAGAACCATGGCACCGTCTGAGGAGACCCTTCAGGTCCCTGAGTGAGGACGGAACGAACGTGGACTAGAAGTTTCGTCGAACACTACGACACTACCGTTTCTCTTAAAATTCGTTCCTCGTCGGAACCAGAAGAGCGCATCCCACCCCCACCCCCTCCCCCTCCTACGAAGGTACCCTTGGTGTTCTCCTGTCAGGTACCCTGTTCCTCACCCCCTTCTTCTCGTAGGACGGTGGCCTGACCTGTGCCCTTTAACCCTCTCCGACCCGATGTGGTACAACGCTTACCAAGTAACTAAGAACTAGGTAAACAAATGAACGAGTACACACGTGAGAAGATAATTCACAATAAACAGAATCCGGGTCCCTGTGACTCTTTTTCTCTGTGTAAAAAAGGTTCTGAAGTCTCAGATGATCTTTTTGTCTACCCATTTGTTTTTATAGACGAACTCTTGTTAAAAACGATTTAAATTGACATGAAGGGTCCACCAAGTCACCATTTATTAGGCGGATGGTCACGTCCTCTGCGTCCTCTGAACCCAAGGTAGGGACCCAGTCCTTCTAGGGGACCTCATCCTTTACCGTTGGGTGAGGTCGTAACTACGGACCTTTTAAGGTGTCCCTCACCTCGGACCACCCCCAGTGTTTTCACAGCCTGTACTGAGTCACTGACTCGTACGTACGTTGGAAATATTTAAATTGTAGAAACACGGAGGTGTTTTATCCCCACTTATTATCACCCATAGAGTTACTAGATAATACTTATGATTTGTTCTATTATGTTTCCCTCGTAACCCGAATAAACACTGCTTCTTATATCCGATGTTATTAATATCAATAATAATAACAAGTAACTGTGTCGTTTCTTATCTTAGTCTCTTCTTTAATTTATGTCACTGAAGTACTTTAGGTAAAGGAGATTCCCACCTCCTTCCCTTTATCTGAACCCCTTCCTATGTTTCTTTATTATATGGACATTATAACTAAATAGTTTACGTAAATAAAATTTTTTAGACCTCGTTTACTCTGTCTTACAATTGTAGACAATTAAGCCGTACGACACGTGCTCCTACAAATAACTTAACAATGTAGAAATGAGAAAACATACAAACTGTAAAAAATTCATTTTTTTTTTTCTGAATTTTTTGTCACTCTTCTCCTACGACATTTACCTCACTACGTACCTACACAGTCGGACCCAATTTCGTCCTAAACCCCAAACCTTGGTCCTAGGTTGACCCTTTTGGACGGTCTTCACACGTCTATATCCCTTAAACCCCAGACCTTCTCCTTATTTAGTGTACAATTTTGAGGATGAGACACGATTCGTGACGTGATCTAAGAGAAACCAAACTTAAGTGAAATTCCCCTTTACATCGTTGACACGTCTTAAGGTTCCCCGAGATGACGTCAGAACAACGGTGACTGTAGTGTCGAGTTGAAGACGAAGGGAGGTAAGGAGGGAGGTTCAATCCCGAGGGTTCTCGTTGAAGGAAGGAAGTTTATGACAGTGAGCCCTTTGAACGTTCTCTAGTACCTTCGTCTGCCCTTTTACCCGTAAACCTTGACCAGTGGCAGACACCGACCGTTGTGTGGAGGACAGAGGCCCCTCATTCCGTCGGGGTCCTCCAACGTGTCGAAGACAGGCACCACCGGACCACCCCTGTATCACGTCGTCTACCCCCTAGGGTCCGAAACCTCTCTGAGTACCCTATCCTACTACTCCCCTAAGATCTTGACTTATTAATTTACATACACCGAATTCCGTTTTTCCGTTAGTTCCCGACCCCTACTACTTAGTGACTAACTTTAAGTTGAAACTTTCAGTCTTCCGGAGGAACCTTTTTACGTGCCTGTGAAAGTGGATGAGGTTCGGTGTCCAACTTTTTCCTTTCTTGGGTCCCTAATTGAGATGTCCAGAGACAGAAGGTTTCCGTCAACTTAATACTTAAAGTCGTTTAACCAATTCAGTTTCGGTCTCGGGGTTTACTCTTGTTCTTCCTGAGACTCTGAACCTCAATCCTGGAAACTTAGTTGTGTTCTTTTTGTCCACCTAGGAGTCCAAAGTCCCTTGAGAGTAGGATGTCTGTATCGCGAGAGAGACAATTTTTTGATCAAGAAGGAAGAACTCCGCTACATTTTCGAGACTGAATTTCTGTCGTACATGGAGTGTCCTATATCAAGGTAGAGGAATCTCAGGTCTGGTCTCGTCCTCCACTCCGTATTGTGTTGGGTGGATCCTTTCCCGACGGACGTCATCCTCCACTTTCTCTGCTTCTCGACGTCCTGTCTTGGTCGTACAGGACCACTAACCTGGGACCGATCCGACCTGTCTCACCCCTTCTTGGGTTCCAGACTGGTCCCTCCGAAGCCATTATACCCCTGTAAGAGGTACCATGTCTTAGGAGTAACGGGCGTTCCTTGGTGTCTCTCAGGGTTCTTTACAGTTTCGACGGCGTTGTCTCTACGGACAACTTGAGAATCACACCATGGGACGAAACTCCTGTGGTTGGTCGGTCTTCGTTCGACTAAAGTGACTTGAGTAGGTAAAAGTTTCCACAAGACCAACGGTAGAGACCCTTCGTCTATGAGTCGGTCTAAACCTTCCCGTTGTCCAAATAACACATTGTCACCTTCCTTTTCCCATTCTCGTCCAGCCCCTCCCTGTCGGTAGGCTCCCTGTGGTGACTACGTCCCTGTCGACGACCCTAACGACCGACGATACGTGAAAGTTTACCCTTAGGGTCTTGTGGACTGGACGGAGAACTCTTTAGACATACGTCCAGTCCTTCGTTGTCAATCTTGACCTGTACCTTGTTGTCTGACCAGGGTTTATCCTTTTCCTCACACAGTTCCGACATATAGCAGTGGGACGAATAAATTAAATATACGTCTCATGTAGTACTCTTTACGACCAGTCCTACTTCGTGTTCGACCTTAGGTCTAACGACCCTCTTTATAGTTATTAGAGTCCATACGTCTATTGTGATGGGAATACCGTCTTTCACTTCTTCTTGATTTCTCGGAGAACTACTTTCACTTTCTCCTCTCACTTTTTCAACCGAATTTTGAGTTGTAAGTCTTTTGCTTCTAGTACCGTAGACCAGGGTAGTGCAGTACCGATTATCTAGCCTTTTGTCACTTTTGTCACTCTCTGAAATAAAACCCCCCCGAGGTTTTAGTGACGTCTATCAGTGACGTCGGTACTTTACTTTTCTGGGAACGAGGAACCTTCTTTTCAATACTGGTGGGATCTGTCGTATAATTTTTCGTCTCTGTAATGAAACGGTTGTTTCCAGGTAGATCAGTTCCGATACCAAAAAGGTTAACAGTATATACCTATACTCTCAGTCTGACATTTCTTTCGACTCACGGTTTCTTGACTACGAAAACTTCACACCACAACCACTTCTAAGAACTCTCAAGAAACCTGACGTTCCTCTAGGTTGGTCAAGTAGAATTTCCTCTAGTCAGGACCTACAAGTGACCTTCCTGACTACAACTTCGACTTTGAGGTTATGAAACCGGTGGACTACACTTCTCGACTGAGTAAACTTTTCTGAGACTACGACCCTTTCTAACTCCCGTCCTCCTCTTCCCCTGCTGTCTCCTACTCTACCAACCTACCGTAGTGACTGAGTTACCTGTACTCAAACTCATCCGAGGTCCTCAACCACAACCTGTCCCGTCGGACCCCACGACATCAGGTACCTCAGCGTTTCTCAGTCTGTGTAGACTCACTGATTCGACTCGACTTGCCTTGGGAGAGAGTCGACTTCCTAAGGACCCGTACCGGAGTCGACTTCCTGTGACTCAGTCCGACTCAGAAGAAATCTCGTGAACGTGAGTTCCTGACTAGTGAGTCATGTTATTTAGGGTCATGTCTCCTCGGATCTCCCGAGGTCAGGTACCACAGTGTTCAGTTTGTCCTGCGTCACTGATTTGGTGGTTGGTACCTAGGAATCCAAAGGAAAAGAGTTGAACCCTACTGAACCTTCTCCCTAGGGTCGAGGGTTCGAGGGGTCCCCTAGCCGATTTCTAAAAACCACTAATTTAGAGTCGACCTGTAAAGGAAAGTGGGTTGAAACGAAGGAACTCAGGAACTACCCATAACTAGAACTCTCGCGAAGGGTTCAAAGGACAACGTGTAGTCGGAGGTGACGTCTCTTCGACTGGATCTACACACCAATTCGTACATCTCAGATCTAGTCGGACGGACCCAGGTCTAAGTAGAGACAGTGACTAATCGACGTACTAGAACCCACTCAATAAATTCGAGGCTACGGAGGAAAAGGAGTAGACGATGTACCTCTACTATTGTGGATAACACAACAGCACACTTTTAATTTATCCTACTTTCACTTCCTCGATCGTTGGACAGACGATGTGAGATTCCTGATACCTCAAGAGGTAATAATGGTACCACCAATACCGACATCTCATACAAACAATTCTTACCTCACTACGTCTGACTGACCCAAACTGACACCCAAAAAGATGTATACTCGAAACACTAGAACTGAGATAGACAGATACAGACTTAACGGAAGTGACGTGTCACCTCCATTATTACTACGAGTATCTTATGTCAACAATACCACTGTTAAGTAACTCATCAGAAGTGTCTTTTTTTTTTTAGTGAATCGAGTGACGGATTAGGTATGATTCAGGAGTCATTCATCACCAATATTAGTCCCTTGTCTACTTTTGATTGTATGTACTTTTTCAATAACATACAGTTCGTGATACATAAAGTGACTTAAGGTATTGTAATAAACTGTTTATTAAACAGGGTTTGAAAATTTCAACGTACCTACTCTAATTTTGGGTCTCTCACAGTTTTGTTAACGTATTAATCACGATATTATAGGGTGAAAATCCTTAAGAGGAAACTATCTACGGAGGACAGGGGTGGTTGAGGGGTCGTATATCACCTTATTCAAAGTAGGTACTGTGGACATGATGGGTTCAGTAATCGGAAGAGTGAGAATTAAAAGTAACCCAAAAATTTTATATTTAAATAAATAAAATTAACCTCCGATTAATGAAATATTATAACATAACCGAAACGGTATGTAATCGTACTTAGACGGTCTCCACATGTGTACAAGGGGTAGAACTTTGGGGAGGGTGTAGGGAGGGGTATGGTAGGGAGACCCAGTAGGACCACGTGGTCGGGGCTCGTAGGACATAGGACGTAGCTTGGACCTGACCGCTAAGTAAGGTGTATACTATTATATGTACAAAGTTACGGTAAGAGGGTTTAGTGGGGTGGGAGCGGGAGAGGGAGTCTCAGGTTTTGTGACAAGATATGTAGACACAGAGAAAACGACAGAGCGTATGTCCCAATAGTAATGGTAGAAAGATTTAAGGTATATATACGCAATCATATGATATAACCACAAAAAGAAAGACCGAATGAAGTGAGACATATTATCCGAGGTCAAAGTAGGTGGAGTAATCTTGACTAAGTTTACATAAGAAAAATTACCGACTCATTATGAGGTAACACATATACATGGTGTCGAAAGTAGACGACTACCTGTAGATCCAACGAAGGTACGGGACCGATAATATTTGTAACGACACTACTTGTAACCCCATGTGTACAGAGAAAGTTAAGACCAAAGGAGCCACACATACTGGTCGTCACCCTAACGACCCAGTATTCCGTCAAGATAAAGGTCACAAAATTCCTTAGAGGTGTGACAAAAGGTATCACCGACATGATCAAACGTAAGGGTGGTTGTCATATTCTCCCAAGGGAAAAGAGGTGTGAGAGAGGTCGTAAATAACGAACATCTGAAAACCTATCGTCCGTAAGACTGACCGTACTTTACCATGGAGTAACACCAAACTAAAAGTAAAGAGACTATTACTGACTACAACTCGTAGAAAATATACAAAAAATCGGTAGACATACAGAAGAAACCTCTTTACAGATAAATCAAGAAACCGGGTAAAAAACTAACCCAGCAAATAAAAAGACCTTAACTCGACGTCCCCAACGAACATATAAAAACTCTAATTAAGAAACAGTCAACGAAGTATAAAAGAGGGTTAGACTTCCGACAGAAAAGTAGAACGAATATCAAAGGAAACTACACGTCTTCGAAAATTAAAATTAATCCAGGGTAAACAAATAAAAACGAAAATAAAGGTCATAAGACCCTCCACCTATTATCTCCTAGGACGACACTAAATACAGTCTATCACAAAACGGATACAAGAGGAGATCCTCAAAATATCAAAGACCAGAATGTAAATCTATAAATTAGTTAAAACTCAAATAAAAACACATACCACAATCTTTCACAAGATCAAAGTAAGAAAATGTTCACCAACTGGTCAAAAGGGTCGTGGTGAACAATTTCTCTAAAAGAAATTAGGTAACATATAAGAACGGAGGAAACAGTTTCTATTCAACAGGTATCCACACACCTAAATAGAGACCCGAAAGATAAAACAAGGTAACTAGATATAAAGACAGAAACACGGTCATGGTATGACAGAACTACTGACACCGAAACATCGTCTCGGACTTCAGTCCGTTCAACTAAGGAGGTCAAGGTAAGAAGAAAGAGTCTAAAGAAACCGATAAGCTCCAAAAAACATAAAGGTATGTTTAACATTTTAATAAACAAAATCGAAACACTTTTTATGGTAACCATCGAACTATCCCAAACGTAGCTTAGATATCTAACGAAACCCATAATATGAGTAAAAGTGATATAACTAAGAAGACTAGGTACTTGTGCCATATAAAGAGGTAGATAACCACAGGAGAAACTAAAGAAAGTGGCACAAAATATAAAAAGATATATATCCAGAAATCAAAGAAATCCATCTATATAAGGATTCATAAAATAAGAAAAGCAACGTTATCACTTACTCCAACAAAGGAATTAAAGAGAAAGATAAAAGAGTAATAATCACATATCCTTACGTTCCCTAAAGACACACAACTAAAATATAGGATGTTGAAATGATATAAGTAACTAATCATTAAAAGACCACCTCAGAAATCCTAAAAGATACATCTCCTAGTACAGTAGACGTTTGTCACTCTCAAAATGAAGAAGAAAAGGTTAAACCTAAGGAAAATAAAGAAAAAGACGAGACTAACGACACCGGTGTAGGAGGTTTTGATGCAACACCTAAGACTAACGATCTTAAAACAAATCGTAAAAACGTAGATACAAGTAGTCACTATAACCGGACATCAAAAGAAAAAAACACCGTAGAAACAGTCCAAAACCATAATCCCACTACCACCGGAGTATCTTACTCAAACCTTCAAATGAAAGGAGACGTTAAAAGACCTTCTCAAACTCATCCTATTCACAATCGAGAAGATATTTAAAAACCATCTTAAGTAGACACTTCAGGAGACCTGGACCCGAAAACAAACAACCTTCTAAAGACTAATGTCAAAGTTAAAGGTACGAACACTACCCAGACAATTCTAAAAGAAAAAGAAGGATCAAGTCAAAACCTTTCAACATGAAAAGATTCTTAAACAGGTAAAGAAGGTTCAACAGGTAAAATAACCGTATATTAACGACTATCATCAGAGAATACTAGGAAACATAAAGGCACAAAAGACAACACCAGAGAGGTAAAAGCGAAGATTAAAATGACTAAACTAAAAAGAAGGAAACAAAGAACTACTCAGACCGATTACCAAACAGTTTAAAAAAAAATAGGAGAGTTTCTTGGTCGAAAACCGACACAACTAAAAACGATACCAGAGAAAAGAAAAAGTGAATAAAGACGGGATTAAAAATTCTAAAGAAAGGAAGATCATTGGGACGCCAAGAGGTTAAGAAAGAAAGGATCAACGAAATCCACATCTCAATCCAATAAATAAACTGAAAAAAGAACAAAGAACTCCATACGGACATAACGATACTTGGACAGGAAATCGTGACGAAAATGTCACAGGGTGTCCAAAACCCAACAATACAAAAGCAAAAGTAAGTATAAAACTAAAGAAAAAACTAAAGACGATAAACAACCAATAAGTCGTCGTACAACAAGTCCGAGGTATAAAACCTTAAAAATTATCAAAGAGATAACATTAACTCTAGATTAGAGTGACGTAACACCAGTCTTTTCTACGAACCTTACTAAAGTTAAAAAAAAACTTAAATGGTTCCGATCTAAATACCGGGTCCTACACTAGATAGGACCTCTTCCAATGCACACACGAACTCTTTTTCCACTTTAAGTAACAAAACCCCACTTTACAGGATATCTATAGTTAAACCAGATTGACCAGATAACATAGTAAATTTCAAACACAAAGGAACAATTAAAAGATATATCAACTAGATAGGTATCCACACTCACCCCATAATTTCAGAGGGTGATAATAACACAATAACAATTAAAGGGGAAAGTATGAACAATCGTAAACAGAATGTATGACGCTACGAGGAGGTATATATGAATATTGACAATATGGAAGAAGAACCTAACTAGGAAACTAGTAATACATCACAGGAAGAAACAGAGAAAAGTGTCGGAAACAAAATTTGAGATAAAATAGACTATACTCATAACGGTGGGGACGAAAGAAAACCAGAGATAAACACACCTTATAGAAAAAGGTCGGGAAGCGAAAGTCAGACACAGGGAACAAAGTTCCACCCAGAGAACATCTGTTATATATATCCCCAGAATAAAAACATAGGTAAGTCGGTCAGAAACAGAAAACCAACCCCGTAAGTTGGGTAAATGTAAATTCCATTAATAACTATTCATACTAGGGTAACGGTAAATGAAATAACAAAACTCAAGTTCCAATATGTAGGAAAGACACAAAGGACAGATCTCTTCTAGGAAATCGTAAACAACCTCTCGACCAAAACACCACGACTTAAGAGAGTCGAAAACGAACAGACATCTTGAAAACTAAAAAGGAAGTATAAACTTACTCTAGGAACGACCCATGTCCTAGGAACGACCGACATCCAATAAAAGAAATTAGTGAAATTGACACAGGACGGTAAGGAAGGACCGGACTTCTCAAAGATAACTTTCTAGTCGACAATAGGAATACTCTTAGGGGAACACACAATAAACAACAAAAAGGGAACGACGAAAATTATAAACAAGAAACACAAACTAGAAACAATTAAACTAATTATACACAGAACCCCACAAAGCGGAACCCAAATAGGACAAACCCTGAGAGACCCAAAGAACCTGAACCCATTAATAAAGGAAGGGGAAAATCCCTTCAAAAGTTGATAATAGAGGAGTTCATAAAAGAGTACCAGAAAGAAAAACAGAAGAAGACGACCCTGAGGATACTAAGTTTACAACCCCGTAAATCGTAACAGGGTCTCCAGAGACTCTAACGGGAGTGAAGAAAATTAAGCAAAAAGAAAAAAGGAGAGACAAAGTAAATAAAGATGGTAAGATAGAAGATGGAGTGAATAGGATAGAAGACGGAGGTAATAAGATGACAACTAAGGGAGGTCTCACAAAAACTAGAGTAAATAACGTAATAAGTAATGTATAACTGAGAAAAAATAAAGAAGATCCAGGAACAATTTGGAAAGAACGTAGAGGAGTTAGGAACAGAGGTCCGATAAATAGACATAAAGGTAAAACAAAAGTTCTAAAACCTAGTAAAAGTAATAGTAATAAACCTTAAGAAACAGTCCATCTAAGGGATAGAGAAGGAGAAAACAAACTAAAAACACCCGTAAATAGGACAAGGAAATGGACGACCCATAAAGAGACAGAGAAGCAGAACAAATATAACGACGTAAACCCCACCGGAAAGACATAAGACCGTCAAACACCTCAAGAGAAATAACGCCTTAAAGGAGCGACACCCACCCCAACATGTCCACCGTACAGTTCCAAAGGACCAATCCCTTCAAACACAGTCACAAGACCACCCACCTCGACCTAAAGAAAAGAGACCTCACGTTACTTCACAGGTCATCACTCAATACTCTACAGTTACCCAAACCTCACTGAAGCCCGTCGGACATATAACTTCGAGTCCCGATACAAGGACACAACGACCTCTTAAACACACCATACAGAACGAGACCTTGAACAACCGGGAACCCACCACGAACCAAAGTCACATCCATACCTCCACAAACTATTCGAGGATAGCTAATTACAAGGGACCTCAGTCCTCAAGAGACCATAAGAGTCCTAAACCTGAATTCGGAGGACGGAGACCAAAAGTCAGAATAAGAATGTCATCGGAGTTATGAAGAGGTAGATATGTCGTGGTCACTATTTTGTAGATCCAATTTCTACTTTTCAAAGAGGTGTCACTCCCTGTGGGTCTCTTCAAGTGTCTCAATGTACCTCTTCTCTACTCCCTCCTCCCTCTATCTTCACTGGTCCTCCTCTTCTCCCCCTTAGTTTTCTCCTCTCTCGTTAGATCGGTCATTAGTGAAGGAATACACGCGAGATGTCAACCCTGGTGAGTCTCTACAAGTGTCTCAATGTGTCTCTTCTCTTCTCTTCTCTTCTCTTCTCCCTCCTTCCTCTGTCTCCACAGGTCCTCCTATTTCCCCCCTTAGCTTTCCTCTCTCTGACTAGGTCGGTCATTAGTCAAGGGATGCACAAGAAGTGGTAGGTCTTGTGTGTTTCCCTAAGTGTCTCAACCCATCTCTTCTCTTTCCCCTCCCTCCTCTATCTTCACTGGACCACCTCTTTTTCCTCTCAGGTTTCCCCCTCTCTCGTCAATTCGGTCATTAGAACGAGGGTTCACTTTTACCCATGACTTCTGACCCAAGATTTCCATGTTTTAACTATTGTTTATGGTTTTTCGTTTCTAATTTTTAGATCTCATCTCCAACTTAAACGTTTTTATGTCATAATTTCTTTTTTTTTGTTTCAGTGTTTTTAATTTTTTTTTATATACTTCAAACGAAAATTTTTTTATCCCAGAAAAAAACGTTTCATCGAATATTTTTACTTTTAATTTCCTCATTATCTCCTGAATTTTAAAAAAATTTAATTTCTTATTATTATCATTTTTATACAGATCCTGAAAGAGACCACAACAACACCTGTCACACCCCAGTCAATTAAAAGTCTATTAAGGAACTAGGTCGAATATGAAGAGTTCCACATATCCGGGGAAGGATACATCAGCCACGATTGATGTCCCAAAATCAGATAACGTGGACAGTGAAGGTTCCACCAAAGGAGACAAAATCGAAGACAAAGGACCAGAGAAGTCACAGACTAAAGACGGGACTGTGTTCCCCCGCCACCACCTGTGAAAAAATCCGAGTGAACAAGTCAGCGCGACACCCCTCCCTCCCTGCGACTTTGTTTATTGTGACCACACACGAGCGTCACAGAGTCGGTGTGACCCGGACGGGGGTGAGTGCCGCACACACGAAAGAGACAGATGCGACGTACCCGAGATCCAACGAGACGACTCTTGACAGGCTCCGGTCGGGACTCGACGTACGTGGAGGGTCCAGATTCGGTGAGTCCAAGTCCGTGAGACCACCGGGAGTCTCCGTGTCTGAGCCAACCCGGACGCAGAACACGGGAAGGATCCAGACTCGTCGAGTCCACTGGTCCGCAAACCGTTCGTACCAGCGACGCTGAATAGCGGAGAGGACAGGGACTACGACAAAAGACCCACATGTTGGTCGTGTAGAAGAGTCCGTCTACAACTGGTAGGTCTTAGGGTTCTTCAGAACCAATCGTTGTTTCGGACGAACGTCAAACCATCTACTACGGAGAGACCCCGGCGTTAACGGGGGAAGGCCGAGACCGACGGGAGTGGACGGACAGTGGTCTCCCCCTACCAGACGTCACCCGATCGAGACGAGTCATGAAACAAGACACTCGCCCGGACCACCACAGAATCCAATCCCGAAAAGCGCCCCATCGATAGGGTGTCAGACCAAACGATAGAGTTCAATCAAGGGAGTCTAACGGGAGTCCCGTAAGTCCGGCCAGGAATGAGTTCGTTACGTCGGTCATGGAGGGTGAGTCGGGGACGAACGATCACCGCCTACGTCCGTAGACACGACGAAGAGGCGACCCTCAATTGGCAACCCGTGCATTAGACACCCCAAATTAATAAATAAATAAAAAGAAGGGCCAATACAACGGGAGACTCCAAGGTTCGGAGTGGTGTCTGAACGGTCACTCTCACAAAGGACCACAAACCTTTCAAGAGAGAAAAAGTTCTGAGGGAAGGACCCTACCTAGAGGTAGGGATAGAGAAAAAATAGAGAAAAATAGAAAATATAACAAGGATGGAGGAAATCTTCTATTACCCGACGAAAAGACCCACGGACTACAAGAGACGACCGTAAGTCTTCAACAAGACACCTTAAATGAGTCGCAAGTTTACAAGAAAACTACTTAAACACTCCCTCTTTCACCAGACGGGTACGATAAGGAGACGGTGGAATCCTGGTGGGGGAAGTGACCCAAAAATTAGAGTCAACAGAACGACTCCCGTCCTTAAGACAGAAATGACGACTGAGGGGTCAAGATCCAGATCGGGGACTACGTCTCGGTTGTAAAATGTTTTAAACAGTTGGTTGTTACTTAAGCCACTTTAATGTATAACAGTGGGTGTACATTTGAATAAAGTACAAGATCCACGTGAAACCCCAAGAGAAAGGTCACGGGACAACTCAAAAGAAGGAACAACCTCAAAGTGAGTACCGCTGTGGGAGAGGAGGGAACAATAATCGATAATTCTAAGGATTTTGTCTGCAATTCTCCGATCCTAGGGAAAGGTCGGGGAAGGGGTGGGTTGTGGATTGAGTCTTCGTACAGGAAACTTAAACCCTCTGTCTGACAGAGGTTACGTGGAAGGTCCTCCCAAAGGTATCGTTGGCGACGGTGAAGTTTCCACGGTCTTGTAGAGGTAGAATGTAGATTGAAAGAGGGAGGGACACGCACACGACAAGTCCATTGTGGTCCGCCAACTTTACTCGGAGTCCAGTGGAATGGTTTACAAAGTGTCGACCGTCCTCGTCCACATGGATAATTTATTTAATGTACTCCGACCCCGCAGTAGAAGGACGGTGAGGTCTCTCTTCCGACGAAAGTAGTCTAGACGACAGCCAGTCCTTAGGGACCAGAATTTCCCGAGTCACAGAGACACGAGACGCTACTAGATCTACCACCCCACCCAACCCCCACCTCCCTTTACATATACATATGTGCACCGAGTAAGAGAAGTAACATGTCGTGTTTGATTGTGTTGTAACATCTCGTTAATGTGATGTCAATTTTTTTTCACTGAGTCACATCAAGAAAAGAAGAAAAAGGGTAATGAGTACGAACGAAAACTTACAAGGGGTAGGAACAAAACCTTCAGTTTACTTCCCCTTCCGTCGTTATCATTGTATAAAACTCCCCTACTCCGAAGTCTGGCCCATAGAGTAAAAACAGTCCTTCGGTGAGTGTGGATCTTAGGAGTGAGAAGATTATTCTTCTAAACCCCAACACAAGGGTCCCAGATGGGTTTGAGTCGACACGTGTCGTGAGACGTCATTGTACCAAATACAAATGAATAAATAATGAACTAAATCGTTTATAACCGACCCAAATGTGCATTAGTGTTTAGGAAAGTCTCAGTTCTTTTAAAATAAATAAATCTTTAGTAAGAACATATCAAACATTACACTGTAAATATAATACTACGTACTGCGAAGCACAAATTAAAAGAAAGGAAAAATAAAGTGACTCGACCCCTCCCACACCGACCCTTACACTAATAGACTACGAATAGTATACGAATACTTTTCCGAAGATCGACAACTTAAGTGGGGTACCGTTTCGAACACAATATTCCCCTTCACATGGTCCTTCTCTTTCTACCTTTTTTTTTTTTTTCTTTGGTCTCCTAGTATTCTTCACAAACGACTAGAAATACACTTATCTCAAGACGTATATTTTATCTTTTATATAGATAAAGTGTTTTACACAAACCTACCTAAAACCCTGTATACGTGTATGTTTTACGTGTGCTGGACAATGATGAATTTGGCGATCTACATCTGACAAGAGACGACACAGTCGCACACGTCTCGACTATCTATCTTATACATTATCAATGTAGTGGAATCTTTAAGTTGTAAAGGTCGATCTTGACTACTAAACTATGACTAAAGATTACAGTAAGATATGTAGTGCAGTAACAACGGGTCGCAGTTCTGACGACTAAAACTTCTCGGTCCTCAGAATATCACACCAATGGACCGAATCTCTCCTGAAACCTCACAGTGTAAAAGTATCCACCGAAGTTAGTTTTGTCTTTGAGAATAATTCCATTACTGCATAGAGTAAACAATGTTTAGGATTAAAGTTGAGTCTATCATATACTAAATCTCTTTCTTAACACACGTACGAGTCAGTACAGACTAACACTGGAGTACCTTACATCGGACAGTCCGAGGAGACAGGTACCCTAAAGGTCCGTTCTTATGACCTCACCCAACGGTAAAGGAAGAGGTCCCCTAGAAGGACTGGGTCCCTAGTCTGGGTGTAGAGGACGGAACCGTCCGTCTAAGAGATGGTGACTCAGTAGACCCTTTCATTTATTATTTTATGGATCTGAGAAGAGAGTACTTTGTAAGATTAAGATTAGATTGAGATAAAAAGAGGTTTAATTAAGATGGAACTTAGAAAATTGAACCTCCATCTCACAAGGTTGGGTAGTTCGGTAAAGGTGTCCCTGAACTCTTTAATTTCGAGGGAAGGGACCACCGAGTCTACCATTTCTTAGGTGGACTCTAAGTCCCCTGGACCCAACCTAGGGACCCAACCCTTCTAGGGGACCTCCTCCCTTGTCGATGGGTGAGGTCATAAGAACGGACCTCTTAGGGTACCTGTCTCCTCGGACCGTCCAATGTCAGGTACCCCAACGTGTCTCAGCCTGACTCACTGATTCGTGTCGTATCCAATGACACAATTCCCTTTCAGTCCTAAGTCTTTTATTCGGACACACAGGGTCCTAGTAGACATATCGTCCCATTAAAGAAGAAAAACGTCATTTGAACAAAGATGAGTACCTTTATGTTATCTTACTAATTGTTCTACAAAAGACTTTAGAACCCATGTTTTTGTAGACAAAACAAAATACTGGAAACTTCGGAGATTTCGATCCAGAGAGGGGATTGAAAGGTAGAGACAATCGAGTAATATAAACAAAATAAGTACATTAAAAACAAACAATCTTGTTTCCATGTCGACCAAACTACCTTATATAAAAACTCTTTCATCGAACGGATATTTAAGTAAACGAAGTGTTATTAATTAAACTTGTTTGAGGTTTTTATACGAAATTATTGAAGAGTCTAGGGTTAATCCCGGTTTAATTACCGAAGGTAAATACCGTCCCGGTTAGACTAATCCAGAGAACAAACCAACACGACGTTCGTAATAGGTGGGACTCCCCGTGGTTCGATTTAGGTTTAGAAGTCTAACTAAATTGGTGTTTACACATAAATATTTAACGTTGACTGAAAAGATTAATTAAAACGTAGTACGATTACTAAAAAGAAACATTGGTGACTAATATAGTCCTCCCTAGGGTCGGTCTAGACCTCGGTAAACGTCAGTGACAATCACACCTCTCTTTACTCTCCTTCGTTATTTCTTTCGTCGAAGGTCCCTGGATTGAGGACCTTCCATTAATAACTAAAGTGGTTTACAGATCTCTTCGTTACGTTAGTTGTCGTAGTCAATCATGACGATGACGACGACGATTCAGTGAAGTCAGTACAGACTGAGACACGTTGGGGAATCTACCGTCGGGTGGTCCGAGGGGGCAGGGACCCTAAGAGGTCCGTTCTTGTGACCTCACCCAACGGTAAAGGAAGAGTTACGTACTTTCACTTTTCATTTCACTTCAGAAAGTCAACATAGACTGAGAAGTGTTGGGGTGCCTGACGTCGGATGGTCCGAGGAGGTAGGTACCCTAAAAGGTCCGTTCTCATGACTTCACCCCATGGTAACGGAAGAGACCGTAGTCAATCATTCTGGGTGGGATAATAGGTAAAATGTCGATCCAAATGAACATTGACTTAAAAAAAAGAAAACGACTTCTTTTACAAATTTACTAATAACTTTTCAGAGACAGTTCCAATCTGCAGTTTCTTATACTTTACCGAAGGTCAATACCCTTCCTTTTCAGTACTCCTGTCTAATTGGTCTTTATATTCCACAGTCCTGTCCCGAGATCTGATTCCTCCTCCTCTGGACCTATAATCCCAGAAAACGAAGAATTATTCTCAGTAAAGGTCAACCGGTCGACCACCATAACTATACTCATGTTCTTTTTTGTCACTGTACCCCGACCGTACTCTCTTATCTTATACGGTCTACCTTCTTCACACCAACTCGGAATCGTTTCGATTTTGTTTGATTTGTCTCCACTCAGTTTTGTGTTGATAGTCCTTGATAGTGTTGTAACATTTAGTTCATATAAATTTAATTTTTTTTTGTTTCTTTTATTACCATTATTTAAATTCAGGATGACCTTTATTCCCCCATCTCTATACTTACCTCTTCCTACTTCGTTAAGTCTCACATGACAATCTCAGAACCCGAAGGTCCACCGAGTTCACCATTTCTTAGGTTGACGGTTTATCTTCGGAGTCCCCTGAGTCCAAGTCAGGGACCCAGTCCTTCTGGGTGACGTCATCCTTTACCGTTGGTAGAGTTATAAGAGTGACCCCATTAGGGTATCTGTCTCCCCGAACCACTTGAGGTACCTCAACGTTTCTCAACCTAAACTGACTCGTGTGTGGACGTGTGTATAATCCCAGATGATCTTGGATGATCGAAACAAACATCACTACGAAAGATTCCGGGTGAACTGAAGTGTAAGATCCTACAGACCGAGATCTACTCACTAGTGTCGTAACACTAATAGACCCAACACTTCTAGAAAAAACATGTCAAGAAGACACATAAGAACGGTGGACAAGAATTATAGAAGACGAAGACACTCCAGGTATGGTAAAGACAGGAAATAGCTCGGGGAGAAACGTACTTTACAAGGGAACCACAGAGATTAAAAGAATTTCTCAGAAAGGGTAAGACAAGAAATGGAGATAAAGAAACGTAACTAACGACTTCTTCCGAAAGAATAGAGAAGAACGATAAGAAACCTTGAGACGTAAGTCTACGAATATAGAAAGGAAAAGAGGAAACAAAAAGTAGAGAGAAGAAAAGTGTCGATAAACATTCCGGAGGGGTCTGTCGGTAAAACGAAAAAACGTAAAGAAAAGGTACCCCTACCAGAACTGAGGACAGAGGACATGTTACAGTACTTGGAGTAAGGTATCAAGTAGTCCGTGAGATAGATAGTCTAGATCGGGAATTTAGACAAAGAGTGAAGGTGACATATCAGTATTCCCTAAACTATATCCAGTATGGACTTACCAGATCGCCAAAAGGGATGAAAGAAGTTAAATTCAGACTTAAACCATTATTCCTCAAGTACTAGACTCGGTATTAGTCGAGGACCAGAACAAAAACAACTGACATATCTCGAAGAGGAAGAAACCGACGTTTCTTATATAAGTTAGACTAAAGCCACAACTGGTAGACCACTACAGGTACACATCTCAGAAGAGAACACAACAATCCTCTCCTACAAACGATACTGGTCACGTAAAAGAACCGTTTTGAGATAATCAGAAACGAGACGAAGTAAGGTGTAAGGTTCCGGATTAAACGGACAATGAGGTCCACAAAGAACTGAAGAATGAAAACGTAAGTTCAGGGGATATTACTTTTCCTGTAGAAAAAACCACAATCAAGATTTTCCAGAACATCCAGAAGTATCTTGGCAAGTTGAAGTCGAAGAAGTCGTAATGACCAACCCCGTATCTGAACCTAATGACACTATAACTTACCAAACGGAACCTCTCCTTGTCTCTAGTAAGACAACAAAAACTCTAACGTAGGTTCATGAGATAAAACCTGAGAAAACAACTGGTACTACCGATGAGGTAAAGAAGACTCCCTAAGGACGGACGTCGTCATCTATATTACCAGTAGACTCAATTTAAGTGGGTAAGGTCAGGTAAAATCAAGGGCTAAGGACCTTAACGGTCCGAAGTCGTTATCCACTTGGCACTTGAAGGACTACAAGTTCGACCTAAATCTTTTCCGTTTCCTCGGTCTTTAGTTTAACGGTTGTAGACGACCTAGTACCTTTTTCGTTCTCTCAAGGTCTTTTTGTAGATAAAGACAAAATAACTGATACGGTTTCGAAACTGACACACCTAGTGTTATTTGACACCTTTTAAGAAGTTCTCTACCCTTATGGTCTGGTGAACTGGAAAGAGAACTCTTTAGACATACGTCCAGTCCTTCGTTGTCAATCTTGACCTGTACCTCGTTGTCTGACCAAGGTTTAGCCCTTTCCTCATGTAGTTCCGACATATGACAGTAGGACGAATAAATTGAATATACGTCTCATGTAGTACTCTTTGCGACCTGACCTTCTTTGTGTTCGACCTTAAGTCTAACGGCCCTCTTTATAGTTATTGGAGTCTATACGTCTACTGTGGTAGGAATTACGTCTTTCACTTCTCCTCGATTTTTCGGAGAACTACTTTCACTTTCTCCTCTCACTTTTTCAACCGAATTTCGAGTTGTAAGTCTTTTGCTTCTAGTACCGTAGACCAGGGTAGTGAAGTACCCTTTATCTACCCCTTTGTCACCTTTGTTATAGTCTGAAGTAAAAAAACCCGAGGTTTTAGTGACGTCTACCACTAACGTCCGTACTTTAATTTTCTGAGAAAGAGAAACCTTCTTTTCAATACTGGTTGGATCTATCGTATAAGTTTTCGTCTCTGTAATGAAACGACTGATTCCAGGCAGATCAGTTCTGATACCAAAAGGGTCACCAGTACATACCTACACTCTCAACCTGACACTTCTTCCGACTGGTGGTTTCTTAACTACGAAAACTTCACACCACAACCTCTTCTGAGAACTCTCAGGGAACCTGACGTTCTTCTAGGTTGGTCAGGTGAGACTACCTCTAGTCAGGATCCTAAAGAAACCTTCCTTACTACGATTTCGACTTTGAGGTCATGAAACCGGTGGAGTACACTTCTCAACTGAGTAACCTTTTCTGAGACTACGACCCTCCCTAGCACCCGTCCTCCTCTTTCCCTGCTGTCTCCTACTCTACCGACCTACCGTAGTGACTGAGCTACCTACACTCAGACTCACTTGAGGCCCTCAACCACTACCTGTCCCTTCGGTCCCTCCGACGCTAAGTACTCCATCGTTTCTCAGCCTGTACTGACTCACTGACTTGACTGACTGACTCTTGGATGATCCTCCATTTATTCACCATGCGATTCACGAAGACCGACTTTTGGAGATGAGCAGAAGTGTATAGGTATCGATTCTGTTACGTTCCTAGACCTCGAGTATCTCTCATAAGAACCTGGTACTAAGGAAAGTCAACTACATCCAGTAAGATAGTCATTGTGAAGGTAACAAAATAATTAGATGTTTTGTGTACCCTATCAGATTTATCTTTATGTAGAACTGACCAGTCACTTGTACTTTCTAAAATCAGAGTTCAATACAAACGTTTTAAAGAGATAGGTTTACAACCGTGGACCCTTCTCTTTTTTTACCTGATAAAGAGATCTCCTAAACGTTAAAAAAGATAATAAAAGATAAAAAAGGGTGGATAAAAAGATCTTATAACTCGTCTCGAGGGACACGATACGTGATCCAGGAGCAACCAATAAATAAAATTTATCGGTCACACATGAGGACAATTTAACCTAAACCACTCACATATACAAGTATAAAGAACACAAATACGAAATCATTGGGTGAAGTAAAACAAATCCTTTATATCCCATATCTAAGGTTCGTATTTTACTACGGAGTGTTCTGGGTTTCCGTCCTAACATCGACTCAAACGGTGTACTTGGTTCCAACAGAGGGAGTCCTCAGAAAAGACAGTCTAGTCGTCCAGGAGACGGTAACGAAAGGTCAGTCGTACCGTCTTTCATCGAAGGTCAGTCAGTGGTTGACGATAATTATTATTCAGCTGAGTTCTCTCGTTGACCTAACCAACTTCAGAAGGTCAGGAGTAAAGACTAACCAACCTACTCCTGGTCAGTAAGGCCCCTGTAATTCACATACCTCACCTCCCCGCCGTTCCGGTGGCCCTCAAAAGAGGACACCAAGGAAAGTGGCGTCGGCGCATCTGACCCTGACTTCCTCTCACTCTTAAAGACCTCCTTCAGTACCGCTCCCACAGGAGAGACCACCGGTTATCGTGACTTCTCCACGAATCATCGGTCTTTTTATCCATCGTTCTGTGTCCCGTATTGATGGTCATAACGTTCTTTCTTTTTTTTTTTTGTTGTTAAACTGTGTTTTTGTCTGCTCGGGGTAGTCGTTCTCACTCACCATCCCAAGTTTGTTGGTCTGAGAGACCAGTGACGGTGGAGGGGTCTTAAATTGTTTCAAGGTCGACCCTGGGATCCTACTTTTATATACCTTACTACTGGACTCAATAACCTTTCCCCCCTCTATTGAACTCCGACGAAAGTAAAAAAAAATTAAAAATTTTTTAAAAATAAAAATGAAATAAAATGAAATGTTATGACATAACCAAAACGGTATGTAACTGTACTTAGGTGGTACCCACATGTACGCTAACTCCGACGAAAATTTTCCTTTTAGGAAAGTTTCCTTCCCATTGATCAGTTAAACACCTCCGTATAAAGTCCTCCCGAATCTTACCTCGAAGGTAACCATTTGTGAGAAATGGAACTGAGTACACGGACTTCTCTCTTAACCGTCGGGTAGGGTGACGTTGACTTCTTCAACTCAAAGTAACAGTTTAATCGTCTGGGTCGGACATTGTGTAAAGTAAAGGAAGAGGTTATACACAGGAGTCGTAACTTAATGAAGAAATCAATTCGTATAAAAGGGTTGTGTACTAAAACAAACCAGTCTAGTTGTTTAAAGCGTAGTGTAGTTAGTAAACGTTAATGGTAGACCACTAGGGATTTTAACGACACACATTTTAAACGAATAAAAAATTTTGACAAAGCACACAGAAATAGAACCAGTCATACGTGCCTATGACGGAGAAACGAACACACGAGTCAACGATTCAACACAAGTTGAGACGTTGGGGTATTTGACATCGGTTGGTCCGAGGAGGTACCTTAAGAGGTCCGTTCTTATGACCTCACCCAACGGTAGGGGAAGAGGTCCCCTAGGGAAGGGTTTGATCCCTAACTTGGGAGTAGGGGACGTAACGTCCCCCTAAGAAGTGGTAACTCGGTGGACCCTTCGGGTAACGTCGGAATCTTCCCTATATTTAATAATCCCTGGTAAGACTAACGTTTGGTATGACGAACTATAGTTCCTCCGTCCTGATCCCCACCCCTACCTGTACTTATCCCACTGATTATACTTTAAAGAACTCTAGAGTAAGAAAGGTGAATATCGTTAATCAACTAAGTACCAACTCACCCTGATGGTATGATGGCGTGTTAACGTGAGTAGAGTGTGTGATCGTTTCATTACGAGTCTTAAGAGGTTCGGTCCGAAGTCGTTATGCACTTGACACTTGAAAGTTTACAATTTCGACCAAAAACTTTTCCGTCTCCTTGGTCTCTAGTTTAACGGTTGTAGGTGACCTAGTAGTTTTTTCGTCCTCTCAAGGTCTTTTTGTGGATGAAGACGAAATAACTGATACGGTTTCGGAACCGACACACCTAGTGTTATTTGACACTTTTAAGAAGATCCCTACCCTTATGGTCTGGTGGACTGGACGGAGAACTCTTTAGACATACGTCCAGTCCTTCGTTGTCAATCTTGACCTGTACCTTGTTGTCTGACCAAGGTCTAGCCCTTTCCTCATACAGTTCCGACATATGACAGTAGGACGAATAAATTGAATATACGTCTCATGTAGTACTCTTTACGACCTGACTTACTTCGTGTTCGACCTTAGTTCTAAGGACCCTCTTTACAGTTATTGGAGTCTATACGTCTACTGTAGTGGGAATACGTCTTTCGTTTCCTCTTGATTTCTCGGAGAACTAATTTCACTTTCTCCTCTCACTTTTTCAACTGAATCTCGAGTTGTAAGTCTTTTGATTCTAGTACCGTAGGTCAGGGTAGTGAAGTACTATTTATCTACCCCTTTGTCACCTTAAACACCGACCGAAATAAAAAAACCCGAGGTTTTAGTGACGTCTACCAGTGACGTCGGTACTTTAATTTTCTGTGAACGAGGAACCTTCCTTCCAATAGTGGTTGGATCTGTCGTATAATCTTTCGTCTCTGTAATGAAACGGTCGTTTCCAGGTAGATCAGTTCCGAAACCAAAAAGGTCATCAGTACATACCTACACTCTCAACCTGACATTTCTTTCGACTCGTGACTTCTTAACTACGAAAACTTCTCACTACAACTTCTTCTTAGAACTCTCAGGGAACCTGACGTTCCTCTAGGTTGATCAGGTAGGACTTCCTTTAGTCAGGACCCACAAGTAACCTTCCTGACTACAACTTCGACTTTGAGGTATTGAAACCGGTGGACTACACTTCTCGTTTGAGTAAACTTTTCTGGGACTAAGACCCTTTCTAACTTCTGTTCTCCTCTTCTCCTGCTGTCCACTACTCTACCAACCTACCGTAGTAGCTGAGTTACCTGTACTCAAATCCATTTGAGGCCGTCAACCACTACCTGTCCCTCCGGACCACACGACGTCAAGTATCCCAGCGTTTCTCAACCTGTGCTGACTCGCTAACTTGACTTGACTCACTGTGTAGAAAGAAAGTTCAACAAAATTCAAGATAAAATTTAAAAGTTCGTAAATTATTTACAGGTAAAAAAATTTAATTAATTAATTAATTAAATAAAAAAAACCCAGTAAAGAAAGAAAAAAAAAAATTTAAAAAATAAAAAAAATTTAAAATTTTAGAAATTAAGAATGTACGCAAGGGTTTGTACTTGGGGGGAGGGTGGAGGGAGGGGTGTTGTAACTTATAGATCATCTATGGTTAGTGGTTGATAATAGTACACTTTCAGTGGGACCCCCAAAACTTTCGTAACACTTATAATGACAGAAGGGAACCATCTACTTGTTCACCTTTGAGTCCCTCCCATTACATTGAATACGTCCTAATAGTTCGATCATAGTCCTTTACAACAATTGGATTTAATAGGTTTTATTAGGATAAATTAAGATAAACATACGAGATCTAATCACGAAATCGACTCATATATGGAAGGTGTTCCACTATGGGTCTGGATCAGAATAGGACCTTAGAAGAAAAACGTCTTACCAAGGAAGTGGAAGAACGAGATTGACAATACCCCGGCAGAGACTCAACTTGAAAGACAGTGTCGTAGAGTTCATCTACGACAAAGGAAGAAAATGTAGGGTCCATGTAGGTCCGACTTTCCCTTGTAGACACAGGAGGAAGGAGAGGCACCGACAAAAATTACTAAAAGAGGGAGGGATCTTGTTTTGTTTTGTTAGTTAGTTTCTTTGTTCGTTTTTTCTTCATTTTTAATTTTGCTGTGAGAAGTCTTGTGTTACAACTACTTAATTCAACAGAGATCTTAATTCAACAGTTTAAACAACTGGACTCAATTCGTAAATGGTCCCTAATGGTGTCATAATCGATTATAATCATAATCTTAACGATAATAGTTGATATATAGAATTTTTATTTCGTTGGATATTTATGCCAGTATAGTGTTTTGGGTGTCAGGAAGGAAATACCTTTTATTTTGTCAACGAATTTACACGTAGTACGTAAACCTTATTAAGAATAAGTCCCTTCGACCAAAATATAAGTACTGTTCGTAAAAGTTAAAATTATACAAACGAATGTACTCTACGTCTAACATTAAATTACCGTCTGACAAATTAATACGGAAGTAAACATATTTAACATTACAACGACGACGTATTTACTTCATTTTTAGAGAAATTAAAGGAGGAGTTATAAATTAAATTTAGTTACTATTTGTCGTCAACAGAGAAACTTTGTTACAATTAATTATAAGTCTTCTGATTTAAACAAAAACTTACATACCGTACACACCGTACAACCAAAGTATTAACTTGACCTTTATTCTAACTATCTTAATTTATTTGGGGTTTTCCTCTTTTACGGTACGTCAAGTAGAGTCACGTAGAGACGGCGATCCTTCTACATGTTATACCCGAAATGTAACACTTTAACAGGGATATTAGTAACAGGTTATACATTGAGTCCCTAATCGGAGTTTTATAAAATAAGTATATGATGTTTTAATAAGTTTACTAACTTCGTAGTAAAAAAAGAAAGTTCGACTAGGTCAGACAAAAATGTAGGTTAATTTCTTAATTATTCTATTTCTCCCCTCACTCTTCTCATTAAAACGATTTGGAGACATCCGGTCTACTGTATGGAACATGGTCCCTATATTTACTTATTATGTTCTACCGTGGAGAATTCCCTAAATATTACATTACGTCAGGTCTTTTTACCTCTCAAGATTATGTATGTTTTAACATTCACGAAAATATCTCTTATTACGTTATAAGCACCGTCCTCCTCTTCGTTCCGCGTCAATTGAAATGGATTTAATCGTTGGTACCCCAATATTTTTCAGTCTGTACTGACTCACTGACTCGACTCGGCTTGACTTTAATCGTAGTGGACACGCTAGTCGTGGTACTGAAAGTAATGATTATTACCTCATGACTCAGAGACAATATGTATTCTGTTACAAGATCCACTAAACAAAAACATATAAATTAGGAATACTATAGAGACGTCCAGGTCTCTACAAGTTGTTAAACAGGCTCTTCTGTGTCGAATATTTGTCGTGTTTATTTGGTATTTTAAACTTGTGTGGTTTTTAGTAGTTCCATAGTCTTCTTAAACAGGTAAAACTCTCACCGGGAGTGACGATCCAGTTTTTGTCTCCTTAGTCTCGGGGGGTACCCCGCCATCATCACATCACCGTCAATAAGTCAACACAGGCTGAGAAACGTTGGGGTACCTGACATCGGGCGGTCCGAAGAGACAGGTACCTTAAGAGATCCGTTCTTATGACGTCACCCAACGGTAAAGGATGAGGTCCCCTAGAAGGGTTGGGTCCCTAGTTTAGACACAGAGGCCGTAACGTTCGTCTGAGAAATGATAGACTCGGTGGTTCCTTCGGGTTTATATTACATCCACGACACATTTGACAACTTCTACTCACCGTTTAAGTTCACGACAAAAAAACACTTTATAGTGTCTTAAAAAAAAAGTTGATAAAAGGTGGGAAAAAAGTCAACTTAGGGACCTATACGTCTATACATTCCTCTCCTCGACCGTATTCGGGTCAGTAACTCTCTGAAACTGAAGTGTTCCTGTAGTAGGTAAGTTCTTGACTTTGAGTTTGAACTTTGGTTCGTCTCTCTTTCTCCACGGAAAGAGATCGAGGAACAAATTTCGTTAGAGGGGAAGGGATGATTAACAGTCAAAGGGTAGAGAACTTAACTCAGAAGGGAGAGAATTTTTTTTTTTTCGAATAAATGAACTAACGTAAGTCTAAGGCCAACGTCGTTCACCGTAGAAAGTCAACGTCGTACTCTGGAGAATCAACACCGTACATCCTAGATCAAGGGACCGACCCCAAGTTTGAATCCGGAGGACGTAACCCTCGTGTCACAAAATCGGTGACCTGGTGGTCACCGACGACTAGAGTCGACGAGAAAGTAACAGGTGATAATAAAAAACGGACCTAGTGACGACGACCCTCTTCCGTTACCGTTGGGTGAGGTCATGAGAACGGACCTTTCAGGGTACCTACCCCCTCGGACCACCCGACGTCAGGTACCCCAACACTTCTCAGCCTGTACTGACTCACTGAAACGAAAGTGAAAAGTGAAAGTGGGTCACCTCTTCCTTTACCGTTGGGTGAGGCCACAAGAACAGACCTCTTAGGGTCCCTGCCCCTTCGGACCACCCGACGGCAGATACCCAGCGTGTCTCAGCCTGTACTGACTTCACTGAATCGTCATCGTCGACGACGACGAAGGATTGACGAAAAAGACAGAAAACGGAGTGGAGTATAATTATATGGGATGTCAAACTACGTACTAGTTAGTAAGTCTTAAAATTTTTCGTAGTGATGTGAGGTGCCAAATTTGAGACATTACTGAGACATGGGATCTCTAATTCCGGTTAATGTACACCGTGGTAAGTATCTGGGGGTGCAGTCGATCACGGGTGGATGTCTAGAGCTGTGCAGAGGAGGGGGTCGGGCACATCTGGTAGACTGGGTGTTTTCACAAATAGATACGTCTCAGTTGGAAGTATCGATATATAAAACAACATGTATAAAGGAGAACTCGTTAAAAACAGGGGTGTCTCCCAAAGGGTCCACCGCGTTACCATTTCTTAGATGGACGGTTATGTCCTCTACGTTCTCTGTGCCCAAGTTAAGGACGTAGTCCTTCTAGGGGACCTTCACCTTTCCCGTTGGGTGAAGTCATAAGAACGGACCTCTCAGGGTACCGGTCTCCTCGGACCGTCCGATGTCAGATGTCTAAACGTCTAAACCTGCACTGACTCTCAGTCTGTACTGACTCGCTTACTTGACTTGACTTGACTTGACTCGTGACTCGACTCGACTCTCACGATTATGAATATAGAAGGAATCTTAGCTTCCGTGGGTTGCTAAGGACAAAGGAAAGAGTAGCAACACAGACTGGGTTGGTACATAGAAGGGGTAGCAACTACAAGTAATATAAACATCTAGACAACAACTTTGTTAGTTTTGGAGGTATAGTAAGACCTTCGTTAGTGGTATTTAATCGAAATATTAAGAGTTTTATCGATTTACAGTTGTCGTTCAAATAAGATAAAAAAGAGGAGATTAATGAAGAATTGGGGGAAGATAAAACTCTCGTTTAAGGAGGTAAAAAGAGGAAGAACCTTATGACCTCAAACGACGTAAAGGGTTCCGACCGGGGACCCAAGAGAAAGAGTAGGAGGAAGAGGGAGGAAGGAGGTAAAAAATGGAGGACTTCATATTCAGTGATTACTAGAACACACGATTCAGTGAAGTCAGGACAGGCTGAGAGACACTGGGGTACCTGACATCGGATGGTTCGAGGAGACAGGCATCCTAATATGTCCGTTTTATGACCTCACTCAATGGTACTTAAGGAGGTTCCCTGGAAGGTTTGGGTCCCTAGTTTGGGTCCAGAGGGTGTAGCGTCCGCCCAAGAAAGGTTAGACTCGGTGGTCCTTACAATATCTGGTAGTTTATAGTGAGAGTGGGTCTCGTTCCCACGGGGAACACTCAGTACCGGAACGTCGGAAGACTTGTGTCGGAGTAAATTAAAATGTTCGTGAACACGTTCCGGGGTTTATTGGTCCGTGACTCGATTCTCGAAACACACTTCCCTACTCGCCACTCTACAAACTGTGGACTTCCTAGACCAGAATGGGACTCCGAAACAAGGACAGTGAATGGGGGAGTACCTCCCGAAGTACTTGATGTACTTATTAAGACCTGAGAGGAGAAAAAAGGAAATTCTAGCTAGCTTGTGGCCTTCTAGGTTGACTTAACAGTCAGCACAACCTACGGTGTCCCGGCAGAGTCGTCTGGTACGGGACTTAGGGTAGTGAGGGGAGGAACCCGACGAGACCCGAAGGAGAGGGTCATCGAACCTGGTAATCGGAGTTTGGGGTTTCGAAGACCACCACTTGACAGAAGTACATAGTGGTCGGGACGGGGTTTCCATTACACACGAGGAACTCCTTCCTTTGGTGTAGGAACAAGAGGTGTTGATCGGTGATACAAACAAGTCTTTCGAAAGAAGAAAAGTTACCTCTACTCAGTAAATAAAAGTTACACATGGAGTGGGTGTAAGTCTTGTCCATAAACTCTGTTGAATTTGAGTTTTTCTGTAGGTTTTAGGGAATGTCGTCCTTATGTTTTACCTTTTGTTGTAGTTCTCTGACCCTTTATATATTCAGTTTAGGGGGCAATCCATCAAAATATATCAAAGACAGAAAGCTTCGAAATTTAAGTTAAGACTTGAAAGACTTTCGGGTCTGTCTTTTCTCTTTTACCGGGAAGTACACTAAGAGTGACAATCCTCAATAACACAAGAGTTGAAGAGAAGTTAGGAGATAGTGGAATCTAGTGTCACACCACTATCTTTCACTGGTAACGAACGGACAAAAAGGTGACGTCGGGGACGTCCCAACCCAAAACAGACAAGAACGAGTAAGTCGTCTCCGGAGACGTTTGTACCAGAATGTTTCAGGTCTCAGTTAGGACTGGTGCAAACGTAACGTATACAGATTCCAGTTGGCTTTGAGTAGTGGCTGTAGGGAGGACAAGTGGTCTGTAGTTGATTTTGGAGTTTTAAATACCATTAAGATGTGTTTATTAAAGATATCGATAAGGTTCACCCCAAAAATTGACATATGTTGTTTTGAATCTCTTATGTAAAGACCTTCACATAGTATCTCTTCGTTACCGTTCCGACCTCTTAGTCTGACCATGTTACCTGGTCTCGAAACACAACTCCTTTGGTTCCTTTTATCAAACTACCTACCTAAGGTAGTTTGAGTCCCTGTCACACCAATCTTAAGACGACTGTGACCTCAAACGGTCAGACAGCACTTTGAGGAGAATGAGAAAGTAAACAGAGAAAGGAAGGTTTCACTCATCTCCCACCCCGCCAATTAACTGTCTTCAAATCGGTGCGGAGTCGGAAACAAAGTTCGTCTGTCCCTCTTCTTCTGGTCCAGAAGACAATGTACCTAGGGACGACGGGACATCTTGAGTTCGGGGACGTATCTTAATCGAGGACGCGACCTGCCTTCTAAGGGTCGTCCACTACGACTTTATCGGAACGAAGACGGACCATGAGAGTGCAGGGGAAACGAGGGTCGGGTCTGAACCTCCCACGCCGTACGGAGAGTCTCTACCAATTTACCCAATCATGTATGAGAGTGAATGAAGTCTGTAAACTTCCTAACTGTCACAGTCCCTTTAATCCGAATAAGAACACGGAGGTTCACTGTCTTGATTTTGACTCCACACCTACAATAACCCTTTGGGAAGAGGTACTTTCTCTCTTGACGGTTTCTCGTTCACGATGGGTTTCTACCTTACCGTCCGACCCCTCCCAAACCCTTGGGACCGGGGTTTGGTAAGTTCCACTCTGACGTACTCCCGAGTCGTCTCTTGGAGATCTCGAAGTGAAAGGTTACACCCTCGAGTGTAAATTTAAATTTAATTAAACTTAAAGCTGTAGTTCAAGGAGTCAACGTGGTCGGTGTAAAGTTACTAAGTCATCGGTGTATGTTAGTGCACGATATAAACTTTTGTTTCTGTATTTTAGAAGGTAGTAACGTTCTTTAAGATAACCTGTCCTGACAATACCTCCCGAAGTAAGTAGTTTAATCTGACGGAACTTACTTTTGGAAAGTCATGATTACCATACAACACAACACGACTCGAGTCAACGAGTCAACACAACCTGAAAAACGTCGAGGTACCTAGTATTGGGCGGTCTGAAGAGACACGTACCTTAAAAGGTACCTTATTATGACCTCACCCAACAGTAAAGGAAGAGGTCCCCTAGAAAGATTGGGTCCCTAACTCGATTACAGAGGACACAGAGGACGTAACCGTCCATCTAAGAAATGGTGACTCGATGGACCCTTCGGGGTGATTGTCATATATACTTTAGTATATGGAATCCTATCTTGAACAAGAACGATAAGTATAAGTTTACTCCGGTCGTTATGTTCAGGTCCAAGGTTCGACCTCCACTGTTGACCCGAGACGGGGTTTTGACCCCTGTTTCTTACTTGTTTCCTGTCTATCATTTATAAGATCTAAAACGACAAGCACACTAAAGACAGTATTGATTAGTTGCGTTCGACAATATTACGTTTACACCGGTGTCTGTTGTGTTTTTATCGACACTATGACACAAGGTCTTGGTGAAATACCTATCATTTTAAACTTAAGGTATATCAACGGTGTACAGTGTGTTATATGATAAGAAAACTAAAAAAGGGGGGGTTTGTGAACATTTACATTATCACATCAAACGTTGGAGAAGGGATTTCCCAGAGAGTCGTGACTTTATCGATTCTTTTCTAGTAGACTGGTTAGGAGAGGTTAAAGACGTTAACGGTTTTGTGGGACGGATATTCGTCATCCAATAACACCATTACAATCATCACTACACTAATAACGGGGAACGGGAAGTGGTAAAGAAGTGGGACTGACAGGACTTTTAGTCATATCGAATCATTAATGGTCGTGTCTGAGTAAATACTTACGAGTCAGGACAGGCTGAGAAACGTTTGGGTACCTGACATTGGACGGTCTGAGGAGACAGGTACCCTAAAGGGTCCGTTCTTATGACCTCACCCACCGGTAAGGGAAGAGGTCCCCTAGAAGAGGTAGGTCCCTGAGTTGGACCCCAGAGGACGTAACGTCCTACTAAGAAATGGTAGACTTCGTGTGTCCCTTCGGAGTCATTAATGGTTGTGTCTGGGTAAACACTTATGCTCGAAGTGATGAACTATCACTACGGCAAAGTTTGTTAAATTCCTTAGCAAAATGTGTAGACAAAATAACGACGACAATGACAATGAAATTTAACGTTTTATACCGTTCTAGTGTATGGATGACCTCAATAAAACTCCCAATGTACTGTATTAAAACCATTTTGGAAATCCTTTTATATCCAGTTGACACGTAAGATTTACCTTCGATAACAACGAGTGTAAGTATATTATTGTTAGTAATCTACCTTTGACCAACTTAACTGTAGTTTCAGACATATACATTACTACACTCTAACTGTTTCCGACGGGTCTTTTTTATTCAAGATCGTTTCGGTCGTGATCAATCTTAAAATAAGGATTACGTTTGTAAAGAAGGGTTTTCCTTATTAAAACTCCCGATACGGTTGACGATTTACGGTGTATTGTAGTCCTTTGAACTGAGCATTCCCTTCTCTTTAATACATAAACTAACCTTGCCGTAAAGGAGGTCAAAAGTCCTTCGATACTAATCAAAGGACGTTTACTCCGAAATTAACCTGGGAGAAACGTGACTACTCGTCTAGAACCCTCACAATAGAACAAGGAGTCCACCTAAACCAGTGTGAACCCATTTCTCGTCTCCAATCGAGCATCGGGTCGACACTGGTACTTGACAGTGTTCCTCTCTCCGACCTCCCTCCCCACAAGTAACGAAGGATTAAATTTTCGTTGGGAGGGGGTTTGGTAGGTTTGACATTTTCTACTCAGGGATCAAAAAGAAAGAGATAAGGAGTGAAACACCTGTTATACATGATTTTCACAGTCAAGAGTAAAAGTTATTTGAAAATAAATTTTTTGTAAAAATAACTTCATATCGACGAAAAGTTACGACACAATCAAAGACGACATGTCTGTCTTACTTAGTTGGTATGTCTATGTGTATAGTGGAGAACAAGCCTAAAGGAAGAGTAAATCCAGTGGTGTCTCGTAACTCATCTCAGAGGACACGAAAGACCAAACCAAGACGTATCGACAGACAAAATATGTCTAATAGGTACCATCCGTCTATGTAGTTAGGGTCAGAGGGTTAAGTAGAGTGGGGAGGAAAGACGGGACCCACAGGTATGTAAACAAAAGATACAGACACAGAGATAAAGACGAAACGTCTACCCAAGTAGAGACGGTATCGAGAGCTAAGATGTTTATACGTAGTTCTTTGATAAAAGAAAATTCGTATGTCTATTTCTGATTCAGTGTGGTGTCTTGGTCTTACTGTATTATTTTTGGTAATCGTTCTTTGTATTAAGACTTCTTTTCATAAGTCATGTCATTTGTAAATACCTCGTCATTTGTAAATAACTCGGTCCGTGACACCACCATATGTACTAGGGTTATTGATTCTTCGGTCAGGGACGAGAGGTCTTCAAGAATCGGATCATACTTTCTTGTCGTACCTGTTTTACACAAATTTCTCACCCAGTTTACGTCGTGATTCAAGGTTCGGAGAGGTCACGGTTTCTTGACAGTACACACCCGATTCCTGAGAGTCCGGTGTTCATCCCTACCGTAGCCAAGGTCGGGGACTACAGTGCAACACCCAGACCCGCAGTCGAGGTCCCTGTAGTAGGTCCTCCTCCCCGTGTAGAAAGAGAGAAGTGTTTCCGAGTCACGTAAATAGGTCGGAAAAAGAGTAACACCACTTTTACTTCCTTCTTCCTCCTCCTCCCCTTCCCCCCCGTCCTTCTTCTTCCGTCTTTTCTTCTTTCGCTTCTTTTGTTTTGGATGAATCTTTCGTCTTCCACCTTCTCTTAATAATATTTCTGTCTTTCTTTCTTTATTTTCTACCTCTTCTTAAGAATGTTTACAGTCTCAATTCTTCCAGGAATCGTAGTAGATCAGGTGTCGACCGTTTTAAAAGAGATTTCCTGGTCTATCAATAATAATGAAAAAAATAAAACTCCTAGTTCACCAGAGATTTGTTGACGTGTTGACGACAAAATGTCTGTCATACTTTATTTACCCGTACCGGTGTAAGGTTAATTTAAATTAATGTTTTCGTACGTCGACTAACCGTCCGATATCGAATGCCTGAGGACTTAAGATTGGGTACCAATGGTTGGTGTGTCGACTCGTAGAACCATACGCAATCGGTCCAAGAACCATTAAAGTGTATATAAGAGGTAAATTAAGGTGGGTTTGTAGGAATACTGTTTCCGGGACGAAGAGAACGAAATAGTCACTTCTTTGACTCTAAATCTCTGTAATTCGAACTTGTTTGAGGGGGCCTTCTCACTGACCCAGAACGAGTTCGCGAGTCAACGAGGCAGCACAAGCTGTCAAACACTGGGGTACCTGACGTCGGGGGACCGAGGAGCTGAGTATTCTAGAAGGTCCCTCCTTATGACGTCGCCCAACAGTAAAGGGAGAGAGCCTCTAAAAGGACTGGGTCCCTAGTTTGGGCGCAGAGGACGTAGAGGACGTAACAGTCCGCCTAAGAAATGGTGGCTACGGAAATAGGTAAAAGTCAGTGGTATTATAAAGAGGTAAAAGACTTTATGTACTGTCCAAGAGTCAAGATTGTCACGCCCTTTACCCTCCGAGTCTCAAGTCGACGAACGAGTGTACCCAGTCATTTGGGTACGGTCTCGCTCCCGACCTTGTGTGCATAGGACTTAAGATATTGGCGAACAACAGGTCCCATATCTGTGTTATGGAACGACCTGGCAATCCGTGTGGAGTCACACAGGTACACTCCGTGGGAAGCGTCCGTCGAACCGAAGAACTTAAACCGACCGGGACCATAAAGTTTACACTTCAAAATTAGGTTGAAAGAAAATTTGCTTTTTTTTTTTTTTTCGTATAAAAGGGACTCGACAACTTTACTTTATTAACAGAACTTATAACACTCTTTAACCGGCTCACGATCTCTCTTGTTACATTAAGATTAAATCACCCAAAAGATCATATCTAGTGACCACCCCCCACCCCCTCTACGATATAAAAAGAAAAGACAAGTTCGTACTTACCTTATAAACGTTGGACTCTACTGTCAAAATCGTTAAACTCTACTCGAGTAGAGGTTCATTTGGATTAAAAACCATAGTAGGTTGTCAGTGTTAGGTAAGCAAGACTGGTAATTTTGTTTACTGTTTCTTGTTACTCGAAGTGTCAAGTCCCCGCACACTTTAGTGACTACACTAGTCTTCCCTCACGATGATGGGTCGTTGGCCCAGAGGAGAAAAGTGAACCACTCCTAAATCTCCGGGACCTTCCCTTAGTCTGTGTCATTTACGTCTGTACGGTCTCCTAAGGGTCCAATTTGACTTTTTGTCTGCCTACACCAGAAGTATCGTCGGAACAGAAGGTGGGGTAGGGTAGGGTAGAGAAGTTAATTCAAGGTACAACAAGATCTTATCTTAAATAAGGGTCGAAACGGTGTATATTACATACACTGGGATTCTGTATATAAAGTAGATTGACTTGAAATTGCAGAAGTAGACACTTTAACCTTTTTTTTTACTAAAGACTTCAGAACTTAAATTTCGTCCGTGATATACATATTTTACTAACTGAGTCACGGTCATAATAATTTATAATGAAGAGAGGGAGGAGATTGAGGGATTCTTTATCTGCTACCTACTCTATAGGAGTGTCTAAGTTCATTACTTCTTTCGTCTGTCGTGGAGGAATGTCTGGGAACAATAGGGTGTGAGTCGACAAAAAGAACATCGAAGTGTAAAATAAACTAAAACAGAATGTTTTATTCACTTCTGCTCAAATTTCCCTCAGTGCGACAGAAGTCAATAAAAAGAGTAGAAAACAGAGGACACCCTCTTTTCCTGGAAGTTGTGTACGGGTCCCAAACCCCAAGGGGGTAGTAGAGACCAAAACCACGACTCTGTAGAGTAACACGATACTTTAATCACCGGATGGCGGTAAAGAGGGACAATAATAATAATAGCAAAAGAAGAGTAGAAATTCAAAGTCACAGACGCCACAAACTTCAGTACGTTAAGACGTAAACTTTCGTCGGTCGAGATTATATACACCAATCCCTCTGTGTCATGAAGAAAGTTAAGACTCTGAGTTGTGAGGTCTTTTAATCTGTACTTGAGTTGTGTGTTTTTATTGAGACGTACCGAGATGCTAAGGTAAAGACCTGTCTCGTCCGGAGGTCGGGTACACTTCACGAAAAAAGAAAAAGAAAAAAGATTGTCTAACTTAGTAACACTTCTGTGGGTGTCGTGAGTAAAGATTGAAACGTTTTGACAGTAAAAGTTAGTTCCCGTCCTCGATCGGTACTTTAATTCTTTACAGTTCCTTCCACTTCTCGAACTCCCTTCTTCCCTTGATAAAGTCTTAACTTTGCCGACCCTACCTGAGGTGACTTCCATTGTCTTATAACCTTATTGACGGACTTTTCACCCACTCAGTAGAGGGACATAGGGAACACTCTATACAGACACACAAACACACAGACACCTACCTCCTGTTCCTCCTCCTCCTACCTCTCCTCTCCTTTCTTCTTTCTTACACCTTACCCTACCACCCTCCCTATAAAGGAGAAACCATTTCCTCTCCAAACCCCGAAGAGACCACCGAGTCACCATTTCCTAGGCGGACGGTTACATCCTCTTTGTCCTCTAGGGACCCACACCTTCTAGGGGACATCTTCCTTTACCGTCGGGTGAGGTCATAAGAACGGACCCTCTTAAAGTATCTGTCTCTTCGGACCGTCTGATGTCAGTACCCTGACGTTTCTCAGTCTGTGCTGACTCGTACGTGTGTGTGCGTTTCCTCTCCAAAATAAAGGTTAGATTTCAGAAAATGAGGTACCGTAAAGGGCCGACCCACTAGAATACGGTTCAACTGGAAAAACCAAGAGTGAATGTTAAGACATTTCACTCCACTCCACTCCACTCCACTCCACTCCACTCCACTCCACTCCACTCCACTCCAAGTCAGCGAATCTACACAAACTTAGACGCCGGGGTACCTGACGTCGTGTTGTCCGGAGGGACAGGTAGTGTTTGATGACCTCAAGTGAGTCTGAGTACAGGTAACTCAGCCGCTACGGTAGGTCGGTAGAGTAGGAGACAGCAGGGGATGAGGAGGGTGGAAGTTAGAAAGGGTCGTAGTCCCAAAAATGGTCAAGAGTAGTCCACCGGTTTTATAACCTCAAAGTCGAAATCGTAGTCAGGAAGGTTACTTATAAGTTCTGACTAAAGGAAATCTTACCTGACCAACCTAGAGGAACGTCAGGTTCCCTAAGAGTTCAGAAGAGGTTGTGGTACCATGTTTAGTAGTTAATAATCCATGAGTTGAGAGTGTAGGTATGTACTGATGATCCTTTTGGTATCGAAACTGATCTACCTGAAAACAACCGTTTCATTATAGAAACGAAAAATTATACGACAGATCCAACCAGTATTGAAAAGAAGGTTCCTCATTCACAGAAAATTAAAGTACCGACGTCAGTGGTAGACGTCACTAAAACCTCGGGGGGTTTTATTTCAGAGAGTGACAAAAGTGACAAAAGGGTAGATAATCGGTACTTCACTACCCTGGTCTACGATACTAGGATAAAAAGACTTACAACTCAAGATTCGGTTGAAAAAGTGAGAGGAGAAGGTGAAAGGAGTTCTCCGAGAAATAAAGAAGAAGTGAAAGCCGGTATTCCCACCACAGTAGACGTATAGACTCCAATAACTATAAAGAGGACCGTTAGATCTAGGGTCGAACACAAAGAAGGTCAGGTCGCAAAGAGTACTACATGAGACGTATATTCAATTTATTCGTCCCACTGTTATATGTCGGACCTGAGTGAGGAAAGGGTTAAACCTTGGTCAGACAACAAGGTACAGGTCAAGATTGCCAACGAAGGACTGGACCTATGTCTAAAGAGTCCTCCGTCCAGTCCACCAGGCCATAAGGGTAAAGAACTTCTTAAAAGGTGTCACAACACTAGGTGTGTCAGTTTCAGAAACCGTATCAGTTATTTCGTCTTCATCCACAAAAAGACCTTGCGAGAACGAAAAAACTACTAGGTCGTCTACAACCGTTAAACTAGAAACCAAAGAGACGGAAAAAAATTTGGTCGAACTTGTAGACCTTCAAGTGGATGACAACTTCGGACCGAACCTCTTAAAACTCGTAATGACAATCCCACACTCTACTCACGTCAACACACCATCAAACTCGTAAGAAACCGTGACGGACGGAAAGAAACCCAAACCTTACTTTTGACTGGAAAAGGTCAGGACACCGGTGACGACTCAAAAGGTGTAAACGACCGTATAACTCACGTCGTGAAAGTGTCGAAGTAGAAAGTCCTAAACTTTGTCGAGTTGACCTTAAGGTAGTGGAAGTGATCGAAACAAGTATCACTACGAAGGATTCCGGGTGAACTGAAGTGTAAGGTCCTACAGACCGAGATCCACTCACTAGTGTGGTAGTACTAATAGACCCAACACTTATAGAAAAAACATGTCAAGAAGACACATAAGAACGGTTGAGAAGAATTATAGAAGACGAAGACAATCCAGGGATGGTAAAGACAGGAAATAACTCGGGTAGAAACGTACTTTGAAAGGGAACCATAGAGATTAAAAGAACTTCTCAAGAGATCAGAAAGGGTAAGATAACAAAAGGAGATAAAGAAACGTAACTAGTGACTCCTTCCGAAAGAATAGAGAGGAACGATAAGAAACCTTAACACGTAAGTCCACGACTACAGAAAGGAAAAGAGGAAACGGAAACTCCATTAAAGACGTTTGAGAGATACGGAACGACTCACTAAGTACAGGGATGGGGTTCATCTCATTGAACGTAAGATAAATGTAGTCTCTATACAGACCAAAAGCCACGTCAAAACAACTGACTCTTCAACTTATTTATGTTTAAGTTTCCTTAACTCGTAGATCCAATTTTAATCAACTAAAACAGTTTTAGGGTACGGGGGTTTAAATTTATAATAATAAAAAAAAATTGAAAAGTCCGTCCTCCCATCTTCCGTAACCCGACACTATGATGGAAGAGACCTACCAAACGTCCCTGTGTAACTCTACGGTTACGGGATCCTTCTCTTGTGTAAATCTTTGACCAATATTTGTCGACGGGTAGTGTCGGGTACACTACCAGACGGTTCTTTCGTTCGCTGTTGGTCGTCAATAAGTTTGTTCCTTATAAAATACTAAGTACGATATCACATAACTTATATAACGTACGTTTCCATTCTCTGTACCCAAGGTAGGGACCCGACCCTTCTAGGGGACCTCCTCCGCTACCGTCGGATGAGGTCATAAGAATGTACCTCTTAGGGAATCCGTCTCCTCGGACCACCAATATATCAGGTATCCCAACGGTTCTCAGTTTGTGTTGACTTCGTTGACCCGTGTTTCGATACAATACATAATCTTTTATGTTCACGTGTAAAGACGAGAAATAAATAAGATGTGTGTCTTATTTAAAATGTACCATCATATTTCTTAAGGATCCAGTGTGGACGATTCGAGAGATATAACCCTTTCGGTTTTGAAAAAAGAAAGTCAAAAGAAAAGTTAATTATAAACCTATCCATTATTAAATGTACTAAGTTTTACGTTGTTATAGGTATTTCTATACTTGTCTCTTCATATCAAAGGTATTATGAGGAATTGACCGAATAGGGAAATAACTCCATATTAACTATAAGTTTTACATACGAAAAAATTACACATGTAAAACTACTAAAACCTGTTCACACATGTGTACACTTCCGTAGAAATACTAGTTTCAAGATTTGTAAGGGTAGTGGAGGTTTTTACAGGAATAAAAGAACTCACACACACACCATTTTTCCGAATTGTTCCCTGGATACGAGAATTGTATAAATTACCCTTATTATGACACAACAATCACTATCCATAATACAAGATATCGTCTAGAGATTTTGCATGAGTAAAACGAATCGACTTTGAAATACGGACGACTAGACATTCAGAGGTAAAGAGAAAGGAGGGTCCGGGACCGGTGATGTTCACATAAGAAACGAAGACACACAATCTGATAAAATATATGGAATATATTCACTTGAGTGCATCATAAACGAGACGAGACTCATGGAAAAAAGTGAATGGTACCATAGTAGATCCAAGTAGGTACAACTATGTTTACCATTCTAAAGGTAGAGAATATTCCAACTTATTACAAAGTACCATACGTAGACGGCATAAAAGAAAAAAAAAATTAAAAAGAAAAAAAAAGAAAAAAAGAAAAAATTAAAATTTTAGAAATTAAGAATGTACGCAAGGGTTTGTACTTGGGGGGAGGGTGGAGGGAGGGGTATTGTAGAGACACCCAGTAGGGTGTCTCTACAATACATTAAAAATAAAAATGTCAGACAAATAGACGACTACCTCTAAACCGAACAAAGCTACAGAGCCGACAACACTTATTCGCACGTCACTATTGCCCCCACGTCGGTAGAGAACCTTTGAATCAGAAAACCCCCTAGGAACATAAGGAATGTCCACCACTTACTTGTGACACGGCTTGCATTCCCGACACTTACGAAAAATGAACCTGGTAAAGAGTCACAACAAATACGTCGACCACAACTGGATCTTGTTTATCGGACGGTCTATAAAACCGTCGTTTCTACGCGAATGAGTCTCAGTCATCTCTTAACGTTAAACCCTAGACGCTAATACCACTCGGTATAAGTTTAGAGGTGTACCGTTCCCTTCCTCTTACGAAAATACCCCTCCTTTCCTCCGACCCTCTCGAAATCATTTGTTTCTCAGGGGTCGAAATTTAACCGACGAAAGAACGGTCCTTTCTCCTGAGAAGGGAAAAGGACAATACGAGACATTAGAAGTGTCTCGTACTGTCGAAGGGTAAGACTAGAGAGTTGGTCCCTTCAAAGACATAGGGGGGGGGGGGGTAAAAGGGGAAAATTAGTTCCCCTTCAACTTATCTTGGAAAAACCTTCACAAAAAAAGACTATCTGTCTTACCGATTAAGTCCCCCATTACGAATTCCAGAAATAGAAAATCTTTGTGTAACACTTTTCTAACGAGATGGTTTTGTACCAACAAAAATTAATTTCGTTAATCCGATAACTTTATAACCCCGTAGAGAAATAGTCAACACCCAGTTTTCTTCGTCTTCGGTCCACGTCACCCGAAAGACACTGATAGAAATTTCCAGTCTCAAGTACTCAAAACTTTCCCCACCTATACTCTAAATGTTCTTGGTTCCCGTCTTAAAACCCTGTCTCCTAAACCAAGTGAAGTCAAGTCAGCGAGTCAGTACAGACTGAGAAACGCTGGGGTACTTGGCGTCGTACGGTCCGGAGGGACAGATAATGGTTGAGGGTCTCAGGTGGGTTTGGGTACAGGTAACTCAGGCACTACGATAGGTTGGTAGAATAGAAACAGCAGGGAAGAGGAGAACAGGAGTTAGAAAGGGTCGTAGTCCCAGAAAAGGTTACTCAGTCGAGAAACGTAGTCCACCGGTTTCATAACTTCAAAGTCGAAGTTATAGTCAGGAAGGTTACTTGTGGGTCCTGACTAGAGAAAATCCTACCTGACCAACCTAGAGGAACGTCAGGTTCCCTTAGAGTTCTCAGAAGAGGTTGTGGTGTCAAGTTTTCGTAGTTAAGCAGTCACGAGTCGAAACAAATATCAGGTTAAGAGTGTAGGTATGTACTGGTGATCTTTTTGGTATCGGAACTGATCTACCTGGAAACAACCGTTTCATTACAAAGACGAAAAATTATTCGACAGATTCAACCAGTATTGAAAGGAAGTTTCCTCATTCGTAGAAAGTTAAAGTACCGACGTCAGTGGTAGACGTCACTAAAACCTCGGGTCTTTTTATTTCAGTCGGTGACAAAGGTGACGAAGGGGTAGGTAAACTGTACTTCACTACCCTGGTCTACGGTACTAGAATCAAAAGACTTACAACTCGAAATTCGGTACGGTACACCCCGGTGGGTTCTACCTGTCCAGTACCGCCTCTCCAGACTGTCTTACACCAGGTGATTTCTTCCTTTACCGTTTCGTGAAGTCATAAGAACGGAACTCTTGGGGTACTTGTCATACTTTTCCGTTTTTCTATCCTGTGACTTTCTACTTGAGGGGTCCAGTCATCCACGGGTTATACGATGACCTCTAGTCACCTCTTTACTAAGGTCTTTCTTCCTTCTCTACCTCGGTTTCGTTTTTGTTGTGGGTCAACACCTACACTGACCACTATCTTCGTTCAAAGCTACGACATTTCTCGTTATAACGTATCCTTGGACCTTACGATCCAGGCACTTAGTTACGTTTAACCTTCACCAGTTTGTCCTCTACTGTTCTCACTTGTAGCTGTAAGATCCTTAGCCTCTTGATTTTACCTGACCTTACCCACTTAAATTGAGTCTACTGGTAATATAGATGATGACACCCGTCCTTAGGGAATCTTCTTTACGTCATCAGTAGTATCAGTTGTTTTCTCAGACTTTACGTCAAGTCAAGTCAAGTCAGCAAGTCAGCACAGGCTGAGAAACACTGGGGTACTTAGCGTCGTGTGGTCCGGAGGGACAGGTAGTGGTTGAGGGTCTCAAGTGAGTTTGCGTGTAGGTAGCTCAACCACTACGGTAGGTCAGTAGAGTAGGAGACAGTAAGGGAAAAGGAGGACGGGGGTTAGGGAGGGTCGTAGTCTCAGAAAAGGTTACTCAGTTGAGAAGCGTACTCCACCGGTTTCATGACCTCAAACCTACATTAGAGTTTTTGCTGTCTTACTAGAGACAAGTAAAGGTTCCGTTTGGTAAGTTATAGTGTCATTAGGTTCAGATACGGGGTTGGTCATTACGACTTCTTCGACTTCAACTTGTCAAGTTACTTCTGGATGTTCTGGAAGATCTTCATTGTGGTTTTTTTCTACAGGAACAGAAATATCCCCTGACCTTACGTTTTCTTCCCTCAGTTCTTTGTGGACCTCATTGTCCGTTTAAACCGGAACCTCATGTCTCACTTCGTCCCGTTTCCGATTGTCTCAAGACGGTTCTCTTACGTGACCAGTATCGTTTGTGGGAGAAGGTTGTTGTGTTCTCTTCAGAGATGTGTACCTATAGTGATCTACCAGTTGTGGTTTTAGTCTAACTAATATAATAAACGTCGGTTTCTACCTCTTCGAGATATGTCAATCGTTTTTGTTCTGACCCTCGACTGACACCGAGTATAGTACTTGAGGAATAATGGTTTAAGTCTGACTTTAACTTCTTTCACCTCTTTTGGTGATCTGGTAAGTTCATACTGGATTTAGTTTAGGGAATACTGATATGTCACCTTCACTCTTTATCTAAATTCCCTGATCTAGACTATGTGTCTTACGGACTACTTGATACACGTCTTCAAGTACTGTAAAATGTCCTCTGTCCTTAGTTCTGGTAGAGGTTCTTTTTCTTTATGTTTTTTCTTTTACCAACAGACTCCTCCGGAATGTTTATCGACACTTTCCTTCCCTTCACTTTTCGTTTCCTCGTTTCCTTTCCATATGGGTAAACTTACGTCTCAAGGTTTCTTATCGTTCCTCTCTATTCTTTCGGAAAGAGTCACTAGTTACGTTTCTTTATCTCCTTTTTTTTGTCTTACCCTTTCTGATCTCTAGAGAAGTTCTTTTAATAAACCACGCGGATATGTTTAAAACGACTAACATACATTATTGTAGTAATCACACGAGTTGATTTGGACTCCTACCTCCGACCATTCACGTCACTTTCACAACATTTAGAGTACTTTGTCGTGTCCAAACAGTCGTATGGAATAGTCTTTTTACCCAAGGAACTACTGGTACTGCAAGTTTTCCTCAAGGGGGAAGTGGTCTTTGTGTCGTGTCTCCTCCGTCATTGGACAGACGTTCCCTTCCGTCATAACAACGAATTACCCCGTTGTAAGATGAAGAATAGGACCTGATCCTTCTAAGTAAACTGGACACTCCAAAGTCTAATCGGGGGACAGGGAGTTGTACTGTTTAAGTAACCGGTGTTATAGACAGACCTCACTCCCGAAATAGAAAAAGAGGAACATAAAAGAGAACGTGTGTGAAAGAAGATCTACATTGTTGTTGTTGTTTTTTTTCTACGTTTCTTAAAATTTTCTGGATCACTGTCTTTGGAACTAAAACTAAATTATGACGATTTACCGAAATTGATAGTTAAGATCTTTTCAGTGACGAGGAGGACTTTTGAGATAAAAGAACAGACACTTACTCCCTTTATTATCATTGAGTACCGTACAAATCTTTCGAACCTTTATTTTGTACTTTTTTAGGATCGTGACTATAGGAGGTTCGTCTACTATTTAAAAAAGAAAAAGAGAATCCAGTGGAAAAACGTCGAGAACAGGGACGGGACGGGAATAGAGAGTAAAAAACGGTGAAGTCACGTAGGAGTGAGTTAAGGTTTGTGGTCATTGACTTAAAGAACCGACTCCCTAAAGGAGTCACCCCCGTCCCGTACGAGTCGGAGAAGTGTACTATCTAGGGGTCGGTAGGAGTTCGTTCCTGGTTACTTTCAACCATATACTTTCTAGATCAACGAACCGGGAACCCACCTGATTGAGGGTCCACAAAGGGTACCAAGGAAATACCCTAATTCGAGACCAGTGAGTGTCGTTGAACTAGTGAGTACGAAATGATCGACAGAAAGAACAAGACTTATGAAAAAGAGATGTAGAAAGGTTATTTCATGAACATGAACTCAGATGAAGACCCCCTTAGGTTTGGGAGTAGTGGGAGGAAACTTTAAGGTCTTGTCAATCAACGTACGTAGTTTTGGATGATAAATATATTGGTATACACTTTTGACGTAGGTGTGTTGTTTCCTCTGTAGAAACGGAACGTGGATACAAAGGATCGTTGCACGAAATAGTTGTCTGAAAACGAAACACGTCCGTCGACCTACAGGAGAACCAACCCATCCAACTGAGAAGACTCCTGGTCAAACATCTTTCCATGTCAAATCGCTCGTACGATCCAACGAAGCCAGCACAGACTGAGAAGCGTCGGGATACCTGACATCGTGTGGTCCGAGGAGGCAGGTACCCTAAGAGGTCCGTTCTTATGACCTCACCCTAGGAGGTCCCCTAGAAAGGTTAAGTCCCTAATTTACAAGTTTAGAATGTAGAGGACGTAACCGTCCGCCCCAGAAATGTTGATCGTGGTAGACCCTTCGGATATGAAATTGATTGAAACTTAAATTAAAAGTAGAAGTGGAACGGACTTCGGTATCACACTAATTAGAAAATAATCAAACCTTATACAACAAAGAAATACCGACATACTTCTCTGTAATAGGACATATGAACACTTTAATAATAGTAAGGGTGTCACTTAAGTACAATTTAGGCAAAAACGGTTTTTGTCAGTATTTAGTATTACCACGGTCTGAGTCCGTTTTGTCTAGAAGGGCTAGGTCCTTAGTTTGGTTCCAGAGAACGTAACGTCCGTCTAAGAATTAGTTAATTCGATAGTCCCTTCGAGGAGAATAAAAAAAAAAATGGGATTTATTATATTAAAACGATACATGGAAGATAGGAGAATTTTAAAAAAGTAAGGGATACAAATATTAAATTGTAAAAAATTTTATATGAGTAAAGTTCCGGTACGATCCGTAGAACTGCTCGTTCCCCAGGAGAGGACTCTGAGTCGGACATCTGTCATTCCCGACCTTCCTCTCGAAACGTCGATGGAAGAAAACCGTGTTTGTGTTGAACATTTCCATTTACACCGTCTCCTCCTTCCCCCGGGCCCGTCGGTGACCGGCGGAAGGAAGGAGCCATTTCCGTCCCGGCCCTTGCCCGGTCAGCGTACGAGGGACCCGGACGAAGAAGGGAAGTGATGTGACAAAGGTCAATATATACTCCCAACATCTTTTCCCTCGTTGGACGAACAGGATTTACTTGGGGAGGTTAAACGGTGACGACAAAATTTATTTATTTTTATTTACTTTTTTTTATTCCTTTCGTTTAAGACACTGTTCTGTGTCGTCCAATAAAGTGTACCTCGTACTCCACATATTACGTAAAGAGGGACGCTGTGCACGTCCACGTAGAGACTGTATTTACGTGTCCGCTTACTTACTAACAGTGGGTAAAGACTCTCGAACACCAAACTCCTTCTCCTTCTTGACCTTCGAATGTTTAGATCGTAATTCTTTTTTTTTTCGTAGTCTCTTTTGGGAACCTTTTCGTTTCTTGTTTCGGGTCCTTGACTCCTGTTACATGACAGGACAGACCACTAAAATTCTCCGTCCGACCCAAGCAAAGGTCAGTACCAATGCAAGTACGCGGGTCCCAAATACCCAAATGTACCTTGTAGCTGTGTAAAATAGAAAGTAAATAATTTTAACGAATGTTCGCGATCGCTGAAGTTATGTATAAAAGTTCCTGTATCACGCGTCTTGCGTCATCATTACTTTCCTTTGTGTCTCGTTCATTTGTTTTCTGTTACTCTTCAGGGACAGAAGTGTCTCAATCTAGGATCAAACCCTTCCTCTCTGTCATTCATTTATTACCGTATAACATAACATATGGTGACGTGTCCCAAGTGAACATTAACTTGAAAACACTGACACCAACACATTAACATATGATGTGATAGTGTTACTGTTACTCCACCTTGTCTTATACGTCTACTACCACGCGTCATCTTTTCTGCCTGTAGAGAAGAATTTCCTACCTGTCTCTCTTCGAAAGACTCTTCCACCCTAGACTCGTCTCCGGACTTTCCTGTCTCTCTTTCTAGGTATGTACACAGACTCTCCCCTCCTCCCGTCTCCCCCTCCTACCTCTTAAGGTTTCTGCCCCTTGGCTCGACTCTCGAGACACATTCCCCCAGTGACAGCGACCCCACCTCACTCTTGTGTGTTCCAAACATCCTGTCTTCCACTCGTCCCACCACACCTTACCTGATATTCCTGAGAGTTCTCAGAAGAGGTTGTGGTGTCAAACTTTCGTAGTTAAAAAACCATGAATCGGAGGGAATAGAATATAGGCATGTACTGGTGACCTATTTGGTTTCGAAACTCACATACCTGAAACAACCGTTTCACTACAGAGACGCAAAATTTTGTGACAGATCCAAACGATATCTAAAAAAGGGGTTCCTCGTTCATAGAAAATTAAAGTACCGGCGTCAGTGATAGGTGCACTAGAACCTCGGGTTCTTTTATTTGAGAGAAGGACAAAGGTGACAAAGGGGTACCTAAACGGAACTTCACTACCCTGGTCTACGGTCAATGTCTCTCCACTCAGATTTTAAAGGTCCGTTTGTTTTCTAGTCTTTCTACTTTTTCATTCTCCTATCACGTACCACGTCTCTGTTCCAGTGGGACCGTCCAAACGTCCCTTCTAGTCGTCGTCCCTTAGTTTTCGATACGTGTCCCTTCGTCTACGTCCACTCTAGACCAACACCTCGTCTCAAATAGATCTTATTTAGAAGGTTTCGGGTAGTTTTATAAAAAAGAACCCTGAAGGGGTCCCGTCACGACACGAATTCTGAAGGTCCCGTCCCCCACCTGTAAGCTAAGAACCAGACCCTTAATTCTAGGGTGTACAACGTACCACGTCAGTTTTTTTTTTTTTTTTGTTTGTTTGGTTCTGTTGGGGAAAAGATGAGTTTTGGTATACCGTACGGAGGAACCCGAAGGGAACACCGAGTCGACCATTTCTTAGGGGGACGTTACTCCCTCTGGACCTAAACTAGAGAGCCATCCTTTCTAGGGGACCTCTTCCCCTTCCGATGGGTAAGGTCATAAGACCGGACCTCTTAAGGTACCTATGTCAGGTACCCCAGTGTTTCTCAACCTGAGTTGTCTCGCTGAAAGTGAGGGGATGAACCTCCGTCCACTAGTTGCAAACGGAAACCGGTGGGTGGCTCCCTAAACGTCCTTAAACATCCCATTGAACTGGAAAGATATTACCCGTCTCGTTTTGGTTTGACTTTGATTTTACGCCAATGTTCCATGTCTCGTCCAGTACAGACCCCTAAGTCAGGATCAGGACGGGGAATCGACTTTTGAAGTTTCGAGGTTAGTGTAAAGACCATCGAAACACTAGAATAATAACAGACTGAACTTAAAATTCAAACCTTTATCGGTACGGGGGTATTAAACTTCGTTTTACATGTCTTAAAACCCGAAGGGAACCACCTACTCTACCATTCCTTAGGAGGACGTTACGTTCTCTGTGTCCAAACTAGGGAATCACCCCTTCTAGAGGACCTCTTCTCGCACCGATGGGTGAGATCATAAGAAAGGACCTCTTAAGGTACCTGTCTCCTCGGACCACCCGATGTCAGGTACCCCAGTGTTTCTCAGCCTGTCCTGACTGACTGATTGTGTGTGTATGTGTATTTTAAATACATTTCAGGATATGGTCCATCCTTGTTAACTCGAGAAAAACGAAGAAAAACAATAAAGGACAACTAGGAAAATCGTTCTCCTACCCTTTCCCCATCACTATCCCAACCCTTCACTTTGATCCGTCTTCCTCCGACAATTGATGTCTGACTACTAAAGACTAGGGTTGAGTCTCCGTCAGATACCGACACCCGTGTAGGAGTTTAGGAACGACCTAGGTCTTAAGACTTTGCACTTTATGCCAAGGCCTTGTCTACGAGAGGCTCGAGGAAAGACTAAGACTGTAAGATCCTAAGTTTCATCCCTACGGGTCTACGAGGATCTTTTACACTTGTATACCTCCTCAAAGACTGGACGACCGTGTCCCCGACGGAGGAAGCAATGGTCCGTCCTACCCGAGCAATGGGTCTTAGAGTGTCTACAGGGTCCAGGAGTAATCCGTTTGACAAACCTAGTGTCAAAGGATTTTCGAAAAGTTTTATAAAACAAAACAGACAGGAAACTAAGGACACGGGAAGACAAAAGACACTACCTTCCCGTTTTAATTCTTCTTTTCTTTCTTTTAATGGTAGTGGTGAAAGATTTTTAATTAATAAAATTAACCTCCGATTAAGGAAATGTTATAACATCACCAAAACGGTATGTAACTGTACTTGGTCGGTACTTTCTTTGGTACGATGGAATACGTCACAAGAGATCTTTCAGAGTGTTTCGATAGTTCAAGTCTGTTACTTTACAAACCCCCTAACAGAGGATCCACTGGTCGAGGTACAGTCCTCGACTACACTGTTCCCAATTATTGTGTACTCTGGGTAGAAAGTCCTAGGATGTTAGACGATACCTTCTCCCTGTGACTCTCTAATCTCAGATGGTTCACACTTCTCTTTCCTTTTGGTTTAAGATACCCCTAAGGTGTACCGGGTCAAACCCCCCGTTTTACAGATGAGATCCTTAGAGGGTACCAACAAAACACCTAGACTACTCCAGTATACATGTCTTCATGATCCACCTACACACTATTTCTTTTCAGTATTAGTAAATAATGTAGTTGAAACATTTTAAAGTGTTTTGTAGTCGTTACACTTCCGAGAAGTTTTCAGTACGGGACGTCAAATTCGAAATAATAGAAAGATTATTGAAATGGGTCCCCGGGGAATAAGATTGTCGTAGTTAATTCACGATATTTTTACGAGGTGTTTACGTGAGTCTGACGTTCGTAGTCTTTTTCTACGGGACTTTGGTGACTCGGGTACAGTGTCCTTTGCTCTTTGTCATACAGAACCCGAAGTCTCATTTGTCTTAAGCTAGAAAAAGTTACCGACAGTGAATGTTTTTAAAGTCCCGTCCAGGATCCCAACAACGACGACGACGACGACGACGACGATCCAACACAGTCAACACAGGTTGAGACACGCTGGGGTATCTGCCGTCGGGTTGTCCCAGGAGACAGGGACCCTAAGAGGTCCGTTCTTGTAATCTCACCCAACGGTAAAGGAAGAGGTCACGTACTTTCACTTTTCACTTTCACTTCAGCGTGTCAGCACAGACTGAGAAACGTTGGGGCACCTGACATGGGATGATCCGAGGAGGTAGGTACCCTAAGAGGTCCGTTCTCGTGACCTCACCCCACGGTAACGGTTGAGGTCAGGATCCCATCCTAGGTGATAAGATTTCGGTCGAGGGTAATTCCTTATCCTTCCGTACGTTCCGACCTAGAAGAGACTTGGAAAAGAGACAATGGGTCGAAACCTGGAGAGATGGGTTTGGGAAGGGAAGGAACAGTCTCAATAATCTACAGACGTAACACAGTCCGTGATTAGGCTCAATCTTTTCAAAACGTTCCTGTGTCCCCTGGACGACCTCGTGTTTGGTACGACTCTGGAGTCACTGGTTCCAGTCTCCTACCGTCACTAAGAAGTCAGTCACTCACCACCCTTTAGATCCTTCTTTGTTCCTGGTTGTTTTGGCTCTTGTCCTGTACATCATCAATTGCCTGGGTTCAGTGACATAGAGTAAGGAATATGTGTTTAGTAAACCACACAACTCATGGTCTCTAATTAAGATTCTCGTTTGGAAGACTTTATACGAGACTTTGAGAGGACTAACCTAATCTCTGAACCAAACTATCCATCTTTAGTCAGTTAGACCAATCCTCTCGACGAATTTCGTTTCAGTCTCCACGTCTGACTCGAAGTTCTAGTCTGATCTCTAAGACACAAAGGTACACCTACTTATTACTCAGTACAACCAACCGAGGAGGAGGGTTCTCCGTAAATTCACCACATCTGGAACTTAACTTAAGTCCAAGATACCTAAAACACGACTCTTTATAAACAGTTTACTATAGACATATTCACAGTTGAAGAATTAGTCATTTAGATTCTGTTGACGCAACTGAACTGGACCTAAAAGGTCTTTCGTTTGAGACTTTGTTTCTCAGTTCACATGAAATAAACCCCTCGGTTCAATTCAGATCCTCGGTTAGAGGTTACCTCCTTTTCGATTTCGTTTCTACGTAACACCTCGACTCAACATAGGACACATTCACGAAAATCTCAGAAGCCTTTACGTATCGTCTTAGACGAAAGTTCTCTTCTCTACCCTTTCGTAAATAATTTAGTAATGACACAATCAGACAAGTCCGACGATAGTACTCTATGGTACTTAACACGACGACCTCCTTTTCCGTAAATAAAGAGTGTCAAGACCTCTGACTCTTCAGGTTCTAGTTCCACGGGTACATACACCAAGGACCTTCCCAGGGAGAAGGACCGGACGTCTACCGAAAGAAGAACGTCGCAGGAGTACACCATCTCTAAAACAGAAAAATATTTTCCCGTGATTAGAGTGGTACTTACACAGTCAAAGTGGTTGAAGTCAGTCAAGTCAGTGAGTCAGTACAGGCTGAGAAACACTGGGGTACCTGACGTCGTACGGTCCGAAGGGACAGGTAGTGGTTGAGGACCTCGGATGAGTTTGAGTACAGGTAACTCAGCCACTACGGTAGGTTGGTAGAGTAGGAGACAGCAGGGGAAGAGGAGGACGGGAGTTAGAAAGGGTCGTAGTCCCAGAAACAGTTGCTCAACCAAGAAGTGTAGTCCACCGGTTTCATAACCTCAAAGTCGAAGTCGTAATCACAAAGGTTACTTATAAATCCTGACTAAAGGAAACCCTGACTACTTGAATAGATTTGAATTAATAGAGATTCCGGAGTAGGAGTTTATGATGGTGTAACCCACAATCCTAAAGTTATTTATCTGTAACGCCCTCTGTGTTTGTGAGTCAAGTATTGACGAGGGTAAGTAGGAGTAAAGTTCAAAGTGAGGAACCCGACAATTGATAGGACGTAAAGACGTATAAGACGTATAGGACAATTGATAGAGACGTGCGCCTCTCCGACGATCACCCAAGGACATTACGAGTAATGACATCTCAGTTGTCTCTTCGGGGAACCTCCATTCATTCTGAGTGGACCGAGACTCCACCCCAAACCGTCGCACGTGGAACACCATGTTTAAGGATGTTCACCACCGACTTATTCCCCGTCCGTGACGACTACCTTATTACCCGAAGGGACCCTCGAGTCGACTATTTCTTAGACCCTAGGAGACCATCGAGTCTACCATTTCTTAGAAGGACCCAACCCTTCTAGGGGACCTCCTCCCGTACCGTTGGGTGAGGTCATAAAAACGGACCTCTTAGGGGTACCGATACCGGGTACCCCAGTGTTTCTCAACTTGTACTGACTCGCTGATTCGTGTCGTGTGTGTTGTAACGACTACCTGAGACTTTATAATTTATTTTATATAGGTTACGTATGTATTGAAATATACAATTAAAACTAATAATTACAAGTGTTTGTTCCCATGTTTTCTCTGTAGATCCCGATTTATTCACAGTCGAGGGAAAAGATGAAGAAAAAACCCCGACTGTCAGAAGTAAATAATGTTGATTCCAGTTTGAGGTGGTCTTCTCGTCGTGCATCTTGGTTAGAACTCGATAAATGTCCAATATCTCGGTTTCTCAAAGTACATTACTGTTCTGGATACGTCGAGTAGAAGATATTGTACACAAGAAACATCAACTTTATAAACAACACAGAGTTATTAAAAGGTTATTGGCAGTGGGATCCTCGGTATATTTCAGTACAGTGTCACCCGAATAGGGGTACTTACACGAGATGGAGTCACTTTTACGGAAGTTAGGTCAATCGGACATGTCAAATTAAACAAGTTACGTTTAATGACCCCGAACTACCTTAAGTTGACCTGTGTTTAGTTATCTTCAGTTAAGGTTCTTTAATCGGAAGTGTAAGTAGTTATGTTAATTTACTTTCACTTAAATCTTTTCTAAATGGATTTACCACCTGTGTACAGATTTTACATGACGTTTATTGGTACCACAGTTCAACAACCACTCTCAAACCCTTCAATATAAAACTGAGGACTACCCGACTACAGTGAATAGGTCCACCTCTCCTTGTATACTTCCTTTTTTTTTTATTCCTTATACGAACTATCAATTTCTGGAAGGGTTTGTCTACCAAGTAGAAGGGTTGTGGGTCTTTTTTATCCATTCCCATTCAAATAGAAACTGCCATTCTCACTACGACTTAGTACAACCCACTGAAAGAATATAACTATATAGGGGTTTTATGATCCGACATCTGCAGGTAGACTACCACATAACTACAGGTATAATAACCTCTTGTGAAGAGAGAGTGGGCATGGTCACCTTTTATAAACATTGGTAAGAGGGATGGATTCAAAAACCAGGTATCGATAGACAATTCACATCAGAAAAATTGTTGTAATAGCACTACCTATTAAACTATCTAAAGTATGTTACACGATTTCTTTATGTCCACCAGTAGTCTAGTGTAAAGTTCTTTACGACTGGACCCAGTCAGAGGGTGAGTGACACTCTTAGAGGAGATATAGTAAAAACGACCACATATCATTGAGTTGAAGAAAATCACGATAGTTCAAAAATACAATATAGTAACCGTAAAGGTCGAAATTTAAAACACCGTAACTGAAAAGCTAACTTGAGGTTTTAAAGTGTTGTACGTGAAAGTCAGATCATAAGACGATTAAATATCGACTTTCACAAGGATTCACTAAATGAAGTTCTAGGTAACCCTTGTATTACCCTCAAATTTTGTTTTGCCCGAAGCCCCCACGTCTCCTTACCTACCTATACTCCCAGTACTTTTGACGAATTACATTCCCAAACTCTCCATCTACAATTCGAGTACGGACATTTCGTCGGATAGAAAGTGAAACCTTTCGACACTGAAAACTTTCTAGTAGGAGTAATTGAGTAACAAAGTGAGAAACTTCCCTAAGTTCTATGTCACTTTATAATCTGAACTAGGTCCGTTCCATTTTACCTGACTTTAATTAAAGGGAGATTGTATGTAAACGGTAGGATTAGAACGTAGATCTCGCTCTTCTTTACATATCTAAACAGATTTTAACAAGTTTATGAACGTCCGTTTAAAGTAAGAGAGCGAATATCTACTTTATGGACTCCAGAATGTAGTAAGGAGTCCACTCTTAAAGGTGAGAGGAATGGTGGTACTAGTGAGAGGATTCTAAATGTGAATCGTTCATCGAGGTTCGGTGATAACATTTCATTTTATTTATTTTTGTCATCTTTTTTTTTTTCTTTCGACTCGTTGTTTCTTGACTACAAAAACTTAACACCACGACCTCTTCTGAGAACTCTCAGGGAACCTGTCGTTCTAGTTTGGTCAATTAGGATTTCCTTTAGTTGGGGCTGTTAAGTAACCTTCATGACTACGACTTCGACTTCAAGGTTGTACATCCAGGGGACTACGTTTCTCAGCTGAGTGACTTTTTCTGAGACTACGACCCTTTCTAACTTCCGTTTTCCTCTTCCCCTGTTGTCTCGACTCTACCGATCTACCGTGGTAGCTGTTTTCTACACTTAAACTCGTTTAAGGTCCTCTATCACTTCCTGTCTCCTCGGACCGTACGACGTCAGGGACCCCAGTGTTTCTCGACCCGTACTAAATCGTTGACTTACTGTTGTTGGTTTGGATTGTATCTCGTGTTTCCTTCCTCTTTCCTATCTTTGGTCAGTAAACGAACCCTGTACCGAGTGTACTTAGTCTAATGGAAGTTTGTATTTGGATCCCTAAAATCAAACTTTGTCTCTTCTGTCAACCTTACAATTAATAAAAGTTTATAACCGTTCTGACGGTATCTCTTCATCTTTTTTATAAATTGATCTTCAATCTTTTTCGATAAGTCCATTATCGAAACAGAAATAAGATTTTATACTGGAACCCTTTCGATATATTAGAGAGACCTAGAGACATGTAACCTCTATGATTATTATACAAAGAGTCAAAGTCCACTTCTAGTTTTATCTATAAAACACTAAATTTTTCACTTTGTACGACTTACGTATACTCTACTAAAAAATTTACTGATAAAAGAACAATAAAAACTCTGAGGTCTCATCACCTTTCGTTTGTACTTTCTATGACAACCTCTCATCAACAATCCGGTTACATTGACTTGAAAGATTACAGACTTCGATGGATACTTGGCCGAACTGATAAAGTGACTCGTAGCGAGACATTTTTCACAAACTCTTCTCGTATCTGTTTAAACAGGTCTAAGTATATATAATATTAACAATAACATATACCCAGTTAAAATGTTGTATCTAACAGGTCAACTAAAGTATGACCGAAAAGGAAGGTACTACACTACGTAAATTTTTTTTACCTGTTGTTAATTTATCAGTTCAATCCCTTGCACTAAAACTTTGGATACAATTCAAATGATACAACACCTCCATTGTACCCCTAAAAAGTTTACACAATCTGGGTTTTACGACTCTAGTTACTTTACACTCAAGACGACATGTTTGGGGACTCAGGAATAGAAAACTTCTACGATTGAGTTCTCAATTACTAACCCTATTTGATATACACATGTGGTGGTAATACCGTCTTTCGATTCTCCTTGCTTTCTCGGAAAACTACTTTCACTTTCTCCTCTGACTTTTTCGACTAACTTCCGTCCTCTTCCACCCCTGTTGTCTCCTACTCTACTAACCTACGGTAGTGGTTGAGTTACCTGTACTCAAACTCATTCGAGACCTTCGACCACTACCTGTCCCTTCGGACCACACGACGTCAGGTACCCCAGCGTTTCTCAACCTGTAGTGACTTGACTTGACTTGACTTGACTTTGAAATCTTTACTTCGTTGATTCCGTTTCTCTTACCTCTACTGAACGAACTCCTATGTGTCTATTGTTAGTTCAGGTCTTAAGAGTAAACTATATGATAATAGGGGTTATTTATTGATTTCTATATCTAAATCTTTATTTAGGTCTATATCTGTATATTTCTGTATCTTCATCCATGAAGGATGAGGGTCTCAAATGAGATCTAAGTCTATGGGTGTACGGAAGAGGGACTTAAAGAGGGCTGTGTGAGTATCACGTATCTTTCACTTAAGATGTTTCCTGAAATTTATCCCAAGTTATGTTAGGTAAATGTCTACCTTTTTTTTTTACTTTCTGCAAGAGTTCCAGTGAATCGCTCTGTGACAGAAGGGAAGAATCTCCAGTGACAAAAAGAATTATAAAACTACTGAAGAAGGTAGTCTTAATTAGTCAGGACTAAAAATTGACATAGAATGGGTCAAGAGGTTCCTATTGAATTTAAATCTTTATCGTAAATAAAGAAATACGAGTTATTTCGTTCATCGCTGTAGGGACATTAACTTGATATGCTTATGGGATATAAAGAGTTAAATTGAGTATTTATAATTGGTGAGATGACGGTAGAGGGTAAAGACAGATATTCGATTATTCTCGTCTTCCACTCAACTTCGATCGGATCGAAATATGACATAAACAGGAGAGTACATAAATAAGTAAAGTATTTATAGAACTCACAGATGAGACATGGGTTCTAGTAAGAATCATTACACTTATGTCTTCATTTGTTCAGTCTGTCGTAACGACAAGAGTAGATAGTATACGCACCTCCTTCCTCCGTTACATATGTTTGTTATTAATTCTTCCTTTATTCACACGTGCACATACACACAAATATACACAACGAAATATGTTTCTTTCGTAGATACATCTCCACTTTAAACTCAACCATAAATTTACTCTTTCTATCAGTAAACTACTCGGTATCGTTTTCTGGGGGTTCGTATCCTTTTCGGTAGCATTACAGGGACTACGTCTTTAATGGAACCTCACAAAGTTTTTGTCCTTCTTTCGTTGTCACAGATCTAGAGGTACCCTCCAATCTCTTGTGAATCTTGATCACACTCCTTACATTAGTCCTGAACTAGTACACCCTGAGACACCCGTAACATTCCTTAAATCTAAACTAAGATTCATATTTTCTTTCGGTAACCTGTCAAAGCTATTTTTTTCTGGTTCTGTGTTTAAAACAAGTAATTTCTAAAACCTCGTATTCCCTAACATCCACCATCCTAACCTTCTTCCTTTTGGTCCATCCTTGGGTGACTACAGGTACACCTCTACTACTAATAGAACTGATACCGACATCGTCTCTACCATCGTTCTTCTCCTGTCTTCATGTCACATAAGTCTAAATTTTGGACATCCCGTAAAGTTACCCTATCTACAATCCCCTCTCCCTCTACCTCCCTAACTCCCACCAAGAACCCAAAGATAAAATTCGTTAACCGTCCTTTTACTTAGTTAAATAAGACTATTCTTTCAACACCCCCAATCTTGTCTCAATCTACCTTATTTCCCTACTCTCCTTTTCAATTACCTCATCTCCTTTACTTTTGATCTAACCTCACTTGACTTGTCACGTACCCGTTCATTCTAAACTTACATTTGTTTGAAGATTCTTTAAGGAGAGGCAATGAATATAAGATCGTTACTCAATCTTTACCCATTAAAACCTAGTTCTCTTGTCGATGGACTCCTTCCAAAACTAATCCATTGACCCAAATCTCGTGTGTCACTGGTCTGTGTCTAATTAATTTCTCGGAATCTAACTTCAATGTATAACACGAATACGAATCAACCAGTCAGTACAGGTTGAGAAACACTGGACACCTGATATCGGACGGTCCGACGCGACAGGGACCCTAAAAGGTCCGCTCTTAGGACCTCATCTAACGGTAAAGGAGGGGGTCCCAAAGAAGGGGTGGGTCCTCAACTTTGGTACTGAGACTGTAACCTTCCGTCTAAGAAATGGTGACTCGGTGGACCCTTTGGGATGGATAAATAATACATATCTACACCCATATTGTATATGCACGAATAAGTAGAGATAAAGACGAAAATCTAACATATTAAAGATGGCATAAAGAAATTTAAGTGACAAAAAAAAAACAGGAACGACAGTGGTTGGACGACAACTAGGTTGGTTCACTTAAGGTCTATAACATAAATTACCGAGGTGATTAAACGGAGAAGAATTATAAAAGGTAAACTAAACTACAAAGGATAAACAAATAGGTAGTATTAGTAAAAACTGAATACGGAAACTTGTACAAGTAGTAGTTCCCAAATTGTAGGAACAGACTATAGGAATGTAAACCCAGTCCAACCACCCAAAAATAACTGATTATGGTTTTTATTTATGTATCGAAAACGTAATTACCTTTGTTTTTGAATTTTTTTTAGTAACGGTTTTTATTTTCGTCTATTAAATATTTTTATATTTACCGTCTGTGAACTGTATTAATTTTTCCACGATCTTTAGTTCCTATATGTCTAATTTTGTTAATGGTCTATGGTAAAAGTTGGGTAATCTCTCCTCTAAATTTCTTTTGTTTTTTTTCAATTAAATTAGTAAAAATAGTCCTTTCATACAAGTTGATCATGTTCTTCTATTTTTATGTTTGAAGTTTTCACGAAGACCTTTTGTTGCACGTTCGAAAAGAAAAGGGAGTTACATACGAATGGAAAACTAGGTATTTAAGGCAAAATACTCTCGATGTGGACTGTGTGTAGGTCTGCAAAGAGGAAACGGGAAGTGAAGGAGAGAGGGAAACAAGAGTAACCCTCTTCTCTCGATTCTTTCTTGTTGTTGTTGGTTTGTCGAACTTCACAAAGACCACAAAAGACTTCCCCTTTTTTTCTTAGGGACACTTTTACTAACAACACTACACGTTTAACGTTAGATGTAAGTTTTGTTTTCCCGTCGTTTAGTTCCAGAAAGAGTCGCAGAATTAAAATAAAGGTAGACAGAACCCCCACGACTCATTGACGATTATCTGCACAGTCAACGAGCCGATTTCTTAAAATGGGTCGGGTGACGGAAGGAGACTAGACAGCGACCGTATGTATTACGATGGATAATTTGATTAATCAACACGAGGAAACCACATTAATTATTCGTTATTGGCATGACAACAAACTCCTACGATGTTAAAATTACGGGAGAACAATAGACGGAGTGAACTTGTGTCTCCTTGCATTACCATGGTGTCTCAGCATTGCATCGGTCCTGGGAAAAATCAAAATAACAATAACGGTTGTGATCAGATGAAAACTGACACCACAATTTGGTAAAGTCTATTAACTCTACCAATGTCCGTGGCCCACTCTTTGTGAATACTGTACTTACACTTATGATCCACTAATGTAAATGACGAACACAGAAGTGTTAACCTTACTCTTTAAATCCCATTCCTTAACAGGAATCAAGGTTGAAAAGACCGACAAATTTCGATTAAGTGATGGGTCTTCTGAGGATTTTAAAACAAAACCATGAACAATCAGTAGTACACCCGAAAACATCACCAAGTCACCATTTCTTAGACGGACGGTTGTGTCCTCTGGGTCCAAGTTAGGGACCCGACCTTTACAGAGGACCTCATCCTCTTCCGTTAGGTGACCACAAAAACAGACCGTTCAGGGTACCTGTCTCCTCGTACCACCCGATGTCAGGTACCCCAGTGTTTCTCAGTCTGTACTGAATCACTGATTTGTTATTGATCAGTTGTCCATCAAGTCACGAGGAGGGTCTACCAATCAACCCACCTCTTCTTTGTCTCAAGATTAACGAGTGAAATACACAGGAATAACTCATATGTCGCTCACGACCAAGGATGTGACTCTGATCTCCTGTGTCTGATGGAAGAACACCGAAAGTCTGACTTAGTATCTAAGGGTTTATATCTTCTCACAGGTTATGTTGAGGTGTAGTTTACCAGCAAAACGTGTGGGTCGCTAGAGTGAGTTACCAAGAAGTCGGACCCCAACCTGAAGGGTTCACGACCTCTTCAGTAACGGTGATACAGTCAGGTGACGTGAAAAACATGTTGAATCCAGTAGTTTTTTATCAAACATTTGATACGTAGTAAAATTAAATCGTATATTCGAAGAAGTCTCGTAATAATCTTCAAACGGACAAGAAAATGTCCTTTTACAAGTCAATAATAAGGTTATACTGAAAAGTGAACGGACAGACAAGAGACATATGTACTATATTAAAACTCAGTGAAGTTCTGAGAATGATCAACTGCGAAACAAAAGAGGACGTCTAGATACACTGGATACCTCAGATTTTACCTTAAATGGACGGGACCGTCCTCAGATAACTATTTCTCTTCTTGATAATAGAGGGAACAAGATCTAAAGGTATTAGTCACAATTGGTTAAAGTATAAATCTTGTCTTCTTTTCGTTATATATATGTACACTGGACCTTTGATCAGACCTTCCCCTTAACGGGTCGAAACGGTACGCCTCTAAGTGTCTAAAAAAAAAAAAAGTCACTACGACTCTTGTCTTTGTCTTGTAACTCCCCTAGTCTTACCGAAGAGACTTCTTCAGTCTAAACGACCCGGAACCGGTACCCTAGCCATCTACTGTCCGTCTATACAATCACTAATCCTTTGCAAACTTTTATAGGTTACGAATTCTATCCTAACTTTTGTAGTGAAACTTAATGAGGGTTTCAGTTCATTAGTCTTGTCTTACGTGACTAGGTGGACCCTATAACACCCAAGTGTCTGACCTGGGGTTTGTATTTCTGGTCCCTCTCTTCCTTCTTTCCGTTGGTGAGGTCTACTGATCCACCGTCCACCTTATTCGTTTCTTGGGTGTCTACTCAGAATAAACCCCGATTTTCTACTTATCTAGATACGTAGGTGGGTGGTCGTAGAAGTTTCGAATATCTCTTCGGAACTACCCCCAGTCAGTCCACGTGACAGGCCCACCAGAATGTTGTGTAACGGGAGTTCCGATACAGAACTTTGACGGGAGAGACACCCTTCTCCCTAATGTCGTATGTAAGATTCCGGTCCTTCGTCCACTCCTTGGAGGTTAATAGACCCAAGTCGAATTGACCGTCGGTGTAGGATAGGTACTGGAGGGTACTGTCAATGTGTTTGGAATGAACAGAGGGGTGTTTAACGTCGGACGACCCTACTTCGACACACCTATCGGTCGACTACATCGTGTCTCTTGACCTCGCCCAGTACTACTCGGTCAACTGTCATCCGAGAAGAGGGTTCACTCTTAAGTCTTGTCAAAGGGACTTTTATTTTATCATTAGATATTTTTTTTCTTTTTTTTTCCTATTTTATATAATACATGAGTATAAAACGATCTTAACACGACTTTCGTGACGTCTGACATAAAGTAAGGGACGTGCCTTAAATCACCTACTCGTAAAATGATATGGATCGAATATCTATTCCTTTCCGTCGTCAAGTCTCTCCAACATATTACCCGGTCCCAGGGGATTTATCGTTTTCCGTATCGTTCCTTCTTTGAGCTATCAAATTAAGTTTTCGGAAGTCAGTGACGTTGTTTTGTGTTTAAGACACAAAAAGTGTCGGTCAGTTATTGGTCACCAAATACACCAACGGTAATTGTAAGCTAAGTGGACTTTAATCAAGACTGTGACTTAATACCGAGCTCCGACTGACCCTCCAAAGGACAGTTGTCTTTTGTTTTAAGGGAGTCTCCAACTATTTAGCGAAACTACAACTCAGAGACCTAACTTCACACATAATCCCGGAACGATGAACCTCGAGAAACGTATAAGTTTCATAAGTATAGGGGACCCTTGAACACTCTTTACGTCTTCGAACCCGAGGTGGGGTTTGTATACCTTAGCCCTAGATTTGAGACTTTTATACAACAAACGTGTAATTTAAAGTCTTCTCAACGAGCTTTCCTGAGAATCCTCCGTATCGGAGATGAATACATTTCTCTGCTTACATCTTGGTAGTGAAGTCGGATTGTCCGAACACAGAACTCAATATTCGGTCCAGTGGTTCTCTATAGTTCCAAATTAAATAAAATGTTTTATTTTATGACTCAAACACTATAATGGTGATTTAGATGACGATAATTGTTGTTGATGTCAATTGAAATAACAGACTAATAATACGTGGTCCTATGTATCACACGATCCTAAATCTCTAATTAATCTGTACAAGAGATAGTAGTTCTAAAAGTATCCTAATATTGAGAACAAAACGATAAGAAATGTTTTTATGCTCGAAGGAACTATCGAGTCTGTCATTTCTTAACCGGACGTCACACCCTCTGGGTCCAAACTAGAGACTCAGTCCTTCTATAGGACCTCTTCTCTTACCGATGAGTGAGGTCATAAGAACGAACCTCTTAAGGTTCCTGTCTCCTTCGACTACCCGATATCAGGTACCCTGACGTTTCACAGTCCGTGTTGACTCACTGACTGTGTGAAGGTTTCTATGTCTTACTTTCGTTACCCTCGTCTCTCCTTCCCCTACACACACTGTAGTCCGTATCGAGGAATCTCTACAGTGAACTCGAACTACGACTTCCGACTTTCCTCGTAGACACCACTACTGAGGATGTGTGGTCACCAAGCGTCGGGAGGAACTGTGGTACTCGAACAGGTAAAAGAAGGAGAGAAGGAAAGAAAAGAAAGGAGAAGGAAGGAAGGATTGAAAGATGGAAAGAAAGATCGAGGACATGTAGGAATGTTTAAAATTCTGGATGAGACACGTAAGTCATTACTAAACTCGTTCCAAGACAACATCTATGGATATAACTTTTCCTCTAGATTGTGTATTAGAAACGAAAATCAGTTACAGGTCGAATCACATTGTCGATTATTTTATATTCGTTTCGTTACTCATCTATTATGACTTAACAATATTATCCTTCTTTCATTTATCACCCATTGTTCTCTCTTTTCGTATTCCACTGATAAAATTTATCCTATCAACCTCATTTATTTCTCTTTTTTTTTCTACTTTCCCTCTGTCTGTCCATGTCTCATCCCCTTTCCCATGGGGTTCGTTTCTATTTCAGTGTCCGCTTACATATGTCACCCCTTATCAAAGTGTTGGACCTTCTGTCGAGTCACTCACTCACTTTTAACGAGTCAGTACAATATCAGAAACGTTGGGGTACCTGATCAGTCAGGTACCTGAAGAGGTCCGGTCTTATGGCCTTACCCATCGGAAAGGAAAGAGGTCCCCTAGAAGGGTTGGGTCCCAAACTTGGGTCCAGAGGACGTAACGTCCTCCTAATAAATGGTCGACTCGGTGTACCCTTCGGGTTCTTAACTTCACCCATTGAATAGGGAAGAGGTCGGCCTAGAAAGACTGGGTCCCTAACTTGGGTGTAAAGGACGTCACGTCCGTCTAAGAGATGATCGACTCGCCGTTCCCTTCGGGGACTATTATTAATCTGTTCCAGTGGGAACACTCTTAAAATAAAGATTCCTTATTATTTCTTCCGGGTCCCCCGAAGTTTAGTACTCCCTATACTGTAACCTTCATATCCGTCACTAACAGTCTAACACTTAATTGAAGACTTCAAATTTACATCTACGTGGAGTGCAAAATAAGATACACGTTACCCTTTTGTGACTTCTTGTAATCCTTTTTGTTTTTGTCTTGTTACGGAGGTTAGTAAAATATAAAACATTGACGTGGTCTTATGTTGTACGACTTAATTATTCCTAATCCTTTCTTCAGTCCTTATTATAGTCAAATCTCTGACAGTCCAGTTCTGTAGATGGAGGGAAAGATTCTTTGAACGATAGAGTTCATCAGTGTGAGGGTGACACTAACGGGGACTTGAAACTTTATAAACTGGAAGGCAACCTCAAAACTGTACACTTGAATTATGGACCCAAGGTACTAAGTCGTCCGACCAGACCGGAGGGTGGAGGTCGGTATCCCTCCGTAACGAGACACGTATGTAACCTGTCGTCTCTCGACGGAATTGGGGGACAGACGTGTGCACGGTGGTCAGAAGTGGGAGAACGTGTTTGGAACAGTACTTTAACTCAGTACAACGGTCCTCTCGTTTAGGAATTCAGACACCCCCGGACGAATGATCCTGACTAAGGATTTGTCCAAAATATTTATAAAAGGGTGTCCGGATGATACACGGTCTGAGATACCCGGGACCCCGATGACAGTTCTTGTATAGTCTGGTCAAAAGATACAAATATTTTAATGGTACAAATATTTGTGTTTATACTGTTGTGTCTCCATATCAATTCCGACCACACAAGTCTCCATATCGGACCATGGTCTATTACAGTCATTAAAGACGGTACTATTCCTCACACCTAGGACACTCTTCCTGTTACGTCAGTTTCATATGAATGAACCAAAGGTACTTTCACAAACATAATGAGTTTTAAAAAGCAATGAGTGGACTCCAATCCCCGAAGGGTTCACCACGATCACCACTTCTTGGACAAACGGTTACGTCCTCTGTATTCTCTTCACCCAAGTCAAGGACCCAGTCCTTCTAGGAAACCTCCTTCCGTACCGTTGGGTGAGGTCATAAGAAAAAAAAAATTTAAAAATAAAAATGAAATAAAATGAAATGTTATGACATAACCAAAACGGTATGTAACTGTACTTAGGTGGTACCCACATGTACGCCAGGGTTTGTACTTGGGGGGAGGGTGGAGGGAGGGGTATTGTAGGGAGACCCAGTAGGGGTACGTGGTCGGGGTTCGTACGACATAGGACGTAGCTTGTATCTGACCGCTAAACTAAGAATGTACTAGTCATATGTACAAAGTTACGGTAAGAGGGTTTAGTAGGGTGGGAGAGGGAGAGGGAGACTCAGGTTTTCAGGCGATATGTGTAGACACAGAAAAAACGACAGAACGTATGTCCCAGTAGTAACGGTAGAAAGATTTAAGGTATATATACACAATCATATGAGATAACCACAAAAAGAAAGACCGAATGAAGTGAGACATATTAGCCGAGGTCAAAGTAGGTAGAGTAGTCTTGCCTAAGTTTACATAAGAAAAATTACCGACTCATTATGAGGTAACACATATACATGGTGTCGAAAGAATAGGTAAGTAGACGACTACCTGTAGATCCAACAAAGGTACAGGACCGATAATATTTGTCACGACGCTACTTGTAACCCCATGTACACAGAGAAAGTTAAGACCAAAGGAGCCACACATACGGGTCGTCACCCTAACGACCCAGTATTCCGTCAAGATAAACGTTAAAAATTTTCCTTAGAGGTGTGACAAGAGGTATCACCGACATGATCAAACGTAAGGGTGGTTGTCACATCCTCCCAAGGGAAAAGAGGTGTGGGGGAGGTCGTAAATAACGAACGTCTAAAAACCTAGCGTCTGTAAAACTGACCACACTTCACCATGGAGTAACACTAAAACTAAACGTAAAGAGATTATTACTCACTACAACTCGTAGAAAAGTACACAAACAATCGGTAGGCATACAGAAGAAACCTCTTTACAGATAAATCAAGAAACCGGGTAAAAAACTAACCCAGCCAATAAAAAGACCTTAACTCGACGTATTCAACGAACATATAAAAACTCTAATCAACAAACAGTCAACGAAGTAAACGATAATAAAAGAGGGTAAGTCTTCCGACAGAAAAGTGGAACGAATATAAAAGGAAACAACACGTCTTCGAAAATTAAAATTAATCTAGGGTAAACAAATAAAAACGAAAATAAAGGTCATAAGACCCTCCACCTAGTATCTTCTAGGACGACACTAAATACAGTCTCTCACAAAACGGATACAAGAGGAGATCCTCTAAATATCAAAGACCAGAATGTGAATTTAGAAATTAGGTAAAAGTCAAATAAAAACACACGTCACAATCTTACACTAGATCAAAGTAAGAAAACGTTCACCAACTGGTCAAAAGGTTCGTGGTGAACAATTTCTCTAACAGATGAGGTAACATATAAGAACGGAGGAAACAGTTTCTATTCCACAGGTATACACACACCTAAATAGAGACCCGAAAGATATAAAACAAGGTAACTAGATATACAGACAGAAACACGGTCATGGTATGACAGAACTACTGACACCGAAACATCATCTCGGACTTCAGTCCGTTCAACTAAGGAGGTCAAGGTAAGAAGAAAGAGTTCTAAAGAAACCGATAAGCTCCAAAAAACATAAAGGTATGTTTAGAACTTTAATAAACAAGATTAAGACACTTTTTATGGTAACCATCGAACTATCCCTAACGTAACTTAAACGTTTAACGAAACCCATCATATGAGTAAAAGTGATATAACTAAGAAGGCTAGGTACTTGTACCATATAAAGAGGTAGATAATCACAGGAGAAACTAAAGAAAGTAGTCACAAAATATCAAAAGATATATATCCAGAAATCAAAGAAATCCATCTATATAAGGATTCATAAAATAAGAAAAGAAACGTTACCACTTACCTTAACAAAGGAATTAAAGAAAAAGATGAAAGAGTAATAATCACATATCCTTACGTTCCCTAAAGACACACAACTAAAATATAGAACGTCGAAATGATATAAGTAACTAATCGACATCATTAAAAGACCACCTCAGGGTAAGGTCATAAGAACGGACCTCTCACGTTATCTGTCTCCTCGGACCTCCCGATCTAATTAGGGAACTTAGATAAAAAGTGAAGCTGACATATTAGTATTCCCTAAACTGAATCCAGTATGGACTTACCAGATCACCAAAAGGGATGAAGTTAAATTCAGACTTAAATCGTTATTCCTCAAGTACTAGACTCGGTGTCAGTCGAGGGTCAGAACAAAAAAGACTGACATATCTCGAAGAGGTAGAAACCACGTTTCTTATATTAGTTAGACTAAAACCTAAACTGGTAGACCACTACAGGTACACATCTCAGAAGAGAATACAACAACCTTCTGTCACAAACGTTACTGATCACCCCACAAACGATACTGATCACACAAGAGAACCGTTTTGAGATAATCAGAAACGGGACGAAGTAAGACATGAGGTTCCGGTTTAAACTGACAATGAGGTCCACTTCATTGAATCGTACGTGTATTGGACTCCAATTCACTACGTTACTTTAATACAAAGAGATTCAGTTAGACACTAGTCACTTACTAATTTATTACGATATTTTTAATAAGTAGGAACAATAAAAAGTCAATCGAGGGAAATATTCTCAAAAGTATCGGTAGTTGAGTCGGGTTCGAGGACAGTACGAACTTACGTGTATACCATCCTTACTGACATGGGTAATTTGACTACTCCAGTGACTACGGTATCCTGTACTACCTTACACCCTTCAGTGTAATTAACGAAAAATGTCCTTCTGCTTATTCATGTAGAACCTGAGGATGTACAGAGGAAGTAATTTGAGGGTGAGGTACCACGACTGACTGTACTGGTTAAGTAGTTCTGTAAAGAGACGACTCGGGTCTACATCGAAGGTTTAAAATATATATTGGGAAGTCTGTACTGGTAGTTTACTTACCTTGACGCGTATGTGTAGTTTTACATAGACGAAAGATAGAAACCGAACAATTCACTAACGATAATACGACCACGTGATATATATAGTACAATAAATTTAGAACATCGTCAATTTTACACTTTTCACTGTTTTGGTTATAAGTGTGTGTAACGAGTGACTTAGGTTACAGGAAAAGACTTCCATCGGACAACAAGTCAAAAATTCAGTACAGGTTGAGAAGTGTTGGAGTACCTGATGTCGCACAGTCCGAGGGGACAGGAAGTGATAAAGGGTCTCAAAAGGGTCTCCTTTTGAGTAAGTACAGGTTGCTCACTTTCATCGGTCTTACTCCGATCTTATGTCCATAGTAGAGTGAGGTCTTGAACGGTCGATAAAATACCTTATTTTTGGAATTGATTTTACCTTTCAGTACAAGTTAAAATTAAATATTAAGAGTGGACCTTAAACTTCTTATTGTTATTATATAACTCTTCTTTTACTTCTATAATATAATTCATGATCTATGCGAAGTAAGAGTAATTGTATATACGAAAGAGTTAAACGTACGAAGACTCATTGGTGCTACCTGTGACATGTGTACTGAGTTCTCAAAATCTAAACCCCGTGTTACCAGGAGGTTCAGTTCCAAGTCGTCTAAAGTCTACTACTGGTCCTTAGGTGTTACTACGACTAAGTCGGGTTACTCTGTACGACAGGACTTTGTGAGTCTGTGTCAACAGTACTTCCGTCTATACTGGAGAACGAGGGTCTTCGGACAATCTCCATAGAGTCAACTCTAGAAGTAAACCAACTATGTCGGAATCCGACGTACCACTACACTTGATAAGGATAGAGTCATAGATCCCAACACTTAAAGTTCCCGTTTCTTGATTATTTATGGTACGTGACTGACACGTAGTCCGAGACACGGTGGAGAAGTCATGTTTTTCGTCAACTCTACCCTAGGTAGAGAACCCCCGACAGTCCTTTGTAAATTGTCCTCCGAAGGACACACGACAAAACCTAGACAGTCCTTAAGAGACGAGGAATAATTAAGGACTTATGAGTCCTTAATTCTCCTCTCCGTTCGGAGAGGGCCCCCGACTTCTTAGATCCGTAAAGGAAGTAATCAAAAAGATATGTCACTATTCATAGGAGAAGGAGGAACACTTGGAATGTCATTTTCACTAACAAATGTTTAGAGAGAAAGATTATACCTAACGGACAAAAGATTCAGACCTTAAAACTAGAAATAGAAACGATTCTTTTTGATGAAACATTCTGTCATATATATGTGTGTGGTACAATTAATTTTGTGGAAACGAGGTAGTCTCGAGACCAGGGACACAGAAAGGAAGAGAGAGAGAGAGAGAAAGAGAGAGAGGGAGAGAGAGAGAAGAAGAGAGGGAGAGAAAAAGTCCGACTAGGGGACCTCACGTCTCCGAGAGTCTCAAGTGAAAGGACGGGTCCGAAGATTCTGGGAGAGTTCTTCCACGGGACGCGGAAGTGGGATAACTCTCCCACGGACTCCGGAAGCACTTGTCTCGTTCGGGGCACGTCCCCGAAATAACCGAAGACGTATTTGGTTCCTTATAGTCGGAGAAAGAGAGAAGAGATGAAAGAGTAGCCAACTGAGGTCTGGTGGTCCAAGGCCAGGTAATTTCCTGGAGTTGTCACCTGTTTTCTGTTTGACCAACTTTTCTTGTGTGTTCATCTTATGAGTCTTTGACGTCTAAAGAAGCCGAACTCAGACGTGGCGTCACATTCTCGAGGACGCCAATGTATAGTCTTGTCTCTGTCTGATTTAATTACGATAAGGATTGTGTCCTGAACAAATAATTTCACTTGTCTCGAAATAACGAAAAGTCTTCTCTCTCCAAAGTAAAACAACGAGAGCAAACGATCCACCGTCCACTTAACACTTTATCACAGAAAGATAACATGGATCATAATCTTTTTGTGAGTATTGCAAATAAAAGAAGTAACGTAGAGAATCATATTCATTTTGTCTCTAAGTGGAGACGGTCAAGTTAGAGAATAGAGGAAATTAGGAAAACTTTTATCGGGGGTACAAAGAAACATTACGTAGGTAAAGGGTAACTGGGCAAGGAAGTCTCGAATGTCGAAAGTATTGGTACCATCTTTTAAGAAGTGACTGAAGAATACTTTTAAAAGGATAATATGAGAGTTTAATATACGTGTATACGAATAATTGTGAGTATTGATTATCTTGACAGATAAATACAAATACTAATAACTAATAGAATACTGATGAAAGAAACGACGATATATTGAAATTACTTTTGTCTTCAATAGATAGACAAGTATAAGACAAAGGACGACGACAACTCAGTGAAGTTAGTACAGGTTGAGACACGCTGGGGTCTCTGCCGTCGGGTGGTCCGCGGGGACAGGGACCCTAAGAGGTCCGTTCTTGTGACCTCACCCAACGGTAAAGGAAGAGGTTACATACTTTCACTTTTCACTTTCCCTTCAGAAAGTCAACACAGGCTGAGAAGTGCTTGGGTACCTGACGTCAGATGGTCCGAGGAGGTAGGTACCCTAAAAAGGTCCGTTTTAATGACCTCACTCCATGTTAGTAGAGACAAAGGATTCGTGGATCATAAGAACCTATGTTCTTGTTTATTAAAGATTTTTGTTACATAGTAAACTATCGATCTCTTTATACAAGTTATGTTAATATATCGTACGGTGGACAGTGTCTTAAGTATTTGCGTGTCTGACTAAATCTTTGGTACCAAAAGTACTACCCGAAGGGGCTACTGAGTCACCTATTCCTTAGACGTACGTTACGTCCTCTGTGTCCTCCACGTCCAAGCTAGGGACCCGGTCCCTCTAGGGGACCTCTTTCCATACTGTTAGGTGAGGTCAGAACGGATCTCTTAGAGTACCTGTCTTCCCAGACCACCAGATGTCAGGTTTCCCAGTGTTTCTCAGTCTGTACTGACTCACTGATTCTTGCGTACGTACAAATGTAACTGAGGTTTTCAGGTTAAAAGATGGGTGGGAATGTATTAACACACAAGGAGATTAATATTCTGTGTTAGAGGTAGTCCTAACACACGGTCTAGTCCTCTCTTTTTACCTGATCGACCACAAAGATTGATACCAACTGTAGACCAAGGAATAAGAATCAACTACTACACGTCTCTTACAAAGAGAAAGACCAATTCACACTTGGACTGTAAAGGGTTATTCTGACCCTGGTCCTCTCTCTAAATACAGGTCGTCTTACATCTTTAGTACAGGACTTGAAGGTCGGTTGAGGATACTATAGGAACGATTGAGAGTGTAAGAGAGAGAAGACGGGACTCCACGAAAGTTATGTTTGTGTAGTGAGATTCTACCGTTACTATGAACCTCCCTTCCTCCAGTCTAAGGAAACAGTAGTCAGTCTTATATAGGAGTCTCTCACAGACTCACGTTGTCCCATCTCCTAACTCGACCGTCTGAACCCTTTGTCCGTCATGTCTCAAAGTGTATCATTTGTGAATGACACACACACAATCAGAGAATCAGTACAGGTAGAGAAACTCTGGGGTACCTGACATCGGACGGTCCGAGGAGAAAAGTACCCTAAAGGGTCCGTTCTTATGACCTTACACATAGGTAAGGGAAAAGGTCCCCTAGAAGGGTTGGGTTCTTAGCTTGAACCAGAGAGTGTAACATCCGTCTAAGCAATGGAAGACTCAATGGTACCTTTGGGTCTTGTGAATGATTTGTAATCGTTTATAATTGTTTTGGAGATGGTACAGAAGTCGTGGAATAAATGTTCGACCCCTTCGTGTATTGATAGAGTAGGTCAGTACGACAAATTATGTCACTTCGAATTTGTACTGTTGTGTCCACTTCGGAACCTGACTCTGAGCGTGTTCATCACTAGGTTTCTGCTCATCGATACTGGACCCAGAAGAACGTCTGGTTCATTGTCTCGGACCGTAGTTCTGACCGAAAGTAAAAGAGGATTACTAGGATGACGCTTACGAATTTGTTATTGTAAATAAAGAAGGACTCCGTTACACCTGTCTAAATTATAGTGAAGTTCCGAAAGGACCACCGAGTCTACCATTTCTTAGACGAACGTTACGTCCTCTGGGCCCAAGTTAGGGACCCACTCCTTCTAGGGTAAGGTCACAAGAACGGACGTCTCAAGGTACCTGTCTCCTCGAACCGCCCGATGTCAGGTACCTCAGGATTTCTTGACTTGTGTTGACTCGCTAATTGTGAAAGTGAAAAGTGTGAAGTTCCGGTCGTATTGAAAAGTTTATAGGGTTTGATCCATAGTGGATCACCTTCACTTTCTACCACCCACGATTGTACAGTTGTTACTACCAGGAAACCAAAAGAGGGTGTTCTGTCTCGTCACAAGTCGGACCTCTACTACAAGAGAAAAGTCTTTAAAAGTATGAACTAGGTGTGAAGAAAAAAAGCGTCTCAACGATTGATCTGGTTCACGACCATTTCATGAATTATAAAGACCTGTATTTCTGCTCTCTCCTGTGGTGTAAAACAGTTCAGGGAAGTTACAGAGTCCCTCGAGGTGATTGTCAAAGATAGTATTCACAAGTCAGCAGAAATCCTTTCCCTATGATAATAAAGAGTAACAATGACTTTGTAGAGTTCTTTACGAAGACTCGTCTGTGGGTATAGGAGAGTCTATAGTCTTGAGAGAGGGAGTTGAGTGGGTACCGACAGAAATGTAAGTAAGTAGGTAGACGTCGAGTTGTGTTGTCCATAATTAATCCAAGAGTGACGAATGACCACACAGAATCCTTCCAAACTTCGGTCTGTCTTTATACTGGAAACCCAAAGACTGTGATCCATAGATGATTATCCCCATGGTAAATGACTCTAATTTTTTTTTTTCCTTTCTTTTACTCTGTTTACTCTCCGAACCCTCTTTCGTCCACCTACTCTATAGTACACCTCAAACTCCAGAATCAACGACGATTCAGTGAAGTCAGCACAGACTGAGACACGCTGTGGTATCTATCGTCGGGTGGTCCGAGGGGGTAGGGACCCTAAGAGGTCCGTTCTTGTGACTTCACCCAACGGTAAAGGAAGAGGTTACGTACTTTTACTTTTCACTTTCACTTCAGCGAGTCAGCACGGGCTGAGAAACGCTGGGGTGCCTGACGTCGGATGGTCCGAGGAGGCAGGTACCCTAAAAGATCCGTTCTCATGACCTCACCCCACGGTAACGGAAGAGGTCTCCAGAATAAATCCAGAAATATATTACTTATGTCAAGGTATCTTGACATCGAGTCTTCTTGTAAAACTTTGAAAACCAAAAAAAACGAACGTTTATATATAGACTACTTATACACCATAGGTATTATATATACCTTTAGAATATTGAGTCACCCTTCTTTATCTGTAAGGTTATTTATTCACCGGTTTTATAAACTTATTTGTGAAGTGGCTTTTATTGGGTTCCTAAAACTTAAAATTCCTCGTTTTTTTCTTTTTTCTTTTTTGGCGTCTTTTTTTGACTTACTTCTTGACTTTCAATATGATCGATACCTGGTGGACTGGACGGAGAACTCTTTAGACATACGTCCAGTCCTTCATTGTAAGTCTTGATCTATACCTTGTTGTCTAACCAAGGTTTATCCTTTTCCTCATGGAGTTCCGACACATAACAGTGGGACGAATAAATTGAATATACGTCTCATGTAGTGCTCTTTACGACCCGACCTTCTTCGTGTTCGACCTTAGTTCTAACGACCCTGTTTATAGTTATTGTAATCTATACGTCTACTGTGGTGGGAACACCGTCTTTCACTTTTTCTTGATTTCTCGGAGAACTACTTTCACTTTCTCCTCTCACTTTTTCAACCGAATTTCCAGTTGTAAGTCTTTTGGTTCTAGTACCGTAGGTTAGGGTAGTGAAGTACCGTTTATCTACCCCTTTGTCACCTTAAACATCGACTGAAATAAAAAGACCCGAGGTTTTAGTGACGTCGACCACTAAAGTTGGTACTTTAATTTTCTACAAATGAGGAACCCTCCTTTCGTTACTGGTTAGATCTGTCGTATAATTTTTCGTCTCTGTAACAGTCGTTTCCAGGCAGATCAGGTCCGATATCAAAAAAAGTCACCAGTACATACCTACACTCTCAACCTGATATTTCTGTCGACTCACGTCTTCTTAACTACGAAAACTTGACACCAAAACCTCTTTTGAGAACTCTCAGAGAGTCTGACGTTTCTCTATGTTGGTCAGGTAAGATTTCCTCTAGTCAGGACCCACAAGAAACCTTCCTGACTACGACTTCGACTTTGAGGTTATGAAACCGGTGGACTACGCTTCTCGATTGAGTCAACTTTTCTGGGACTACGATCCTTTCTAACTCCTACCCTCCTCTTCCCCTACTGTCTCCTACTCTACCAACCTACCGTAATGGTTGAGTTACCTGTACCCAAACACACCTGAGGCCCTCAACTACTACCTGTCCCTCCAGACCGCACGACGCCAAGTACCCCAACGTTTCTCAGTCTGTCCTGACTTGCTGACTTGACTTAACTTAAGTTAGAAGGTTATGAAGAGTATACGCACCTTCCAATGGAAAGAGTAGAGGACAGTAACGTCGCCAAGGTCCATTCATCAAGGACCGTGAACAAAAGTAGACCTCCACTACACATATGAAAGTCGACTTTGAAAATTCTTGACCATGAACTAAAAGGTAGGTACGAGGGAAAAGCACGACGAACCCTACCTTCAGTGTGTGTAAACTTCGTATGGAAACGTGTTGTCTTAGTGATGGACGTCTGTTGAACTGGTACTCAACCGACCTGGATGTCGTGTACAACCCTTTCGTTCCTCAGTCAAAAACAACACACTCAGGTAATCTCAAACTACAACACAATGACAGTACACAATAACACGACGTCTTGTCGGAGAGGACTGACTATGTTGTGGAAACGTTGTTGACCGCAATCCGAAGGTCTAGAGTCCCTGAGGTTTTTATTCGTGACCGGGTCGGACGTGATGATTCCCTTTTAAGATGATAGTCGTGTACAGAAGTCGTCTTCGGTCACGGACTCTGGTCTCGTCCACCCTTCTTATAAACCTCGATCAAACTCTCCTGATTCCATGTGACAACAACAATCAGTGATTCCACACAGACTGAGAAACACTGGGGTACCTGACGTCGTACGGTCCGAGGAGACAGGAGGTGACGTAGGGTCTCAAACGAGTTTAAGTACATATGACTCGTGACTACTTTATGAGGACCCTGAGGGGCTCGAACAGACAAAAGGTGTCTCCCTTAACAATTATTATTAGTCTTTAACAAGAATACGTTGGTTTATAAACTTTCCCGTCCTAGGAACTTCTTAACCTAGATCAGTGGTCGGTCTTCTCATTGAAGACTCATTGTCTTAATGAAGTTTCCTTTCCTACGAGGGTAACTTTTGTTGAATCATCTAGTGATTATACCTCGATGTATACACTTACATATATATATATATTATATGTATAACACTACACTAACACTATATTTAATACAAAATCTCGTGTAAATTGGAAAAATTTGAAAAAAAAATTTCAAAGACAACGGGGCAAACACAATTATGTACACAGTGTTATGAATCGTAGGACCCCTAAAACGGGACTTACTGAAAAAGACAAGGATTTAACCACCTGAGGAACTATGTCTTATAGGAAATACTACTGGACAATTCCGAAAAGGAAATTTTCGATTCTCCGTGACTCGGGATTCATTTACCGTGGGGAAAGGAAAGAGGACCTGAGGTAAGATAAGAGAAAGAATCTTTCCTTATAGCGAACGACAACCTCAGGACAGGGAGTAACTCAAAACGTACGACTTGACGGTCCATTTAGTGTAGATCTAAAGTCTCCGTCGAGTCTGTCATTTCTTAGACGGACGTTACGTCCCTGGGCCAAGCTTGGGATCCAGTCCTTCTAAGGGACTCTTAATCTCTTCCCTTACCGATGGGTGAGGTCATAAGAACGGACGTCTTAAGGTACCTGTCTCCTCGGACCGCTCGATGTCAGGTACCCCTAGTGTTTCTTAGAGAAAAGTTTGGTTACTGTTTAAATCCTCGTTTCCTTATTTCCCATTATTTTCTCACTGGAACTACACCGTTTCCCGACGAGAAAGACTCTAAAAACAACGTTTCCTTCTCCGACTTACTTTCCGGTCACCAGTGGTTCTTAATAAGTGAGTACCCTTCCTATCACTATATGGGTGTTCGAATGGGTCACCGTTACGTCGATTAAAATTAACAATAATCAACGTTTGATTAGGTAGTCCCTTGTGAACCTATTAAAATATACTAAGATCACTATCGATTATATTAAACGGGACTTTATATAATTCATTTTGATATTAGTAAACATTCATATTTTGACCAATAAACAACAGGACAGATAAGCTGAAATTAGCCAAAAGTTTAGAAAGGGTAAATCCCTTTTACAAAAACTTGACGTCCGTACATAAATGTATTGTGTACGTTTCTTTGGGACCTTTTGTTGGTGTCTTTTTTGAAATTGTATTTAAGTTGTTCCAATTTTAAAGGATACCTTTCACAATTCATCGACAACATTTTTGTTCAGTTTGGTCTTTGTTCACTTTAAGTAGGTCCACAAGAACTTATGTCTTTTTTCTATGTAAGTAAGTATTTCCTCTGTAAATCGAATAAAATACGTCTTAAAGTCTATTTCCTTTAAATCCATTTTTACTCTGTATTAGTTTTCCTTCTTTCAGAGGAAAAAATCTTAAGTCATAACCTTATATGAGATCTTGATTTTTTTCTCTTCTCAATTATAGTCTTGATTTCGATCATTATTATTGTCATTGACTGCTTACGTGAGTCACTATATAAATGTAAAATTTTACATTATAAATATATGTTAAATTATAAATTGTGTGTAAACAATCCGTTTATGATTCGAGACCTCTGAGATAGAGAGAGAGATATATAAAAGAAAGATTTAAATATCGAGTAAATTAGGAATTCATCAATTGATTCAAGTCAGTGAGTCAGCACAGATGAGAAACGTTGTGGTACCCGACGTCGTACGGTCCGAAGGGACAGGTAGTGGTTGAGGGTCTCGAACGAGTTTGAGTACAGATAGGGCAACCACTACGGTAGGTTGGTAGAGTAGGAGACGGCAGGTGAAGAGGACGAAAGTTAGAAAGGGTCGTAGTCCCAGAAAAGTTTACTCAGTCAAAAAGTGTAGTCTACCGGTTTCATAAACTCGAAGTCGAAGTCGAAGTCAGGAAGGTTACTTATAAGTCCTAACTAAAGGAAATCCTATCTGACCAACCTAGAGGAACGTCAGGTTCCCTGAGAGTTCTCGCAAGGGGTTGTGATGTCAAGTTTTCGTAGTTAAGAAGTCGCGAGTCGAAAGAAACATCAGGTTGAGAGTGTAGGTATGTACTAATGACCCTTTTGGTATGAAAACTTATCCGTTCGGAAATTAGGAATGTTACTGGATTTTCTCGTCCATGTAATAGTGTGGTAAATTTCCACTCCTTCGATTTGAGTCAAGTCAAGTCAAGTCAGCGAGTCAACACAGACTGAGAAAAACTGAGGTACTTGACGTCGTGCGGTCCGGAGGGACAGGTGGTGGTTAAAGGCCTCAGGTGGATTTGGGTACAGGTAGTTCAACTACTACGGTAGGTTGGTAGAGTAGGAGACAGCAGGGGAAGAGGAGGACGGGAGTTAGAAAGGGTCGTAGTCTCAGAAAAGGTTACTCAGTCGAGAAGCGTAGTCCACCGGTTTCATAATCGCAAAGTCGAAGTTGTAGTCAGGAAGAAGGTTACTTATAGATCCTGACTAGAGGAAATCCTACCTGACCAAACTAGAGGAACGTCAGGTTCCCTGAGAGTTCTCAGAAGAGGTTGTGGTGTCAAGTTTTCGTAGTTAAAAAACCGAGAGTCGAAAAAATATCAGGTTGAGAGTGTAGGTATGTACTGGTGACCTTTTTGATATCGTAACTGATCTACCTGGAAACAACCGTTTCATTACAGAGACGAAAAATTGTGTGACAGATCGAACCAGTTTTGAAAGGAAGGTTCCTCATACGTAGAAAATTAAAGTAAAGACGTTAGTGGTAGGAGTCACTGAAACCTCGGGTCTCTTTATTTCAGTCGGTGACAAAGGTGACAAAGGGGTAGATAAAGGGTACTTCACTACCCTGGCCTACGGTACTAGAATCAAAAGACTTACAACTCGAAATTCGGTTGAAAAAGTGAGAGGAGAAAGTGAAAGTAGTTCTCCGAGAAATCAAGAAGAAGTGAAAGACGGTATTCCCACCACAGTAGACGTATAGACTCGATCCCCCTTCAATTAACTGACTTTGTCTTAATCAAAATAGAACTCTTGGTCCCAGACATTGAGAATTTCTCTTTTCCGTAAGTTACTTACCTTTCAGATAATAAGTTTGTAAGAGTCTTTCTTTATATCCTAATGTACACTCAAACACGATTGAGGCCTTCTACCACTTCCTGTCCCTTCGGACTACACGACGACAGGGACCCCAGGGTTTCTCATCCTGTGTTGACTCACTGACTTTTTGTTGTTGTTTTGTGTTATATACACCAGGGTTTTCCGGTGTCTTCCTCTTATGAGTAACACCAGACCTTTTAACCATCTTCGAAGTACCTCCCACCTTGACTCCTGCCTGACGTTTCCTATCTCACCCTAAATAATCTACCTCTCCTTCCCTTCCTACGTTCACGAGTATCCTATAAGACCCCGAGTAACCATGTCGAGTCTGGGTTGCCTCCCACCCAGATCGTGTTTATGATCGTGTAATTTCACGGGGTCCGTAAATCGTTCTAAAGACACGGGTGGATCCAGAGTTCGTATTGTCACCTCCCTTCATGTCACCGGTGATATGTGTCATGTTTAACACACACAAACACAAATATATTAGTATATGGGTAACATAACACGTGTATATGTTTACACATATTGTACATATACGATGTGTATACAATATGGTTAGTGTAATGTATTATTTTATATACAATTATGTAATATATTATTTTATATGTATTTTATGCGTTATCTATACCCTAAATTTATAGTTTGATAAAACGTGACTTTAATATGCGTGTACATTTATACATAACAGTTGATGTTTAACCGTGAAGGTAAATGGAGACGTTCCTAATTTAGTACACTGTGACTTCGAAGACTGGAGGTTGTGGTGGACTTCCTCGAGTCCCACCTTCGTTTTTACTCCGCGAGACACGAACCCCCCCACCCCCCTTTCGACCGTCCTGTCCAGAGTCTATAAAAGTCCTCGTTTAAAATACTCGGGTTAAGAACATAGAACATAGAGGGGTATGGATCTTTTCGTGATTTTAGGAAGTACCACTGTTGACAAAAAGCACTGATCGTTTTGAAGCGTTTTGATCATCTTTGGAAGACCTTTTTATACACGAACTGACGTACATGAGATGAAAGTGGTTTTAGAGTATATATGATTGGTAGAGGAGACGGAGAAACCTCGTCAAAGAGTCGAGAGACTTACGACAGAGGGTCCGACGTCAGGAGTAAAAAGGGGTTTACTTAGAATTGAGTGTTGAGAGTGTAACACATGAAAAAATTTCAACTGTCATAATGGATAATGAATATCGGAACCTACAACTATCTCTGTGTTATGCTCATCAGAGATTCTGGATTTTAACGACCCCTTCTCAAACCCTCTTGAATAGAAAAGAGGTCGTTGAAATCCAGAGAACTAATATGGTCCCATTCAGTATAGGAGAGTAATACAGATATGGTTGGACTTTAAAGAATAAACTCTTTTCTAAGAAGAAGTATTGTACGTTCTCTAATACAGACGAAAAACTCAGTTAATATTAACACAAAAGAAACCCGTACAAATATAAAAAGAAATTACGTTACTTTTAACGATAACTCCTTTATTTATCCCTGAAGGGACCTCCAGGTCACGAATGTTGAAACGGAAGGTCACGTCCACACGACAAAGTTAGGAACCAGTCTTTCTATTCTAGGGTGTACGGAACGTCGGTTTTTTTAGTTTTGTATTTTGACTTCGTCATAACATTGGTTAAGTTAGTTCTGAAATTTTTACCAGGTATAATTTTTTTATAAAATTTTTTACCTTTATTTATTCCTTAATACAAAAAAAAATTGTTTTGTACAACATATTACAGTGTGTTGAATGTTTCTCAAGGTCGTGTGTAAGTAAGGAAATTGTATATATTATAAGTATCGGACACAAACGTCGGAACGATGGTACAGGAACTGGATGAAACCCACCCTCTGATTTTTCTGTCGACGGACCCCGGACGCTTCCTAAGACCAGGTCGGGGACACTCAGGAAGGGTCACGTGTCTCTTAGGTAAGACGGACGGGTCGGTAGTCACAACCCACCCCATATAAAAGGAGAGGCCCGCTGAGGTGTCGACGGGAACACCACTGTTAGACTATTGGAAGAAAGTGAAGTTCACGTCTCCTCGTCCTAGTCTATCCTCTTTTACCTAGGACTGTTCCGTAAAAGTTCAAAAGTTTTCCGACCAGAAGTAAGGTCGGACTACAAAGTAGCCCTAAATATTAGAAGGTAATACTCTTTTAGTTTCCTCCAGTAAACCACTCCAAAATAGAAGGAGAAGAAGACTCCCCGGGAATACTTTGTAAATACTCAAAAGACTGTTATAGTTTGGTTCGAAAGAGACGTCGAGACAGAAGTGTTCGACACGGGAAGTCTCCACGTCGAGGAACGTGAGGTGTCACTCGTACGAGTCACGACGGAGAACTCCAATTGAGTAAGTACTGCTACCGACGGAAAGACGTTTAGAGGGGTACCCTCAGGTACCACTGAGGGTCGGAAGACTCTATTACCCACGATTTGACCAGTTTACCTCACCGAAGTAAAACCTTTCATTAAAAGACATCGTTAATGGATGAAACTTTAATTGGGGTTTAGACTCTACCGTCCGTTTATGACTCCATATTTGACTTTAGATTTAAAACAAAGAATAAGGAACGTACAGGTTTCGGCTCTAAGTTGAGAAAAGGTAGAATCGAAGAAGTTGTGTTTTAATTTCGACGGTCTAAACACGACGATTCACCTTTATTCTGTAATCGTTCTTAGAATATTTGTGAAGTCTCTATGAAAAAATAATCGAGAATTAAACACATATCAACGAAATGTTACATGTCGACATGTCGTTTCACTTAGTCAATATACATATGTATATAGTTTGGTCAGGTAGGATTTCCTTTAGTCAGGACTTATAAGTAACGTTGCTGACTACTACTTCGACTTTGAGGTTATAAAACCGGTAGGCTACACTTCTTGACTGAGTAACCTTTTCTGGGACTACGTCCCTTTCTAACTTCCGTCCTCCTCTTCCCCTGTTGTCTCCTACTCTACCAACCTACCGTAGTGGCTGAGCTACCTGTACTCAAACTCGTTCGAGACCCTCAACCACTACCTGTCCCTTCGGACCGCACGACGTCAGGTACCCCAGTGTCTCAGTCTGTGCTGACTCGTTGACTTGACTGACTAGAGGAGAAAACCCCTAAAGGATGGGTAAAAACAGTGATGACTCATGACTCATCTCATCAGACACATACGTCATCTAAGAGTAATCAAAAGATAAAATATGTATGATCGTATATATATACAGTCGGGATTAGAAGATTAAGTAGACTGGGGAAGAAGGGATGAACCATAGGTATGGAAACAAGAGATACAGACGCAGAGATAAAGACGAAACGTTTATTCAAGTAGCCATGATAAAAAGATCCAAGGTGTATATTCGCCATAATATCTTATAGAAAGACGAAATGAAGTGAGACATACTGTCAGAGATCCAGGTGGGTAATAGAGACGTTTACCGTGTCAAAACAAGGACAATCCCGACTTATTATGAGGTAACATATATGTATGGAGAAGAAGAAATAGAGGACGAGACAACTACCTGCAAATACAACGAAGGTACAGGACCGATAACATTCAGCACTACTTCACCTGTAACACCACGTGAAAAAAAGACCTAATGTCAAAAGAGGTCCATATACGGGTCCTCACCCTAACGACCCAGTGTACCATCTAGGTAAAAATCAAAAAACTCCTTGGAGGTATGACAAGAGGTATCACCAATATAATTAAATATTAGGATGGTTATCACATTCTCCCGGGGGAAAAGATGTATAGGAGAGGTCGTAAATAAGAAACATCTATAAAATACTACTGGTAAAATTGGCTACTCTCCACTTTGGAGTAATATCAATACTAAACGTAAAGAGATTGTTAATCACTACGACTTGTAGAAAAGTACACGAACAACTGGTAGACATACAGAAGGAACCTCCTTACAGGTAAATCCAGAAGACGAATGATCCAGCAAACAAACGAAAAAAACTATAACTCGTATAAAACCTTTACTTAGGGAGTAGTCAACGAAACAAACGTTTACAAAAGAGGATAAGACTCCCAACAGAAAAGTAGAACAAATACCAAAGGAAAACGACACGTTTTCGAATTAATCCAGGGTAAACAAATAAAAATAAAAGTAATGAGATCCTCCACCCAGTCTTTTCTAGAACGACTTATCGATGAATTTATATTTTTTCAATAGTTACAATGACTGAATTAAAAGGTTTGTATTATTATTTGTATAATAAAATAGTCGATAGTCCGGGAAACGTAAACGTCACGATGTTAATATTTCTACTTATACCAATGTCTATTGAAGTCTAGAGTCTATAGTTTGTATCTTTATTACACAATTTATAATTTTATTCAATCTATGTGTTCAGTTATCTTTTGATAATTGTTTGACCATATTCTCCTTTCTTTTTATTAAATTTTTAATTAACTCGTAGATGAGACACGGTTCTTTAATTTTATAATAAAGTAAGTAAAGTACATTAGTAATTTGGGTCACCAAGAACAATAAAGGTAAAATATCTACTTTTTCCGACTACGAAAAAACTTTTCTAAACTTTCTAAACAAACTTTCTAATTTGTTGGACGGACTTTACCGTGTTGAGTATCCACACACTTGTCGTAAATTTATTGAATTTATGTTGAGGTTCGTGTGAAAGGGGTAGTGTGATATCATTACCCAAAACAATAGATAAAATACATCATACTATGGTAAATTTTGTTTTTTGGTTTTTCGAGAGAGAGAGATTGTGTGTGTGTGGGTCTCCGAGGTAATTAATTATATTTACTTTATGTCTATTTTGTAGGATGATTTCTTAATATTCAATTTTTACCTTTTGTTCACGCAATTTAAGTCAAATAATAGGTCGAGGTCTCAGTTTACCTCTTAGTTGGTTCACTTCTTAGTTAGTTGACCCTAGAATTGTATGACTTTACCAAAAGAGTTTTTAAGTACATTAATGAAAATTAATGTTTTACGGAACGTAAAACTAAATGTTAAAATACACCCACAAAAGAAGAAGAAAAAAAAGAAAAATTAACAAGACGTACGTATAATTTCACACCCGAAATTTCGTGAATATCTTTTAAATTACGAAGGACAAAGAAATTCTACTCCCTACCTATTTTAACTTCGACAACCTCAAGAGTTGTGACACAACAGTAATGACATTTGTTGATACTTTTGAACTACACAATATTCTTTTGTATTATCGCTAAATTGTCACGATTCAAAATTTTGTCCTTCACGTAGAGTTTATTTACTTGGGATAACATCGACTAACAGAAAAGGTTTCTTATTTGACCTTATCTAGGGAGAATGTCCAATAAAATGTCGAATAACGACGGATCGGTATACAATTCCACTATAGGGGATGTAAATTTTGACCAATCTGTGAACATTGACTGAACCAGTTTTGTCATGCAGTTTTTCTTGGAATATCTTGTAGGTTTCCATCCGACTTTATACGGAATATGTAAAGGGATCCATAAACACCTCTGAATAAAATTTTGAGTCGACGGTACGACCTTCATTAGAGATCTTCGGGAAGGTTCCGGGACGTACCCTTCTTTTGTTACGCGGTACGGTGTAAGAGTCGACCCGAGGATCCTCTGTCGGTCGTGGTTTAACGGGTCAAATCACACACGTGGTAGAACTTTTACCTCAGAGGCAAGTGGTCACAACGGTCTTGACTACAAGATATCGTGTTCTACTTAAAGAAGGTGGTTTAAAACGGATTAAACGTCTATACATCCGTTAGATTAATCAGTAAAGTCAAGTCAAGTCAAGTCAACGAGTCAGTACAGGCTGAGAAACACTGGGGTCCCTGATGTTGTGTGGTCCAGAGGGACAGGTAGTGATTGAGGGTCTCAGGTGAGTTTGAGTACAGGTAGTTCAGCCACTACGGTAGGTTGGTAGAGTAGGAGACAGTAGGGGAAGAGGAGGGCGGAAGTTAGAAAGGGTCGTAGTCCCAGAAAAGGTTACTCAGTCGAGAAGGGTAGTCCACGGGTTTCATAACCTCAAAGTCGAAGTTGTAGGTTACTTATAAGTCCTGACTAGAGGAAATCCTGCCTGAGCATCCTAGAGAAACGTCAGGTTCCCTGAGAGTTCTCAGAAGAGGTTGTGGTGTCAAGTTTTCGCAGTTAAGAAGTCGTGAGTCGAAAGAAATACCAGGTTGAGACTGGAGGTCTGTGCTGATGACCTTTTTGGTGTCGAAACTGATCTACCTGGAAACAGCCGTTTCATTACAGAGACGAAAAATTATACGACAGATCCACCTAGTATTGAAAAGAAAGGTCCTGGTTCGTAGAAAATTAAAGTACCGACGTTAGTGGTAGACGTCACTAAAACTTCGGTTTCTTTTATTTCAGACAGTAACAAAGGTGACAAAGGGGTAGATAAATGGTACTTCATTACCCTGGACTAAGATACTAGAATCGAAAAACTTACAACTCCAAATTCGGTCGAAAAAGTGTGTGGAGAAAGTGAAAGTAACTCCAAGAAATCAAGGAGAAACGAAAGAAGACATTCTCACCATAGTAGAAGTATAGACTCCAATAACTATAAAGAGGACCGTTAGAACTAAGGTCGAACACGAAGTAGGTCGGACCGTAAAATGTACTACATGAGACGTATATCCAATTTATTCGTCCTACTGTCATATGTCGGAACTACATGAGGAAAGGGTCAAACCTGGTCAGACAACAAGGTACAGGACCACGTAATTCGGTGATTTAGAAGTCCACCAAACATCGTATTGATACTTATTGGTTAAACGAAGAGTTCTCTTCACAAACGTCTATGAGATACGTCTTAACATTATAGTAGTTAAATCAAAACAAGTGATAAATAATTAATATACATAACGACAAACAAATCAACGATTCAGTGGACACTCAGAAAAGATACGGTACCTGATATCGGGCGGTCCGAGGAGACAGGTACTCCAAAGGGTCCGTTCTTATGACCTAACCCCACGGTAAAAGAAGAGGTCCCCAGAAGGACTGGGTCCCTAACTTGGGTGCAGAGAACGTAACCATCCGTTCAAGAAATGGTGACTCGGTGGACCCTTCGGGCTAATATGCATATACGAAGTATTTACTCCACAATTGTGCCTAATCCGAATGAGGTCCACTTTGGGTACAAGATTGTAACGCAGGTTATACACATAAGTCTCTGACCAAATGTAGGTAGGAACTTTATAATATATGACCATTTGTCAACAAGACCCTTTCTACTAGTCAAGAATTCTTTCCTTCCCAAGGGTACGTACGATCTAAATCCTTCCTGACCCCCTTAGTCTTATACAGTAGATTATGACTAGATACTCTTTAGGATAACCCGTCCTGAAAGAAAACAACTTTACATTAAAACAACTTATAAACTTTTGTATATAAACTAGTTCTCTATAACTAAGAGAGTGTGCTATAATCTTGACCAAAAAACTCCGTATCAACTACCTTTTTTGACGTGTATAAATTTAACGTGTTAAGTCATTCAAAATAATAAACACCGAAGGGACCACCGAGTCACCATTTTCTTAGGGGGACGTTACGTCCTCTGAACCTCTATGACCAATCCAGGGACCCAACCCTTCTAGGGAACCTCCTCCTATACCGTTGGGTAAGGTTAGTGGAAGGGCCTTTTTAGGGTACATGTCTTCTCGTACCAACCGATGTCAGGTACTCCAGTGTTTCTCAGTCTGTACTGAATCGTTGATTTCTTGTTGTCGTCATGCTTACTCTGGTAGTGGCGTTCGTTCTATCACTTGTATGAACAGTGAGTGTTTTATAAGAAGTGTGGGAAAACATTAAGGAGAAGGGGTCGAGAACGACCCGGGGGAAGGTTTACGTTTGGGACTACACGAAGACAGTGATAACATTCTTTTTACTTCGGTAGTCTGTAGTGGTGGGAGACCCATCCTCGGTAACTGTGTATTTAATAGGAATACTATAAAAACAGTTTGTAAAATTGATTTATATTAGTATTACATTGTACACTTGTTTTAGGTCTAAGCCCCTTTAAGAATGTACAGTGTGAATAATAAAAAAATCGATTACTTTAATTGTATCAGTTATTTCTTTTTCCCCAGGTTAAATAGATACATGTCTCTCCTCATTCCATGGTAAAGTTTGTAGTTCTTGTAATATTCGTTTCCACTAAAACACTGAATTGGTTCGAGGGGAGATCTATTCGTCACTTCCTGTTACCTTTTGTACGTTTATATTTTACAATATAAGAACACGAATGTTTAATGAGTATAAGATAGTTACTTAAGGGTAAGCCGAAGGTGAGGGTAGTTCGAAATGGTACTTAGGTCCAACGAAGGGTAGGTCAGACAAATTTAGTCCCGACGTGGACGAGATGACTTTACGACCCCCATCCCTTTTACTTTAGACCTTGGTAATCAATGGGACCGGTTACCGTTCGTCGGACCTTATAACTCTTTTATCTCTTCGAAGAAGACTGTCAACGGAAAAGGTCTCAGAAGTTAATATGGACTCTACAGTGGTATTTTTGACCGTAAGCTCGTTATTGTTCAGGAGTGTTAAGAGAGCAACCCTATCCTCTAAGTACTTAATACGTACAGATACGTCTAAAAAGTGGACACTGTCCACATCATACCCGTTAAAGGGATTGTATAATTCTTTTGGTCGATATTGTGGTCATCTCCTATGTTTACTCTACAAGGGCAGTCAAATGAATTGATAACGTGTAGTGGTGTACCACCCTCTTACGGCGTCGCACTTTGAGTTAATAACCACCCCTAGGATGTCAATCGTCGGTGACTACTACCCCAAGAACCTCTTTTCTACCTGTCCAACACAGAACAAATGACGAAGTAAATAAATAAAAGGAGACGACTCGGTATGGTGGACTCAGCATCGTGTGGGGTCGACTTTTTGGTCGACCACTCGAGACGTCTCGTAAAGGGGCTCTCTTCTCTGTCTACAGTTCTCACCTCTTTTTTAATGGTCATTGGACATGAGTGGGACGTCGACGTTCAACTTTCAAGACGAAAGTCCGTAGACCCAGTGTATTAAGACAAGACTCTAAGGAAAAGGGAATATCGGTGAGATTGACCGTTTCAGCACGCACTGAATGAAAATTCCTTTAGTTAGTCAATAACGAAAACCATCGGGTACACTTAATGCGTGCAATGTCTAATTCTTTTATAAAAGTCTCACTTACTAAAGATCAAGTCTCTCTCCTGAGGAACCTGATCCTTTGATCTCTGGGATCCAGAGCGAGTCTAAGACCTTAACTGACGACTTAGGGAGGAGTCTCTTCAGTGTCCCGAAAAGACTCAGAATGCGGAGAATGGATTGACATTGGTTATCCTGAAGGACCCGTTCAGTGTACTGGAGAGGGTTCTGTGCGGAGAGTGAAAACAAAATTCCTTTCACCCTGGACCGTAAATGACTCTCTTATACGTGAGTGTCAAGTCGAAGTCTATACTAGTATTTTATTTCGTGTAGATGGCACAAACAATATATCCACTCACGAAACCGGTGGAGTACACTTCTCAACTGAGTAACCTTTTCTGAGACTACGACCCTCCCTAATCCCCGTCCTCCTCTTCCCCTGCTGTCTCCGACTCTACCGACCTACCGTAGTGACTGAGCTGCCTGCACTCAGACTCACTTGAGGCCCTCAACCACTACCTGCCCCTCCGGACCGCACGACGCTGAGTTCCCCAGCGTTTCTCAGCCTGTGCTGACTCGCTGACTTGACTTGACTTGACTCGCGAAATACTTACAATTACGTGTATACGAACATGAAAATATTTTCATATTTTGTCAGGGTAAAATGAGTACACCTTAGACTCTTCGTCGATCTTAAACGGAGTTAATGTTCCGTTTAGGTCACCGTTTTGACCCTATACTAGGGACTAGTTTATCCTGAATAAGGTTTTGTTGTTTGTTTACCTTTTTGTAGGGTCGTAGACTCCGAAACTTGTCATAAGGATGAAGGACTTTGACTGGATACCGAAAGAGTTTTAAATCGTTGGTCTTGACTCGTTGACTGGAAACAATTCACTTGCTAACAGGTAGGGAAAAAAGAGGTGATCACTGGGACACACTACCTCGCTACTTACTTTGAATGACGGAAATATCGTCTCTTATTTCAAAACGTCTAAAACCTACTTTCTTCCTTTCTTACCCCCCTTTTTTTTGGCTATGGTGAAATTGGTGATCCTTTCTTGCAATTAACGAAATCAAAGGGAGTTAATAAAGGAAGATATCATTTTTTAGTTATTTATTTTATTTAAGACTCACACATAGTCAGTTACATCTCTTTATAACGGTCTTAGACGATACTTAGAATGCAATGTATATCTATGTATAAATCTCGTATAGATTTACTTAAGTTTAACATGCGCTAGAACCGAAAAGATGACTGGTGCTGATTACCGTACTCTTCGGGATATGAACATTCAGAGGTTTAGAAGGGTAACCCAGTAGAAGGGGTCCCAATCACAGGACTAGTCGTCTCCGGGAAAACAGAGAGACGTGTGAGTCTTATTGAGTAAGAGGGAGATCATAAAAGAGAAATAAGACGACAATATATACACAAGTTTGTGAGTCTTCAGGTCAGCGAGTTAAGTCACCAATTACCCAGAATAGGTTATGGAAATAATATTCCCTCAGTGGGACACCTCTTTCACCGATTTTACTCTACTACACTTTCTGGTTCTTCCCTGATAAAAATTTGGGGTTATTCTTTAAACATTTTTCCTTATAATCACTAGGTAGTTCTTTACCTATGTTAAATCTGGGGAACCCAATTAAAGACGGTCGTTTACAAAACACTCAATTTTTTGACGTAGTGATATTAAGTCGAGAGTCTCTTCCAGAGATTATCTGAGATAAATACTTTCTCCGGCTCAGTATTGGGTTTCCCTCGACACTTTAGGGTGTCACAGACGGGTCTTAGTGAAAGGTGTCTACAGGAGGTCCGAGGTGACCCAGTGTTTGGGACATTAATTTCGATGCTTCTATCAACATCTCTCCACCACGAAAATTAAACTTTGTTTGAAAATAAGGGAAATTCTTTGTTGTTCGATATGTTGTGGTTTATTTTACCTAAGGAAAGAAATTCGAAAAAAACGAAAAATACAGAACCAAAGACGGTAGTCCCCTGAAACACGACCAAAATCCACCGGGTCACAATTTCTTAGGTGGACGATCACGTCCTCTACGTTCTCTACACTCAAACCAGAGACCCACCCCTTCTAGGGGACCTCCTACTTGACCGTTGGGTGAAGTCATAAGAATGGACCTCTTAGGGTACCAAAAGTCAATATATATACGTACACAGATAATGTATAGAGATATATACGTATATAGATAAGAAAAGGTTTACTAAAAGGGAAAATCCAATAAAACGTCGCATGACTCGTCTCAAGGACCATGATATGTCATCTAAAAATAACCAATAGCTCACATATATATATACTATTTATTATTAACTATAACTATTCTTATATGTGTGTGACGTGCGCATGATATATATACACACATATATACATATATAATACATGTGTACGTGTACATATGGATCTAAAAAAAATTCATGGACATACGAGGTTCTTTGTAAACCCTATCATTTCTTTTACGACAAATATACTTTAATTTTAAAAAACCCCAAAGATATGAAGTAAAGTGTGGGTATAGGATCAAACACGAACGGAATCTGACCCTATTAGAGTAGACCGGGGTCACGAGAGTCCCCTTATATCCTTTGACAAAATACCGATGTACCAAACCTGTATGAACTCCTTTAGTCAAGAAAATAGGAGAGGATAAGTCCTCTAGTCCGGGGACGAGGATGGTGATTTGACTGGAGTGAGATCTAGTAAGGCTCTGAAATGTTTTGGGACTCCTGGTTTCGTCGGGTGGTGTGGAATGCCTACGAAGTGAGTACGGACGTGAGTCCGTAGTCTTAGTCTCTCGGACTCCAGAAGTCAAGGACCTTTTAGACCGGGGAGTGTTTAAACTTCCGTGAAAGGTTCCCGTCTCATCTACAAAGGGTTAAGAGAATTATCGTTTTTATAGACGGGGACGTATCGTGATTAAGATAGTGGAAATAAGACGATGATTTATGATGTGAGATTGTGTGGTGTGTGTGGGAAGGATGACTCCTGTGCCTCGAGACACAGATACTTGAGAAAGTAACGAAGGGGACCACTGAAATAATGGGGATAAACGAGACCAAAACAATTCCCCCTAAGAATTAATAGAAGTAGTACGAGTCTCAGTAACGGGAACGGTCTTTCTACCCTTCTAACAAGTGGTTTTACAACGGGAATGTGTGTCTGTGTCTCGACGTGATGTAAAGGGTCGGAGGAACCGTCAATCCATTCCGGTACACTACCCAGTACACTGTTCGGATGGTCCTCCTAACACCCGTTGTCTCTATGTAAAAAGTCCAACCGGAGTAATATGGGAGGGTGTAACTAAAAGACGAGAGAAAAGGGTAGGTGTTCGACGCACTTCTCCTGAGACCCTTAGAATTCCAACCTCTTAGGTATTCCATTTCCTCTGATTCCAGAAACGACTTCCTTTTAGTGGTCCTCTGAGAGGATCGGACCTTGTAAGTGTGACTTGATGGTATGTTCGTACTACCTTCGAAAATAGGGTAACTAAAAGTAGTTAATTTAAAGTATACAAGTTGGTAAGGATATAGGTTCCCTATTTAAGGTGAACTTTACCATATACTAGGAATTTGACAAGAAAACTTAAACCAAATGATTATAAAAAGACTCTTTAGAAAAGTAGGTACAGGTGGTCCTGAGAGTCGGACGCAAAATAAAACAACACCTCAGAAACAGACCAAAACCATAGTCCCACGATGACCGTTATAACTAAAAATTTACAGGAGAGAAGAAAAAGAACCTTCTCAAAATCAACTCAAATTCTTCGTATTAAGAAGTTATTTACGAACCATATTTCGGGTACTTCGATAGACTAAGACTCAAAAACAAACAGTTCTCTAAAAACTCATACCTAAGTTAGAGTGTAATAATCAGGTAAGTCAGAAAGATCAAGAAGAACTAAGTGTTAACCATCCAACACACGAAGATCCTTAAATAGGATAAGTAGATCCAACAGGTTAAACAACTGTATACTAAAAAATATTAACAGGGAATACTGAAATTTTTTAGTAAGACACCGTAACCAAAATTCCAGAGGAGAAAGTAAAGACTAATTGAAACTCGAACAAGAGAGATAAAAAAAGGGAACCAATTACAACAATTTAGAGTTTCTTTGTAGTGGGTTTAAGTAGTGTTGTAATAAGTGTCATCGGTTCAGTACCTTTGTTGGATCCACAGGTAGTTTCTTACTTTCCTTTCTTTCTTTTCACATGTGTAGGTTGTCCTATCCCAAGTCGGAGATTTTTCTGTCTTTACGGTAAACACTCCTGTACCTACTTGGACCTCTAATAATACGACTCAGTACGTATCTTCTTGTTTGTATCCACTATGGTGAATGTATTCCTTAAATATTATCAGTTTAAGTGTCTCCGTCTTGTATCTTACTAGTAAAGGTCCCTGACCACCTTCTTCCCTTTACCTCTCTATAATCAGTTTCCCATATTTCTAAGTAAATACACTCCACTTATTCAGGATCTTTAGATAACATGTCATGTCACGGACACTTTTCACTTTCACTTCAGTGAGTCAACACAGGTTGAGAAACGCTGGGGTACCTGATATCGGATGGTCCGAGGAGACAGGTACCTTAAAAGGTCCGTTCTCATAACCTCACCCAACGGTAAGGGAAGAGGTCCCCTAGAAGGACTGGGTCCCTAGTTTGGGCTTAGAGGGTGTTACGTCAGTCTACGAAATGGTATACTCGGTGGTTCCTTCAGGGGTTGTCACGGAGATCAATGATTGTTACATAACGTGTGAATCTCTAAACGATTACCACACCTAGAGTCAACCAGATAGTGTATGTGTGTACTATTATTATCTACTTCTCCCACCTTCCTTTGAGAACCTCCACTACCTATCCAAATACCGTCGAACACCTCTACCGAAACACCTAGAGTAGTTGAGTATACGTAATGTCCGTACATCAAAATATGTACAGTTTGTAAGAAGTTATTAAACCACATTTTAATTATTTTTATAGAAATATGTAAGGCCCTTTTCACAAGATTCAAGAAACCTTAGGATCTCGTAAGGCTTAACGAGTTAAGACAAAAGGTCAAAATCGTGTAATTCTTACGATCATTGTAGGTCCCCTTATATGGAGGACACGTGATTAACACGACAAGTCCCTTTTCACTGATTTAGACAAAATTCCAACTTAATAACCTTAATTTCTTAAGTAATTTTAGAGATGTACTTGAGATAACCCTCTTTTTTTTGTGTGACAGAAACGTCAATAGAGAGAAGTTTAGTAAGTGACCTCTACATTCCCCTGTAATGGGTAAAATACTAAAAACAACATTTGTAGTGGGAACTCACTTTATTTACCAAAGAAAATTCGGAAAAACAAAGCTTACACAGAGAGAGAGAGACAGAAAGAGAGGAACCTCCGATCACTGTTTGTGATCAAATAAAGGAAACACCAATTATACGTCCATGAAAAGATGATTTGACACTTTTTGGTATCCGAGTAAATAAATTGTCTGTGGACTTACGTGGTTGAGATACGGTCTGGTACCCGACTTCCACCCTCCATGGACCCTCAGTGACAGAATCTCCGTTCTCTCTATTATATGATGTTTCAGTCCGTCATTCCTACTGTACAATCTCCCTCTTACTTTGACTCCTTCCTTCAAAGTTACAAAAGGAACTCACAAACACATTTATCATGTCAATGTCTGTCTGACCCCTGTAGACTTACCTCATACTAAACCGTCAAACCCCATATGAATTAAAGTCATGTTCTTTGTAGATTTACCTATTCAGAAGATCCTTAAATACATGATCTGTAAACACATGATTATAGACTTCAAATCTCACCATAATTTATATTTCTATTGAAAAGGATAGGTTAATCGTCAAGACTTCGATGTACAGAAAACAAATTGTAATAAGTCTGTGTCTCTTCTGTACTTTTTACTTTCGTCTCTCCCTAAACTGTATACGACTCGTAGATTGAAATATTGCATAGAGTAGTATTGGAAAGGTACCCAAAGACCGTACGTACAATACTGGAAATGAGTTGTCCTCCTTTGACTTCAAGTCTTTTTACTTTCCCTAACGAGAACGGTCTTGAGTGGGAAAACCAGATCATTTGGGATTTCGATCACAGAAGTTGATACGAGTCGTCCCTGGTACTACAGAAAGGTTTCTTGACCGACTACGGACCGAAAACACATTGAAAGTAAAAACCGACGTGACTTTTATAGAATCTCCATAAACTACAATATCGTACAACAGAACGTATATTTACTTATCAACTTATATTTTTAGACTCCATTTTTTTACAAATTCCTGAACGGACCACCAGGTTACCGTTTCTTAAACGGAAGGTTACGTCCCCTTGGACTCAACCTAGGAACCAGTCCCTTGATTCTAAGGGTATACGGTTCCCCGTTTATTTGGGTGTATTGTGTTGGTCTCTTCGGACGTCCTACGTTGTTTCTCGGGTGTACGACGTTTCTTCTAAGTCGGGTCGGTTTTTTTTTTTTTTTCACAAACACTATTTTAGTGGTATAGACAAATACCTCTGAATATTTCACACTTAAGTTGACATAGTGTGAGAGGAGGGTTGACTATCGGAGGATCTCTGGGTTTAATTATATTCTCGTCCGCGACTTATAAGTGTTACCGGGTAATCTGAGAAGAATTGGATCGGGTTAAGTAGAAAGGTCTGAAAGGTGTACTTCACTTCAGCGAGCCAGCACAGGTTGAGAAACACTGGGGTATTTGACATCGGATGGTCCGAGGAGACAGGTACCCTGAAAAGTCCGTTGTCATGACCTCACCTAACGGTAAAGGAAGAGGTCCCTAGAAGGGTTGGGTCCCGAGCTTGGGTCCAGAGGGCGTAACATCTATCTGCGAAATGGCAGACTCGGTGGTCCCTTCAGATGCTCACGCACGATTAACCGAAGTCAGTACGAGCTGAGACGTTGGGGTTCCTGATATTCGGTGATCCGAGGAGACAGACACCCGAAGAGGTTCTTTCTTATGACCTCTCCTAACGGTAAGAGAGGAGGTTCCCTAGAAGGACTGGGTCTCTAGTTCGGGAGTAGAGGAAACAGAGGACGTAGCGTCCACCCAAGAAGTGACGCCTCAGGGACCCCTTCGAGAAAGAAAGGTGCCGAGGACGAATAAGTGACCCTGAGTCAATACGTGACAAGGGTGACGACGAGAATGGCTCAACAAAAACGAGTAGTAAAACGGACCTTAGAAGAGGGGATTAGTAAATTCCAGATTAGAGATAAAATGTAAGGTACAGGTAGGACACTGAAAAGTTTGGGAGTTTTGAAAGGCTTGACTTCGTCTGAAATGCTTTTAGCGTAGTGAGGTGTGACTTCGTAGGTCTTCCTTCTGTGTCTACTGTCAGTAAAAAGGATAAAAAATAAACTCACTTGGTCTCACAACCCTACCCATTCCTACTCCTATGTCTACCTCTATGTGACGTTCTATGTGGACCATATTGTCTGTGGTCCTAACAACTTGAAGTGAATACATGTAGACCAGCTATGGTGTTACTGACCTAATTTTTTCCCAGTTCTCTAACACTTTCACTTTCAACGAGTCAGGACACACTGAGAGACGCTGGGGAACCTATATCAGGTACCTTAAGAGGTCCGGTCTTATGGCACACCCATCGGAAAGGGAAGAGGCCCCCTAGAAACGTTGGGTCCCTAACCTAGGTCTAGAGGGTGTAACGTCCGTCTCAGAAATGGTCGACTCGGTGTTCCCTTCGGGTTCTTATGACCTCACCCATCGGATAGGGAAGAGGTCGTCTAGAAGGACTGGGTCCTTTACTTGACCCCAGAGGACTTAACGTCCACCTAAGAACTGGTTGACTCGATTGTCCCTTCGTTCTTATGGCCTCTCCCGACGGTGCGGGAGGAGGTCCCCTAGCAGGGTTGGGACCCTACCTTGGGTCCGGAGAGTGTAACGTCCATCTAAGAAATGGCTAACTCGGTGGTCCCTTCGGGTTCTCTGACACTACCGTATATTTTCTAAAGGTGGTGTAGGGTAATTCAGAGACAAGTCTCGTCGTGTTAAATTAGCTTATTCGTGGTAGAGAATTCAGTACCAGAATTTGAACCTACTGTAAAACCCTTTTCTTTTTGGTACCTTTTATCCTTCTAGATAAAAAGAAAATTACTCCTATCGCTCACTAGACTAAATTATAATAAAGGACCGGTACCCGAAACAACAAAGATGAAAGACAACTTTCCAGACCGTAAAAGGAAAGTAGAAGTCACTTCTTCCACATATCAGATATTAAGAGAAGCAGATTCTTGGACACTCCATACCCCCTTCCACGTCATAGGGTACCCTTACCTATAGTCCTTACTCCTGTGGGCTCTGAATCCAAGTAAGTCGGTACACAATCGAAGTACTGGCACCAGAGGGGAACAGGAGAGACTTGGAGAAAACAGTTTCCCTTCCGGAAACATCTGAAATGGGATGACTTCAAAAAAAAAAAAAAAAATTTCATTCAGAACATTGTTCCAACGTTTTCACTTCTCTTTGACGCGTTTTGTGGGGACGAGGGGAAGCACGAGCTGTACTTTAAGATATTAGAATAAGTCTAGGATTAGGTGACATGTTTACTCAGACCGTTTTACGGAGGTTCGAGGAATTACGTCAGGAAAAGTTCTTCTTTTTAGTAAAAGTGTGTAATTTTGTCCTCTGCGTTTACTCAGTAAGAGAGGGACCACTGGTCTGACAAATAAGTCATTTGTAAAAGAGGGGTCGTCGGGAAAAGTGTCAGGGACGACACTCAATAGTCAGCTGTAGAATAATGTACTTCAGACTCGTCGATACTGAGACCTGATTACCCCAACTTCGGTTAGATAACACTCCTTCCTAAGTAATCTACGATTAAAGTGTTTCTCACAAGTTCAATTAAGGGTGGAGAAGACAAACATATAAGGAACCGGGATCTGTCATTATCGTAATTTTTTTTTTTAGGTAGATAGAGGTACCATTGTCTCCTTCGGTATTTCTTGGTTATCTCGAACTGGTACGATCCCTCTCTCCTAGGATCCATCTACCATTGACGTAAAATTTGTCCCACAGTCGAAAGTCTTATTCTCGAAATACGAGTCCGATGCTCTTCTCGATGTCCCTGTGACCGTAAGTGGGGTCCCGAACCTTTGGTGAATTTTCTTACGATCCACCACTATTGTCGGGTCCGTTCTTTTCGTTCTACATCCATCATCAATGTAACTCCCTGAAAGGACCGTCTGGTCACCAATTCTGAAGCTGGAAGGTGACATCCCTCGCACCCGAGGTAAGAACCAACCCCTTGATTCTAGGGGACACTACGAGTTACACCGGTTTTGGTTGGTTGGTTTGTTTTTTGACTTGATCAACGACTTTACGTCCTCCAAAGTCTTTTCCCTCATTCTTCACCAAGTCCAACGTAAGTGAGTGAGTCAGTCCTATGGGAATATATAACAGACCACTCATATTGTGAGGTGCACGAACGTATGATTCAACACAGGATGAGACACACTACGACACCTAACAGTGGGTGGTCCGAGGAGACAGGTACCCTAAGAGGTCCGTCCTTATGACCTCACCCAACGGTACGGGAGGAGACATCCTAGAAGAACTGGTCCCTAGGTTGGACACAGAGAATGTTGAGGACGTAACCGTCCGTCCAAGAAATGGTGATCATGGTGGACCCTTCGGGACTATTGTGAGATGTGTGACCCCCACTTTATTGTTCATTCGTCTGTGTACACCAGGGTCCGGGGTCCTCCGAACGTTAAAAATTTCCTATTCCCGTTACTTATTCGATCGTTCTTTTAAACATTTTATTAATATTTACAGTTCTTTACAACGTTCGTATCTCTTTTCCATCCTACGATTTAATCTTTTTGTCGTCTTTTTTTAATAGAAAATTAAACTCACCAGTCTCTCCTGGAGAAACTCTTTCTGTTTCCACTCTTACTTTATGATTCTCTCTCCGACTCACGTCTTCCTTTCTTCACCCATCCCTTCCGACTGAGTCCTAAAAGGAATGGTCTATACGTGACTTTATACGATCGCTCATTGACCTTAAAAACTGGAGATTCCGACTCCGGTTTACGTCTTCGTCTATTATTTTCTTTCTTTTGAAGAAATAAACCCTAGGGTAGTGGGACTTTAGGTTTCCAGAGACTAGTTCTTATTCACTTGTGTAGTGTCCCTTGTAGTGTCCCTTATAACATACCTCTTGACGGACCTCGTGTCTCTTTCTTGGACCGACCCCGTCTCCTGGTCGAAGAGTTCATTCTGTCCGGTAACAAACTTCCTTGTCACTAGTCTTCAGTCCTGTGTGAGACCTCCGTTGTCTCTAGAGGTTCAACGCCGGTGAGAGTGATAGAAGAAAATTTCTGTCGTCGCAAACATTTCTGGACACCTGACCCTTCAGAAACCTAGTAACAGGAGGAAGAGTTTCCGTCAACGTCGTTCTACCTACCTGGATCTCTACCAGTACGACTCACTTCATTCAGTCTCTCTTTTCCTGTTTATAGTGTACTATATCGAATACACACCTTAGATTTTTATTACCATGTCTACTTGACTAAATGTTTTGTCCTTATCTTAGTGTCTATATCTTTTATCAGAATACCAAAGGTCCCTCCTTTCCCTCCCTCCCTATTTAATCCTCTGACCCTGACTCTATATTTTAGATGTACATTTTAACTTTTGTTCATTCCTGAATTACATATTATACTACACCTTGGACACCCACGAGTAAACACAGGCTGAGAAACGCTGGGGTACCTGACATCGGGTGGTCCGAGGAGACAGGTACCCTAAAGGGTCCGCTCTTACGACCTCACCCTACGGTAACGGAGGAGGTCCCCTAGAAAGGTTGGGTCCCCACCTTGGACACAAAGGACGTAGAGGACGTAACCGTCCGCCTAAGAAATGGTGATACCGTGGGCCCCTTGGGTACATCCTTTCCCTTGAGATGAGTTTTGAGACATTACTGGATGTATCCTTTTCTTCGATTTTTGGTCATTGAGTTGACGTAAAGTTGTTTTTACTTTTCTTTCGTTTTTGTTTATCCGTTCTTTTGTCTTCTATGCTCTCTTCAAGAAAAAGTCTAACTAAAAATCATAGTAAAAGTGATCAACTACACAAAAAGTATTATCATTGTCTTCTCTCTCTCTCGTGGAACTACAGTTCGTTTCCTCTTATTTCACTTTCCTTCGGGACTGCGGTGATAGTTTTCTGTGTGCGCTTAAGGTCCGTGTCCTTCCGACCCTCTCGTGTGTCTCCGGCACCCCCTTTTGCTCCGTGTCTTTCTAAACGCGTTCCGTCACAGAGTCGTCTTCAGAGTGACTGAGTGTCCTTCCGCCACTTAACTTATTTGGACTGAATTTTTTTCTTTTTTCGTCCGTAACAAAAACCTTATCTGCACATTCGGGGTTTAAACTTGACTCGCTTCCAATGAGTGAAATATTGTACAACGGAATGTTTTTGGTAAAACGGTAAAGTTAAAATCTACAATTTAAGGGAACTGAAAGTACCCAAAACCATTTTTTGTTTCCAACCACAAGGAAATAGGAAAAAAAAAGTTTAATAAAAGATTAATATTGACATAAAAGACCGCTTAAGGTTCATATAGATGTCAAACAAAGAAATCCGAAGGTTGGTAAGTAATTCTCTGTTCTTCGAAGTTCACATTCCTCTGATAACTCTGTCCTCCTTTTTAGACTTTTCGGAACTTATTATCCGTTGTATTCTCTTATAAGAGACATGTCGTCACGTTCCTTCGACAGAGGGACAGGGACTAAAGGGTGATTAATCCGAACTCTACAACCCCTTAAATATAAGCAAAAAAACCGAAGTTACGTAAATTATCACATTGACTTACTCGTCTTACCTCACCCCCTAAAAGGAAACGCACAACGACCCCTGAACCCGTACCAGTTAACTCTCCTTCTCTACCCAATTCCGTTTGACTTAACACCCTGTTTTCAGGGTTTTTGAAGTGAGAGCTAAGTCGGTCTATTTTTAGATGAAAATGATATAAAAATAAAACTTCGATATCTATGAAACACTGACTCTCGAGGTATCGATTTTTGTATAAATTTTGGGTAATCGGATTTGTTAGAATTTGTAGGAAAGATGTAGTTTTAGAAGTCTCTGGGTTCTTTTCTATGTCATTTCTAATACTCAGATCTCCACTTTTAATGAAAAAACGAGGAAGTAAAATTAAAGTCAAATTTAAAGTAAAACTCGTTTACGTTCTAGAAATAGTAATATCGTCAGAAAGAGAAGGTAGAGTAGAAAACAAAATCCAAGCACTATTTGGAAGGAAGTCAAATAATACAGTTGTCGTACGAGGTCTAAACTACATCTGTATAGTAACAAAATCTTTTCAGACACTCGTTAATGTTAGATGTTAAATACGGGATGGAATGTACCATTATTGACACTAAGTAAAATCTTTACCGACAATATTAGCTTGGTAATTTTAAGGTATTGTTTGATGATAAACGTTGGTAATTCGACTTTGTCATGTACAAAACTTCTAAAAAAAAAAAATTATCGGTCCTAACAAGACAATCGAGAAACGAAACAACTTTCTTATAATTTGGGGGACTACTTTACAAGGTTGTCCCTGTTTGAAGAGATTCCAGCATCGAATTAGTTTGTACACAATTACTTTTAATTGCTATCCCTATATTGAAAGCATTATATTTTTAAAAGTAACTTCTGTTTTCTCTATGTATGTTTATGTAAGATAATAAATTTTATTTAACTGGTTTCTACTAATCCGGTTCTTCCTAATTAGTTCACCACGTCCTTTCTCGAGAGTGAACGGTTGTCTTTATCTATAATGTACAAGTACCTAGCTTAAGTCCTGGGTATAGGGGGTGTCACTGTCAAAGGGTAAATTGGAACCTTCTTGAGTTACAAAGACCCAGGGGTCAGAGAGTAAAGATTTGGTTTAACGGACCTGATGTATAAGATACTCCGTGAATTTCTGAACCTCCGTACTTGTGTATTACTCTCTCAATACTGTGATTAATTTTTATCATAAATTAAATTTACGGTTGTACTAGTTTAGTATAGTACAGGTATATCATAGTTTTTAACAAAATTATGGACAGGAATTGAAAATCGTATCTCTGATTTGAAGATGAGACATTGAAAGGTATGTCGATCCACCTGAATTTCCTTTGGAAACACAATCCTATATCTAGAAACATTCTTGGTACCCACTTTCTTTATTCAGGGAATATCAGACATTATAGGTCGAAGTAGACTTATAATCTTCTTTTTCGTACGGGGCAAACTTGTAAAAAACCACTCCTTATTTCATCTATTACTCTTATTGAAAGTACCACAAGTCATTTCGTATCGACAAGTACCATATTGACGTTCCATTTATCAAATTCTTTGAACTCGTGACACATGTACATATTATTAATAACGTCGGTCACTTCAACAAATTAATAAATCATTATTATAAATTGTCCCACATAACAGACTTCGACTATTTTTGTGCTGAGAGTTTTACACAGATTATGTTTCTCTTCAAACAATGGAGTATCTTACCAACTCCCGTTTACGTGTAGGTCTCTGTTAATCTAGTGCCCTGAGTGACCGTGGCCACCATTAAATCGGTGTAGAGCAGAAACCCAGTCAGACGAGAAACCGAAATGGAAGAAGACGACCATCTCTGATATGATGAAGGTCGATAATCCGAGTTCCGAATTCCCGGTACCGATCTTTCCTTACTTCGTAGAGTATGGACCTAGAAAGAAAGAAATCAACGATTCAGCACAGGTTGAGAACACTGGGGTACCTGATATCCGACGGTCCGAGGAGACAAGTACCCTAAGAGGTCCGTTCTTATGACCTCACCCAACGACAAAGGAAGACCCATGTTTCCTTATTAAGGGCTCTGGAGCTTAGTCGGTATGAGTAGGGAGTTTTGTTAGTGACACCGACTCTTCACCTTCCTAACTAATTGGTTCGACCCCGGTGAACGGGGACACGACAAGAAGTTGGATCACGACATCGGTCCCTTCGTCGACGATTCGACGATTCAGCGAAGTCAGCACAGGATGGGACACTCTGGGGTATCTACCGTCGGGTGGTCCGAGGGGACAGGGACCCTAAGAGGTCCGTTCTTATGACCTCACCCAACGGTAAAGGAAGAGGTTACGTATTTTCACTTTTCACTTTCACTTCAACGAATCGACACAGGCTGGGAGTCGTTGGCGTACCTGACGTCGGAAGGTCCGAGGAGACAGGTACCCTAAAAGGTCCGTTCTTACGACCTCATCCCACGGTAACGGAAGAGGAACGGTCCCTTCGTCTCTTAGGGAATATAGAATCCCCGACTCCAACGACCGAACATAAAGGGGTGTTTGTCTCAACCGTACCCATTTCGGTGACTCACTTACCTGTACCTGTGTGTTTATAAAGACACCACAGGTAGTTCGGACAAGTTGTTATTCGTCGGATGTAGATCTATCAAGGTTCAGGTCAGAAACGTCTACAAAGAACACCGTAGTAGAGGTGGAGATTCTAGGTGACACTGGGTAAAAGTTGTATCGGTCCAACCTCAAAGGAAATAGGGAAACGCGTGTCGAGACTGCCTATCTCCTATCTCCGACCCGTAAAGTCCTTCCTGGTACCGGGAGACCCGAGACTCTAGGATTAGGATCAAAACAAGAGTGAGCGGTCACCCGGAACCCCAGTAAAGTTTAAGGACTTAGAATCAAAAGTATGTGTATCTCACTATTCAAAGGTTGCGTCCCCGAAGGGTTGAGATAAAAGAAATTTAAATGGATAAATATATAACAGTCTTAGTTTCTTTGAATAATCTCGAAAAGTAAATGTACATGAAAAGACTATAACCACCAAATCAGTGATTCAGTACAGACTCAGAACACTGGGGGTACCTGATAATATCGGGTGGTCCGAGGAGACAGGTACCTTAAGAGGTCCGTTCTTATGACCTCGCCCAACGGTAAAGAAAGAGGTAAAGACTATAATAGAAAAGAGATTAACTCTGGAGATAATAGAGAGAAAGAGAATAAAAATTTTTCACTCGTGTTATAAACTCGACGATGTTTCGGTGATAGTTAATGATAATAAAGGACCCTTTCCGAAAGTTAAAGAGAGATTTGAAGATCCAGAACATACCCTCTTTAGGTGGACGAAGGAGAAGTGAAATAATTAAGTGAGAGGTACCGGAACGAAGAAAAGGAAAGAAACAAGATGGTCGAGAATTTTACCAGAAGTTTTACAAGTCACAAAGTCATTAACAGGACCAAAAGTGTTAAGAGTGACTTAAGTCTTAAGTGTCTGGGGAACCATATCCTGACAACCTACAGATACGCAGATGTTATTTGCCCACGGATCTTTAAATTCAGGTCATCCATATCAGGTATATACAGGAAGATATCCTATAGCAAAAGTAATCTCTCTCAAGTATTTTCATAGTCTCGTAGATTGTAGGTGAGATCGTCCTCAACCCGGTACAAAGAAAAATATCTGTGGGATTAAGATGTAAAAACGGGACTCTCTTAATAAACACTTTACTCTCTCTCTGTCCAACATAATACTTCTACCACCAAAAGACACATGAAAGAGAAACGAACTTGGTTTAAAATGTTAAGGATCATCCTTCCTGACATGGATTAAATAAGTATTGATAAAGAGGTCTCGGATAGTCTTGGTCCGTGTCTCTAATGTGAGTTGTTTATTTATAACATTTTCTATTTTTTACTGTAGTGACGAACCATCCACGACTCTATGTTTATACCATGAAAAGTTATGAGTTTGTAAATTGTTGGTAAATAATCCGTAAAAGATATGTGAAATAGTGATACTTCTATCCTTCTCTATTGAGAACTAAAAATTATTGAATTTTTGGGAGACCTCTCTAGTGTCCAAAATTAGTGTTAATAAACGTTAAATAAAACGATACGTTGTCTTCAGGGGGAAGACACAGGGTACGACCGAAGTATCAGGTCCACACTCAAGGTTAGGAGGAGGTGACCGAACACTCGATTATTGAGAGGACCTTACAGTGATCCTCACAGGGGATTCCCCACTGGTTCGACAAAAGGAATACTCTTGACCCGTGTCAACGTACGGTGACGGAAGGGAATATAGCAAGAGTAGGAGTTGTAGTGTCGTTGTCACTATTATTATCGATTGTACAAAGTTTACAAATGAAAGAAAGTCAAGACTACCTCGCCAAAGTAGGGTGTGTCGCATCCCTCCATAAATGAGAACCTGACGTCTACCCTTGTAGTTTTTGTTTTTGAAGCTGCGTGTTTCCTTCTGATTCTTAGAACGAAGTCCAGTGTGAGATGTTTTCTTTTCTTACCTTGACTCGTAGGTACCTATAACTGGAACTTCACCCGACGACAGGATGAGACCCTATCAATGTCACGGTAAAAGGTCACTCACTTATAAGTCAGATGTGGTCCGAACAAGACGGATACCAGAATCAATTAGGACGATTCTAGGGAACACTCTGTTCGTAAAGATAATGGTGAATGTGTACTCCTACTTCCTGTGTAAAACCAGACACTTCAAAAATAAAAAAACCAACACTAAAAAAAAAAAACCGAACCATAACGTTTACATTTTAACAAGATTAAAAGATCGTAGACGTTATTTTTATATTTATGAGATACAACATAATTAAATTTTTATAAAGTAACACTTATACAACAAATAGACATTTATTGTTTATCCGACAAAAGGATTTTTGTTCAGAACTCTTTAGTTTTGTTAGACCTTCATTAAAATAGGTGACAGAGTAATCATAATATTCTTTTCAATTACCAAAGACACCCGAAGGATCCGCCGAGTCCCCATTTCGTAGACGGACGGTTACCTCCTCTGCTTCTAAGCTAAGGACCCACCCCTTCTTGGGGACCTCTTCCTTTACTGATGGGCGAAGACATACGAACGGACCCTTTAGGGTACCTGTCTCCTCGGACCGTCAGGTCTCAGGTACCCCAACGTTTTCTCAGTCTGTACTGAATCACTGATTCGTTGCTGTTTACTCATTCGTCTCCCTGAACCTCCTCTTTATTGTCACTAGAGTGTAGACGAGTCGCCTGAGCATCTCTCTCAACTACTGAAACTTTCCCCACTCAGAGTGTGTGAGACGACACTTAGAAAGATTAGTTTTGTTTGGTGTGAGAAATCGAAGATCACTGACACAGGAGACGGGTCAACTGGACTCAACAAGTAATTCAATTAAGGGAATTACTGGAATACACTGTTCATAAGTGATAAGGGTAAAATGTTTATTCCGAAGAGACCACCGAGTCTACCATTTCTTAGACGGACGTTACGGTCTCTGAACCCGAGTCAGGGACCCAACCCTTCTAGGGGATCTCTTCCCTTACTGTTGGGTGAGGTCATAAGAACGGGTCTATTATGTCTCCTCGGACCACCCGATATCAGGTACCCCAGTGTTTCTCCACTTGTATTAACTCGTTGATTGTGTGTATGTGTTTATAATTCTTGGAGTGTATTCCGACGTTTCAATTATTCACGACCTCGAACCTAGACTTGAGTTCGTTATACTGAGGTCATTGGTTCGAGGATTGACGACACAACTTGGTAGAAAATCTAGACCTCCGACCTTCTTGTCTATAGTCACGAGTCCTTCCCTCACTCACTCACTTTCAAAGAGTCAACACAGACTGAGAAACATTGGGGTACCTGAGATGTCAGGTACCTTAAGAGATCCGGTCTTATGACCTCACCCATCGGTAAGGGAAGAGGTCCCATAGAAGGGTTGGGTCCTTAGCTTGGTCCCAGAGGACGTAGCTTCCGTCTAAGAAATTGTTGACTCGATAGTCCCTTCGGGGTCCTTCCCTCCGCCTAGGTTATTACTATTATTTGAGGGGACACTGCACCAATGTACGGATCATGTTCACGAACCGGTCTCAGTGGTGGATTTTGTTGAGCATGTGGGTTTGGCATGAGGGTCTCGTGAAGAATTTCCCGGGACGGGACGGGACGACCTCCTTTCGAGTGAGAGGTCGTCGGTCTGACGACCAAGGTCATGGAGCACACGGACGAGGACGGGGTACTTAAGGACGAATCTGCGACCAGGAAGGAACTTCTTTCCAGAGGGGTCGTAGGGGACATACACAAAACAGAGGACGTCACGCGACAGTTGGTCGTGGAAGAGGTACGAGTTCCAAAAGAGAGAGAGGAAGGGAGGGAAAGAAGGAAGATAGAAGACAAATAGAAAGAAAAAGAATTAAGAACAACCTTCTATTTTTCTCCCAGACCGAGAATCTTAGTTTATAATTTATCTATTAATACGATTACGAACACAAAAAAAAAGGAAGGATAACTGACAGAGTTATTAACGTTTACCGAAGAACTTTCGTAGTTCTTTGTGTGTGTGTACGTATGTATCTGTGTATGTATCTGCGAAAAATAAACGTCCTTCATAGAGTGAAGTCAAGTCAGTGAGTAAGCACAGACTGAGAAACGTTGGGGTGCTTGACGTCGTGTCCGAAGGGACAGGTAGTGGTTGAGGACCTCGAATGAGTTTGAGTACAGGTAACTCAACCACTACGGTAGGTTAGTAGAGCAGGAGACAACTGGGGAAGAGGAGGACGGAAGTCAGAAAGGGTCGTAGTCCCAGAAAAACTTACTCAGTCAAAAAACGTAGTCCACCGGTTTCATAACCTCAAAATCGAAGTCGTAGTCAGGAAGGTTACTTATAAGTCCTGATTAGAGGAAATCCTACCTGACCAACCCAGAGGAACGTCAGGTTCCCTGAGAGTTCTCAGAAGAGGTTGTGGTTTTCGTAGTTAAGAAGCGACGAGTCGACAGAAAAATCATAAATATCACGTAATTTAGTAAGTGAGAAGGAGTTTCGGTAGCACTCTACCGTTTTAATTTATAGTAATAGAAGTGACGTAGGTACCTTAAATTCTGAGTCCTATCGATAGACTCGTTACGGGATTGCCTTCCACCGAGTAGACTCTAGTCACCGACCTTAAAGGACACTGTTCAGGTTACAGGAAGTACGACCTGGTTCAGTGGAACACTTAGTAAGCCCCTGTTGTGTCCTTGTTCTCTTTACAAGAGAAAAGTACGACGGTCACAAGTATGTTGTGGACGAGATTTTAAATAACATCGATATTAATAAATATAGGTCCTCTACTCTTGTAAAATTTGATTCCAGATCTTTGAACGAAATAAAGAATAACACCTTTGACGAAGACATAAATTTTGAAGGGTCTAAATTTACGACTGTTAATAAAAGTAAAAAAAAACATAAAGTTAGTTTTCCTAAATTTTACTCCGTTTTACATAAGTTTAGTTTGATAAAAATAAGGGAAATAGATCAACCCTTCATAAAATTGTTCCGCACTTCCCATTTACATTGGTATTGCCTCACTTCTTAATTAAACGACCATTGGTACAGCTAATGTGGTTGCACGGATAAACTTACTTCTATCCTTTACGGAAAGTCTTTCTCTGTACACATGATATATTAAGAGATCGACTTAATATTAATTGTGATATTTTACACCGTCCGACTTTTTAAACCTTATTATTTTGTACTATCGTCTTAACTGAAGGGACTATGGTTCCCTTCTATCACTTCCTCGGTTACTCTCGTTTTCCTTCGGAATAACATACCCATGAAGAGTTGCACTTAGACATAATTGACGTAAAATATAGTCCACTCAGTTTAGAGTAAAAATCTAGTAAACGATTCAACGACAAAACTCACAGAGGATTTTACCTTTTAAAGTTCCACATCGTTCCTTTTTTTTTTTTTTTCTGTCATTGTATTTTTGGGTTCTTATTTTACATCACGAAGTTTATTTAGGGTTCAGAATTGACGAATACACTTAATGAATAAGGAGACGTAAAGAGATTTTACTGGTCATAAACGTAGTCCGTCCCCACTCCATCCCTGTCCATAGTTGAGAGCTGTCTTGATCTAAAGTCAAGAACCGTTTTTAAATCTAAGTAGTCTTTGATACGTAACAAATATTTATTAAGTACTATACCTTACCCTTTGTAACAATACTCGTACAAGAAGGATATACCAGCAAATGAAGTCAGAAAGGGGTTCTAGTGTAAAAGTTCCGATTTCAATTTACATACGGTGAGTTCACATACGGTCGGACTGAACCCTACTACTATAAAAAAAGTTTCTCTTTGTCCATAAAACAACTCTAGGTGACCATGACGACCCCAAACACACTGACACATGTTATGTACACGAACCCTACTTAAGATAGTAAAACTCCCCTCCTTCTCTCTGAATGAAAATAATAAATGAACGAAAATAAAATGAAAATAAGGTCTGACGGCAAAGCGGTGAAGAAAGACTACCGGTACTAGGTCTTCTTGAAAAAACAGAAGGGAAAGTTAACCTATCAACGAGTGACCAACACAAGTGACCAACTTACTCTTCAAAGTGAAACCCCCATGACATTACAGTGGTTCCTATTTGTAAAAGAAAAAAAAATAAAAAATAAAAAAATGAAATGTTATAACATAACCAAAACGGTGTGAAGTTGTACTTAGGCGGTGCCCATTGTTTATTTGAAAGGAGTGAACGTTACTCTACTGAAGACAATTACATAGTATCCGATCAAGGAAAAGAATCCACACATTCTCAATCCCGAAGGGTCTACCGAGCTAGCCATTTCTTAGACGGACGTTGTGTCCTCTCCTCCCAAGCTAAGGACCCAACCCTACTAGGGAACCTCTTCCTTTACCGTTCGGTGAGGTCATAAGAACGGATCTCTTAGGGTATCTGTCTCCTCGGACCGTCCGATGTCAGTTACCCCAGTGTTCTCATTCTGTACTGAATCATTGATTTGGTGATGGTGGTACTCACACACCTAACAAACCGGTAATAGATCTTCTACATACTCCATACAACGTTTCACCCTCCACTAAAAAAATTTGATTGTTAAATTTATTTTAATAAGAATAACCTGTGAGATAGATGGACAGAATATACAACACCTCAGTATAGGCTGACAAAGCGTTAGGGTACCTGACATCGGACGGTCCAAGGAGAAAGGTACTCTAAGGGATCCGTTCTTATGACCTCACCGAACGGTAAAGGAAGAGATTCCTAGAAGACCTGCGTCCCGAACTTAGACACAAAGGGCGTAACCGTCCGTCTCAGAAATGATGACTCGGTGGGTAGTAAATAATATATACGTAGACTTTTATAAAATCCACTGATAAATTTATTTGTTTCCAATGAATAATGAAAACTGATGTTAAAGTTTTCCTATATGATGTTTTAATTTCAAATATCCACGAAATTGTAAAAAGATTTACGGGGTATAAAATCGGAATAACAGTTACAGACACCGAAATAGTTCGAACTTTATCCATAGTTTCTTTCGTATATGACAATGAGTACGAAGAGTTTTATATGGTAAGGGAATCAAAAGAAAAAGAGAGAGAGAAAGAGGAACAATCAGGTAAGAAAGAGGAGTAGAGAGAAGGAGAGAAGTGGGGAGGAAGACAGATGGAGACGGAGACACAGGGACCAACATATTATTCGTATAACTTCTATTCAAAATTTCTGAAGAACATAGAGAAGAAAAAGAGAACTAGACCTAGAAGTTTCGGAAATAAGAGAACTAAATGTCTTATTTACGTTGGGTCTGAGATGAAGGTTTGAGTGAGGTTGATCTCGTGAGTTAAATTATAAACCCGTCTAGACCTTTAGATCAAAAATCTACGCACAATAACACACACAATCAGCGAGTCAACACATGCTGAGACACGCTGGGGTATCCCACAACGGGTGGTCAGAGGAGACGGGTACACTAAAAGGTCCGTTCTTATGACCTTACCCAACGGTGAATAAAGAGGTCCCCTAGAAGGACTGGGTCCCTAGTTTGGACCCAGAAGACGTAACGTCCGTCTGAGAAATGGTAGACTCGATGGTCCCTTCGGGAATAAAAATCTATAAAGTACATTAAACTACGTAGAGGCTAGTATGTTCCATCTCTTTTAAGTCCAAGTCTAAAGGAGACATCAAATTTTTATATTATTTACCACTTTTCATTACTGTGTATTCAACTACTTAAAAATTAGAAAAGTTAACTTTGGGTTCCTCAGATTGTAAATAAGAAAATGTACATTCAAAAAAAGAAAGGAATTACCAATTTATTTATGGTCTTAGGTAATGAGGTTAGTTAATGAGTTAGACAATGAAGAAAACAGGACGAATGTTTCATTGTCGTTCGTTACTAATAAAGGTTAAACCGAAGAGAAACGTACAAAAGAACTGTCGATATTTTTAGATAGTAAACTTCACACAACGATCGACTCTTACCTACGTATTAAATCCAACGTATTAAACTATTATTTTTATTTTTGAGGTAAACAGCTACATGTCAGTAACAATGACCCCAGATAAGGTACCGTTACCGAAAATTCACAACCACGACTGACTAGATATACACGAAAAGAGAATACATTTAGGTCGTTTCTTTTTTACAGAAAATTTTAAAGACTTTATAAGTCGTATGAAAAAGTATAAAGATGTAAAAGTCACGAATCCCCACAAAGACGGTTTTATCATCGTCTTATTTAACCCGTCAAGATAAAGAGAATATTACTTGACTTGATTGAAATGAGAGAACGTGACTCGTCTTCCACTTGTATAGGAGGACCCTCCATCCAACGACTGAAACGTTCGGGCTAAGTCCACGGGAGCAGTACCACTACGTGAATGACCTAAGTCGGAGTGGGTCGAGGACTCAATTAGGGTTACTTCAGACTATTTCATTTTCCAACAAGTCTCTGTGGTCGTGCCATCCACCGAGGTCCTAAGGGATTCACTTATCTCGATTTCCGTCGTCAAAACACATTCGATATCTCAAATGGCCGTATCCCTCCGAACATGACTTCGACACAAACTTATTCGTCCATAGAGATGGTTTTAACGGACAATCCCTGTTTATTTTCACGACGCATAAATTTATTAAAACATATTAAAAATACATTTCGACTCTTGTGTGACTAAAACTAATTATTGTTTTTCACAGCATCATAGTCTCCCTCCTCTCCCATTACACTTCTCGGTGCTTTGGCTTAGACGACGACCACGGTATCGACCAGAACTCCTTCCTAGGACGACGTAGTGGTCCATAGGTCCGTTGAATAAGTAGTACAGAGGAGATAATAGTATACCGACAGACACAGCTAGTACAGTACTCCGTACAGTTAAAACTAGAGAAATTCTTTTTTACAAACGTTAAGGAAGAAGGTAGGTTCTACTATGTTGTCTTTTAGATAAGTGAGTTGATTGACGGACCTCTTATTTCTCCACTATAAGTTGTATAACTTGTAGTCTATTACTTTTCGTCAATATGAAATTCTTACCCTTCTATCCTTTGTTTCATTCGTGATAATAACGGGGTCAAATAACGGACTCCTCAAAGGTCTGGTGTCTTCTGTATCCCCCCTATCCCCCTTGGGTCTTTCTCGAACCGTTAGGAGGACGAACTCCTCTGTCCCTACTCATAGTCTCTCCTTTCCTTATTTGTCTCTTTCCTTTTCTCGAGAGGTTTGGACGTCTAGAGGAAGTTCGGAAGTGGACTTGTGATTAACGCACACACTCAGTTAATAGTCTCCCGTCACGTTATTGGTGGACTTCCAGACCTTCCTTGTTTAGAATCCGGGTCTGTTGGGATCTATATCAATGACAACGGTTCAAAGTTTTAATTCTCAAACTTTTTATGAGAATTAGGTACCTTATCGTCCTTCTCCTGGAGTTGGGAAACAAAATCATGTTTTAATCCCACGTTTGAATCGGGATCCGAGTTGCTACAAGAACAGATGGATTACTTCGAATTTTCGTTCATGGTTTTTGTAGACATTATTTAATCGACTCTAGGTCTTATTTCCAGTTATAAATATAGTTCTATATATTTTTATCGGATGTGTGTTGTTCCATATTAAGTGTTACAGATCATAGGTTATTTTACAGTAAATATGTTTCTTCACCCTTTTGTATTCATTCACCTTTATAATTAGTTAACTTTGGTTGGGTCATTCTGTGTCTACTATCTGAACCACCTATTTTTGTAATGTTGTTAATAATATTGACATCAACTGTACAGGGTTGTTTTTTCCTTATGACTCCTACAATTCCTCTCTATACCTTTTGTACGTACGTACGCACGAGTCAGTACAGACTGAGAAACGTTGGGATACCTGACATCAGGACGTCCAAGAAGTCAGGTACTCCAAAGGGTCCGCTCTTATGACCTCACCCAACGGTAAAGGAGGAGGTCTCTATAAGGACTAGGTCCCTAACTGGAGAGTGAGGACGTGTGGTCTTAAGAAGTGATGAACTCAGTGACCCCTTCGGGTACCATTTACATGATGTACGGATTTATTCTGTATGATTTCTACTTTTCATTTTAGAGACTCAACTTTTGATGGGACCTACCCTTCTTATCTCATACTGTGTAACGAGTTACTTTTATTCCAACTAAGAGTGTTAATAACACGACTCAGTTTCTTGGGGTCCGTTGTTATGTATCTATACTAAGGTAAATATCTTTATGGATCTTTTACGTTTGTCTAGATATCATTATCTTTCGTCTACCAGGTATCGAGCGTCACTACCCCCACCACTACTCTCATCCATCTTCCTAATATTTCCCAGTGTTCCTTCGGAATCCCACACCACACACATAAGTAATAGAATAGCACCACTAACTGAACACACATACGTGTATAAAGTTTTGTAGTGTGACATGTAAAGTTCGTAGATGTTGAATAATGTATAGTTATATGGACACTTCTTACGTTTGTTTAACACATACTTTACCTTTATCATCGGTAAATATTTTTCATATATTCATCATTCCTTTCTAACGTATACTTTTACACCGTACATCGATCTAACTTTTATACTCTGTTTACATACTATCACTTATGGGTATAATTAGTTCTCGTTTATGAATAATAATTACTCATTGGTAAGTTTAAATTTTTAAATTCTTTTTGTTAAGTTTCATTTTGTCTTTCATCTTTTTTCTATTACTTTGATTCTTGTCTTTAATTCCGGTAGATTCGAATTCAACATTTTCTTTTTTTTCTTGTTTCAGTTTTCGACGTAAAAATTTTCTAATCTCTTTATCTAGAGAAAATTCTGACTCGTTCCTTTTCGTTGACTCGTGGTTGTTTGTATTACCCTTTATCTTTTAAATCGTACTCACATCTAGTCGTCTTTATCTCTTTATAATACTTGTTGAAGACGGTTACTTAAACTTTTAAAGTCCCTTGAATTATTCATCTGTAATATCGATTAGTTCAGTACATGGATTTAAGATTTCTTCATTTTTTATATGTAATATATGATATTAATTTTATTGACAATAATAATCAATTTTAGAAGTGAATTTATTTTATACGTTCGGTTTTTAGAATCGTTATTGTCTAATAGAATGTCTATTTGAATGTCCATTTAAGATACTTATAAGTCACTGTATTTTCACTAAACTCTCTTCTTTTTTATCCGTACGAAATTAAATACTCTGATCATATTAGAAATATCGTTTTTATCAGATTCTTTCAATAAAAAGAAAAGAAAAAAAAATTCTAAATTTTACAAAATAAATAATAATAATAAAAAAAAATTTAAATTTTTAGAAATTAAGAATGTACGCAAGGGTTTGTACTTGGGGGGAGGGTGGAGGGAGGGGTATTGTAGAGAGACCCAGTAGGGGTACGTGGTCGAGGTTCGTACGACATAGGACGTAGTCTGTATCTGACCGCTAAGTTAAGAATGTACTATCATATGTACAATCTTACAGTAAGAGGGTTTAGTAGGGTGGGAGAGGGAGAGGGAGACTCAGGTTTTCAGGTAATATGTGTAGACACAGAGAAAGGGACAGAACGTATGTCCCAGCAGTAACGGTAGAAGGATTTAAGGTATATATACACAATCATATGACATAACCACAAAAAGAAAGACCGAATGAAGTGAGACATATTAGCCGAGGTCAAAGTAGGTAGAGTAGTCTTGACTAAGTTTACTTAAGAAAAATTGCCGACTCATTATGAGGTAACACATATACATGGTGTCGAAAGAATAGGTAAGTAGACGACTACCTGTAGATCCAACAAAGGTACAGGACCGATAATATTTGTCACGACGCTACTTGTAACCCCATGTACACAGAGAAAGTTAAGACCAAAGGAGCCACACATACGGGTCGTCACCCTAACGACCCAGTATTCCATAATAAAAAGAATTTAGAACAATCGTAGACAGAAGAACACAAGAAAATGAGAAACTTACTAAATGACGGACCCTGGTGCCCCTTTCACAGTTCGATAAAAAGGTTCAAGTCAGGGAAATTTGTACACTCACTGTAATGATACACCGAGTCAAAAAGGAAGAACTTAGATTTGTTGGGGGACAATTTTAACACAGTTTGGTTTATTCACCGTGGGCCTTGTCCGATAAGATTCCATCCAAGGGCTCGTTCATCCCAGTAGTCGGGATAACGGTGGGGGGGAACCTCGTTCACCCCAGTAGTCGGGATAACGAGACCTGTCGATCCCAGTAGTCGGGACAACAAGGGGGTCTCAACTCACAAGCCCTACCTATCCTGGGGTGAGTCCCACGTCGCCTGGGGGGACATCCTATCTGTCCCACTTATCCTCACCCTTCACAACTTCCCAAATTCTCTTTGGACCAAGAGATCTCCAACTTTCTTTGGACGAAAGAAGCCCAATTGGTGGGGGGGCGGAACCGATTCCATTTTGGAAAATCAGTTCCGTCTGAAAAGATATTTAGAATTAAAAGACTGTACCCATTGTTACTCAGTTTTCTTACTGTTGAGAAATATCTTCATTAAATCGTTGACAATTTGTTTTCTATTTAATTTCTATTTGTTCGATCACAATGTTCTCGTTACAGGAACCAAAGGTCTTTTCCCTAAAATCTATGAACCCACTTCGATCCTTTCGTCGATTTTTAAATAATATGAAACGTACCCTGACATTTACGAAAGCGAGACACCTTATACTAATCTTTGCAAGACCTGGGGACAGTACTCCGACAATCTATCTGATACCCTCTCCGATATTGCCACCTACCATCACCCAGAGGTGGAAGATGCGTCTAGTATAAAAGACAGTAACCGTTTCTTTTCCTCTCTCTGACATGAGAAGGAGGACTCCTTCCTCTCACGAATGTCCTGCGTCGCCGGCTCTCGCGGGACCATTCGGGGGAGGGGGAGATGTGTTTGATTTGGAAATTTTAAAAAAGAATAAATCCGCTGGTGACGTTGGAGACGAACGTGGAGGGCTCCCGAATTTTTGAGGGGTGAAACGTAGGTTTCGGAGGGTCTTGTAACAAATTCCAACTTTTCCTATCCCTCTTATAAAAACTCGTTTTCTCGAAAATTTTGTCTCGAACGAGTAATGTTTTTGGGGGAGTCCCCCCGGAGTGGGTACGTTTTTTTTTTTTTCTCTCTCTCTCTGTCTCTCTCTCTCTTTTCTTTTAGTGTGTGTTTTTTTCTTTCTTTTTATTAGTATTGTTTTTCCTAAAATGTTTATCTTTTATAAAGAGAATACCAGTTTATCTTGTAAAAACGACCGTTACAGGACGATTTGTCTCTATTGTTCCGCATGGTTTGTTGGGGTCCATCGAGTCCGGATCTGGAGTCAAGGTGATGGCGTTATTATAATTGAGGACTGAGTCTAAGGTTGCCCGTACCAATCGGGGGACGGACTCCTGTGACATTCCGAACACGATCCTACATCGAGCGAAAGAAAAGTTTTTTAAAGCTACCACAGACCACATCGTCTAAGACTAATATGACCTTTTTAATTTCAAAACTAGAGCGGTGGATGATTTTGATACGTTTAATTATTTCTACTTTTTTATCGTGTCGAAAACGAAAATGGAATAATGGTCTGTTTTTTTGGAACTGAAGAGTTCAAAACTTTTGACTATTACAGGGAAATTTCGACACCTCTCTAACGAATGATTGAAATTTACTAAAGGTCTTTAATAATCCCCTATAATTAACCTATACGGGTGTAAATTTTGACTGATGACGTCTAAATTTCGGAAAACAAACTAACGAATTTTTTGTTAGGATTAGGGTCAAGATCCTTTTCCAACTGATCACTCTGTCTCAACCGAAAACAATTTCACTTACTCCGAAATTACTAGTCAAATAATTCTAATTATAATGGTTTTTCTACTCTAATTTAGTAAGAACGGCGTTTTGTCCTACGAACATTGTTCTTCCGGGTACCCAAGGTAGATTGTCACTGGGGTTCTTTTTATCAAAATAGAATAGGGTCGAACCACCGTGTTAATTAATATTTTACTTTTTTTCCTTCACACCTTGAAAAACCCTTTCTTCATTGTTTATATCATTAAGGTACGTTATTTCTAGTTGATGTTCAGAATGTCTTATCACTACTAAACCGTTCAACGAGACTATCTAAAGTCCCCAGTTTAAAACAAAGTAAACGGGAGTACGGAGGTGTCATCAATTTTCATGTTTTTACATCTAACCGCCAAACTCCTATGGACACCTTGAAAGGATTGAGATACATCAAGGAAACGAGGGGAAATGGGATACCCCCTCCCTGCACGACAAAGTTTATCCTCAACGAACCTTTTTCCTAAAGAGTTAAAGAATCGATAGTTATCCGCCACGTTAATTGTGATGAAGTATATAACATATTTATGTATTATATTTATATAAACGGATTAATGTTAAACGGATTAACCCATACCCATATTTATTTTATATTACTTCCAAATTTACAGATTTGATTTTCTTTGAACTTTGAGAGTACAATTAAGAATTTACATCATAAAGATTGAACACTGTTCTGTCTAACCATCCGTCGGTAAAAACACAGAATTTTATTGACCCCCGTATCAATTTTAAAATATGTAGTTTACTAACGATTCCTTACAACGTCCACTCTACACCGATAAAAATCAAATAAACTTTACAGAATTCCACTCCCTTCCTCCCTCTCGTTTATAAATTTTAAGTCTTTTGGGATTTGGAAAAACTATTCTTTGACATTAAAAGTGAATACAATAGAAATTCCTATATTTTCCAACTATTTAACCACATCAATTTAACTCGGTATTGATAACCACTAGTACCCCTGACCATTAATTCGGACGTCTTTTCTTTTTTTTTAATGTTAGATTCTTAAATTTTTTATTCTAGGACCTCTAAAACAAATTAACGTAGTTAAAGACATAAAATACACGTAAATTTTTGACGTCATTCAATTTACCCAATTAGAACAGATGATATTCATTTACTCAGACATCTGACACTAGAGGGGTTTGATTTTTCATGTCATGAATCTTAACACAAGAAATACCAACATCACAACCATCTCCTGATTATACGTCTTTATACTTCCATAATGTGTGTGTGTGTGTGTGTGTGTGTGTGTGTTTCCCCCCATATGGATTAAGATAAATATCTGGATATGAATTAAACGTATATTTAATTATACATATGACATATATACGTATAACTTATATATGACACATTAATATATATGTATCACACATATAACGTCATTATACATACACCGATTATAATTGACAATATTTAACCGTACGACACTATTGTATACAATATATATGACACACACACTCTGTACATAATAATGTTATGTAACCGAACACAACCAACCATAACCAACACACGTGCAACATAACGACGTTATATATAATTAATTATATAATTAATATTTATAATTAAGTTCATATAACTAAATATATATAATATACAGTCACTCAAATATGAACAACGGTATATATTTATGTATATTTATGTAATAAATCTATATAGACATATGGATTTACTCTATTCCTCCAATAATAAATTTAAATATGTCCCTGGATTTGATTTGTAATCTGGATTTAATTGTATAGGGATTTAAGTTCAACAATTTTGTGTTTAAATTTTTTTTAATTTGACTGTCGACGTTACGAAGTAGTAACTACGGGCCTAAGTCTACATTTCGGAAACTATTTCACCCTTCTAGAGGAGAGGTCTGTTATTTTTCTAGGGATGGGGTTTAATTGACGCTCAGTTCCTTCACGAACATAAAAAAGGTGTCCTGGGTCTAAGCAGTTAAACCTAGGGTCTGTCATACTAAGCAGTACAGTGACAGGGGGTCCGTGGACCAAGTGGTTTTTCTTTTCGGCTCTCGGCGCCCGTCCTGGTCGGACTGACTGACTACCCTGTGTCACGCGTAGCGAGCGTCGTCCATTGTCGCGGTCTCAGACAGATTCTTTTATACCCTATCTCCGAACTACCCCTTTCCTCTATATACTCTTGACATATGAAAAACGAGTTTAAAAGTACAGCGAACCGGCGGCGATCCCGGTTCCGGCCAAGTCGCCTCCCGCCCCACTCCCGGCGACGAGGGCGGGCGTCCTCTCTGTTCTATTTGTAGTTCTAGGGACGCCCTGACTGTCGACGACGTCACGTTTGAGGTTGGTCTTTTACTGAGATAAATGAGGTAAGACCGAACAAATAGGAGAGGAATACAAAGAGAAAAGTGGTCTCTAAGACCTTATTAATTACATGTTTACCTGGATTCCATCACAGAACACTTGTTACATACGAAAGTAGAACAAATTGAGGAGTTATGTTACAAACGAGAAACCCCAAAATTTTTGCAGGTGGGATACTACGGACATTGACATTGTTGAATAACCATACTATTGATACCAGAACGACACAATGTTGTTGACAATGACAATAACAATAACAATGATACCGTCGTTAGTAACTGAGTTGTTCACATTTACGGGTTATACAACTTTTTAGTTCAAAATCCACAAACCTTGTCGAGTCTATAATCAAACCTGAATCCCTTTGAAGTATTAGTCTAAGTCTGGAACCTTGTGAGGGCCAATCCAAAATGACGGCGTCCTCTTCGGTCACTGAAAAAGTTGTGGAAGAGATTGAAGTAAAGACCTTTCTGATGAGACAGATGACAAAAATCAAACGAGATTTAGAACGAGGAGTATTAGTAAGAAGGAACATAACAGTCCTAAGAAGCCGTCTTGTCAGTCTTGGAATGTTGACTTGATGGACCGATAAATTTTTTTATTTTATTTTTTCCCCCTCTACGTCCCTCGGTCACACTCCTAAAGGTGGGTACTGTTCCAGTACGTCGTCTCAAGACTACCCGTTCCAGCCCAGTCTAGAGTCCAAAAGGGGGACCGTAAAGGACTCGTACATGGGGTCTTTTTATTCTTAGGCGGACGAAAAGGTGAGAAGACTGTAAGAGACCTTTTTCAGTTAAGTCCCGAAATCAGAAGACGTAAACTTTCTCACAAAGTTAGGTTTTTGGGGAGACTACCGAAAAATCGGACGGACGTCCTGAGCATGTCGACGCGTACACTAACAAACTCCGGAGGACTGACGTCCTCCGTGTCCTTCGAATTTTGTAGGATCCTTACATCCCCGAAGGCTCCTCAGTTTTAGTAATCTTATCCTGACTAATTTCCAAAGTAAATAACTCGGTTATGAACGACGGTTTAAAAATATAGAAAATAAAAATCTATATCAACCATATATCTTTTTATCCATCATCTGGACCATAATCGTTGTAATCTAGAAACTCAATTCATGAAAGAAACAATATTGGGTGACGTGGAAACAAGATGTCCTTACATTGAAATAAATCATGAAACTCCCACTACGTCTCGTTTCTTTTTTGTGAAGATCCCTTTTCCTCAAAAGACCAACTATCTGTTAATAGGTCCTTCTCTCGGTATTTTTACAATTGTTCGGAGAACCGGTCTTCTATTACATTTGGTGGACTCTAGAAAACATATGTCCTCCCATACGTTTTTCTTTCGGAACAGAGTTACTCCCAGTCCTGACGACTGGGGCGTATTGAGACGTATAAGGTAATACGTGTTGAACCCCATATATTCGACTAAAACTTTTTATCAAAAACCTCAGAACGTGGTTACGACCCGAAGGGGTACAGCAAGAAAAGAGGGAAAAAGCCGACTTAAGGGTAGACCCCTCACCTCCGAGTGGTATAAATGAATGAACAGGGCCGAAGATTCTAGGTATTCTCTCTCTCGGGTTCCGCCCCGTGAGAGACTATAAGTTTGCCTGCGGCCACCGGATTACATCTACCACGTTTGAGGAACAGACCTTGAAATAACCGAAAGGTACATATGGTTCAATAAGTCGGATAAAAGAGGTGAATTAAAAGGATGATGTGATTAAGAAGGATTAGATTAGAATATAATTATTTATTTATTCAAAAAGGAACGGATAGGCAGAGGGGAAGCTTAGTGGGACCTAGGTGGCCCCGATCTGGGGCCGTGTGTCTTTTCATTCCTTCGGTCTAAGAGTGTATAATCTCAGAAAAAGAGAACTCTTTCAGAAAATTTTTAGTCCTTAACGTCTTTAGACTACATGTTTGATGATTATGAAAAGAGAGACACACGACACGAATCGGTGAGTCAACACAGACTGAGAAGTATTGGGAGACCTGACATCGGGTGATCCGAGGTGAGAGGTACCCTGAAAGGTCCGTTCTTGTGACCTGTCCCAACGTAAAGGAAGAGGTCTCCTAGAAGGATTAGGTCTCTATCTTAGGAGTAGAGAACATAGAGGACTTAACGGTACCTAAGAAATGGATGACTCGGTAGTCCCCTCGGGAGAGAGAAACGGTGGTGTCGGAGAAGGAGATTAGGGAAGGAGAGACAGTGACATGGGAAGTCCTAACCTAGAGGTATAAAAGACGGAGTAATGAACATAGTGGTAGCACAGGTCAATATGAGGTGGAGTATTTGTCCCAAGTACAAAATCTTCTACTTCTGACGTAGACTCGTCAGTGAAGAGTACCACCAAAACCGATTAGGTAATAGTTTCGGGTAATAGAACCTTGTTTTACAGTCGACGAGGAAAATGGTCACGTGTCACACACCAGTACCTTGTAGTTCAGAGAAATGAAAACCAGGTCAAGGATCAAAAGAGTCTCACTAATAAAAGGGACCTTTCCGGACATAGATGAGGAAAGATGACAGGAGTAATCTCTCCTTTTCTACAGATACAATTAACTGTCTACAGACGATTTGTATACTTTATAATCGTCAAGTATAGAACGTCCTTGAACAGAGAGAAAAAGTCGTCTGAATTGCAACTCCTTTCTTTATCTTACATACATACAGTTGTTACTACAGTAAATAAAAATAAAACAAAGTCACATGGTTTTCTTCAGTGGTCATAATGTGAATTCTAATAATGTTTAGACATACGAAATATAATAGTTAAATCGATAGAGACATACGAACATTTGGAGTCTTAGGGTATTAATCACCGTGAGTTATACAAATTCTTTAGATCATTTCCGACGACTTCCACGTATTACTCGTAGATATTTATTGATGTAAAGACGACAACGACTCATAGTATGTGTATTCTCTAAATATGACATAAAGTTAGGGTGGTCGTGGCAGTGAAGATGTTTGTTAAGACAAGTAGTCTCTCATAGAAAGGATCAACTTAAGGAAGATTCGTTGAGAGAACGCTAGTTATCGAAACAATAGGTCGTCTACGTTGACCACGAATTACGTAGGGAAGTACACCATAGTGCATCCAGAGTAAATAACATTGTGACTAGGTTCTTAAAGAATTAAGGACGATCAGGGTTCCCAAACCTTGTAGACGGAGAACGGAAGAGGACTGAAAGTTACAGAAAACAAGTTAATTAATGATACTCATCTGACTAAAAGACCCTTTCCATTCACGTATGTGTGTGTGTGTGTGTGTGTGTGTGTGTGTGTGTATGTATATATTTATTACCAAAACTATTACCTAATCGGTTTTGACGGTACTCTTTACTGACGAGTCTACGTCAGAAAAAAGAAGATTTTGTACTTGGTACAAATACTCCACCTAATATTAATCTGTACTACCACTATGTTCATTGCTCCGTCTTTTAGACCTCTGGGTCTAACCATATATATATATGTGTTTGTATGTATACATATGGTAACTCGTTTTATTCTGAAGTATGAATCACTCATTTAATCTTTCTTATTTTTGTTATAGTGTATAATGACGTATATACTCCTTAGATCTTCACATGACTGCTTGTATAAACGTTTCGTCTTTATCTCTGTGTCTATCTCTCTCGTTGGCATACCTGTAGATACCCCGTTTCCCAATTCCCTACTTGACCGTCTAGTCCTAACTGTATATATATATATACATGTATTGATGACTATGATACATATTTTATCTACTTATTACTCTCGGATGACAGGATGACATGTCGTGTTCATTGAGTTGAACTACGAGACACTACTGGATTTACTCTTCCTTTAGGGTTTTTCTCCCCTATATACATGTGAATGTCGACTAAGTAAAAGGACATATCGTCTTTAATTGTGTTGTACCATTTCGTTGATAGGAGGTTAATTTTCGATATACCAGTCGGACAGAATAGACAGGCAGAATTTCGTCTGAAACTCTGTTCCTGAACGTTCGGCTGTCGAATAAACCCTCTACTAAAATCCTTCATGTTCTCTCCCTTACCCTTTCGGTTTTCCCCTTACCCTTTTTGTTTTTTCTCGTGTAACCACCACTCCTCCAAGTCGTCAGACTTGTCGACCCTGAGTTTGGGTGTCTCCAGAGAGACTCTTTGTAATTGTGAAAGGATTGGGCTTCGACCTCTCCGAGTCCAGGAAACAGTGACTGAGAGTGGGGATCGAGAACTTGTAACTAAGACCGTCGTAATCGAGGGACGATGAACACCCTGTCTCTTTTAAGTACACAGGTCTCGTTCGGGAGTTTGTTTCTTTAGTCCCTCTCTGTACAACGGAACGACCATCAATAGATGACCTCGATGTCCACCTGAGTTGCAACAGTTCCTTAATACCTAACGTTGTCTGTGTGGACGATGTGATAGACCCAAAAGAATATACCAACTACAAGTCGACGATTCAGTACAGGTTGAGAAACACTGGGGGACCTGATATCATATGGGTGGTCCAGGAGATAGGTACCAAAAAAGGTCCGGTCTTATGACCTAACTCAACGGTAAAGGAAGAGACTCCCTTGATCGATCGGGTCCCTAGTTTGGACGTAGAAGAAGTAACCGTCCACCTAAGAAATGACGACTCGGTGGTCCCCTCGGTGGACCATAAGAACATAAATTACTTTTAGAGACCCATAGGGACTTCCACCTTTCACGACTACCGTTCACCTCTCTTCACCCCTACATTAAACATGGTATAATGTGTCTTTGAACACCTGTCAGTTCCTGATCTTTGCTCTTTATGGTCCGAAGCCAGATTCGAGACAGATATACGATCATTAAGATAAAACAATGTTGACGGGAAAGGGGGTGAAGGAGAGGAGGAAGGGGAAGAGAGGGACAAGGGGAGAGGAGGGTAATAATAGATTTCCTGACGAACGAGTGATAATGTGATGATGATTCGAATGAACGGGAATTGAATGTTATAGGGGTAAGGTTATACTTGAGTTTATATCTTCTACATCGGTCCGTCAAATCTTTGACTTACCATTACTACTTCTTAACCCCTTTAAATTCATCCTTAACTCCTTTTTCTTTGTCATCCACCTTGACTTCGGTGAGATTTTGTTCTTTTTTTTAGCAATCTGAGGAAGGCAGGTAGACTCTAAGACTACCGGTAAAGAGAGTTTACGTGAGTGTAATTGGGGTTTAAGGGTGATCTGAGTACCTGGGACTCTTCTAAGTTTACGGGGAGACTCTTTGATTGAGTGAGACGTGGTGGTAATCTAGTCACTAGACCTTTCCGTTTCCAGACACCAAAACTGTAAACTAACTATTCTTATTATACGAGGCATAAAGGTCGACACGACCATACAACTATAAACCGAAAAAGTCTTTTTTTTTTTTTTTTTTCTAAAAAAAAAAAAAAAAAANTTAAAAAAAAAAAAAAAAGAATTTCCCTTTTGGTTGGTCGACAAAAGACTAGACAATTTTCTTTAACGTCAGAAGGGGTAATAGTGGTCTATGAAATACCCAGACCCAATAAATGACTGGGTGTTTTAGAGTCAACCCTGTATCGTAGACCGACGAGTTACTTCAGATTGTAAAATGTGTTAAAAGGTGGACCTGAGTGGTCTTTTACGTTTAGATTTGAACTGTATTTACGGTTTCTGAGGAAATACAGTCTAATTAAATAAAAGTTTAAATACACTTTGACAATCAGATGGTTCTCGGAGATCTAACTCAAGGGTAGGGTCGGGGGTTGGGGTGGTATAGAAGTACGGACACACCCAAGGTCGAAACTATTCGTTAAAATTTACTCCCGTTTCCACTCTTCGTCCACTACATGTTCTCCCTCTCAGGACGTCCTTTCCGTCCCGTGATAGAAGGGTCGTAGGGTATAAGAACGGACAGGAGATCAGGAGTAACAACTCCAGTGAATATGAGTGGACCGACTCGTTCCGACGGATCTAGACGAGTCCCAAAAGAAACGTCCCCTCCCGACTCCCCAGTACCCACCAGACCGGTGTCCAAGTCTTAGACCAATACACGGACTATGTGTCATTTATGTGTGTTAGGTAAACTAATTTAAATTATAATCCACAAACATGGGTTGGTCGACAGACGATTGTCAGACGTGGGATTGATCCGACTTGTGAAGCACTCCTGTCGTCATACTCGTAGCAAATATTGACGTCTACGAGACGAATTGTCTCACGGACCGCATACTTCCATACATGGTGTATAACAGCCTCTTCCGCTACCGTGGGGTGAGGTCGTGAAAACGGACCTTTTGGGGCACCTGCCTCTTCGGACCTTCCGACGTCAGGTGCCCCAGCACTTCTCAGCCTGTGCTGACTCGCTTAACTAAAAGTGAAAAGTGAAAGTACGAAACCTCTTCCTTTGCCGCTGGGTGAGGTCACAAGAACGGACCTCTTAGGGTCCCTGCCCCCTCGGACCACCCGACGGCAGATACCCCAGCGTGTCTCAGCCTGTGCTGACTGCGCTGAATCGTCGTCGTCGTCGTTGATGTATAACACTTTATTTAATTATCGTCACGATTAGACAAAGAATTTCTCGTCACGATGTTCTTTTGTTATGGAGTAGGGGATCAGAAGAGGGGGACGGGGACTTACGGACGGAAACTTGAGATTGGACTCCGAACGGACGTTGACTCTCAAAAGACCGGGGAAGTACAGTAGGATTTCGACTCTTAGAAATAGATAACAAGACTAAAGAACTTTACACAGGACATTCTATGGAAGTGTATTACAGACAGGATACTCTGGTGTACGAGAGGACTGCACGAAGTCACGAATGGAGACCCCAAATGGCCAAGTGAAGGATATGGAGGAGGACAGTAGTCGATCAATTGAGGTGTAATCAATGATAGTAGAATAGACTCATAGAACTACCTGAGGTACAGAGTCGGTCAATATGTCAAAGAGGTAGAGGGGATTGGGTACAAAAAGGATTTCTTTCATTTTCACTTTTACTTTCAGTGAGTCAGCACAGGATGAGAAACACTGGGGTACCTGATATATCAAGTACCTTAAGAGGTCCGGTATTATTACCTCACTCATCGGCAAGGGAAGAGGTCCCCTAGAAGGGTTGGGTCCTTGACTTAGGTCCAGAGGGTGTAACGTCCACCTAAGAAATGGTCGACTCGTTGAGTCCCCGAAGGGACCACCACGACCACCATTTCTTGGACTACCGGTCACGTTCTCTACATTCTCTGGACCCAAGGTAGGGACCCAGCCCTTGTAGGGATCTCTTCCCCTACCGTTGGGTGAGGTCATAATACCGGACGCTTTAAGGTACCTATCTCCTGGGACCGTCCGATATCATGTGCCCCAGTGTTTCTCAGTCTGTACTGACATAATTGAATCGTCTATGTCCAATGGATTTTCATGTAAGGTGGTATCTTGTGTATGGTTCCAGTTAACTTACCCAACTTCAGTACATACCTGCACTCTCAACCTGACACTTCTTTCGACTCACGGCCTCTTAACTACGAAAACTTGACACCACAACCTCTTCTGAGAACTCTCAGAGAACCTGACGTTCCTCGAGGTTGGTCAGTCAGGTTTTCCTCTAGTCAGGACTTATAAGTAACCTTCCTGACTACAACCTCGACTTTGAGATTATGAAACCGATGGACTATTTTTTTCGACTGAGTAAACTTTTTTAGAACTACGACCCTTTCTAACTTCCGCCCTCCTCTTCCCCTACTTTACCAACTATCGTAGTGGTTGAGCTACCCGTACTCAAACTCATTTGAGACCCTCGACCACTACCTGTCCCTTCGGACCCTACGACGTCAGGTACCCCAGTGTTTCTCAGTCTGTACTGACTCACTGACTTGACTTGACTTCACGACCATGCAAAACGGATTTCAGGTGTACTTTGCAGCCCCGTAAACGTTCTATGTGAATGGTCGAAAGTCCACCTTATAATATTTAGTGAATAACCGATGGTGGGTCTCCACCACTGTCTAAATTACAATATACTAAGTGATCATTGATTATAGAGCCTTGATTTACCTGGGTCTTCGGAGTCACGACTGTAAACACACTAGGATCTACACACTGAATTGAGATAATTTGTCCCTGAAGGAGCATTCTCTTGTGCTACTATTGTCATAATTACTTAACAGTTTTCTCGTTCGTTTGTAGAAACGGAACTAGTTTTAGAATCCCTCTTTCGTAATTGAAGAATTATACTAAAGTCCTCCGGAAAACATCTAAAAAAAAAAATTTAGTCCAATTCCTTTAGAGGGTGATGAGGATCAAAAGACTCAATCTTACCCACAACTTGAAATGATCTACGACAAAGATGTAGTGTATATATGAATGCAACTAAGAGTTCATAATCAGAACGTAGTGCTCGAATTGGACTAACGAATCCAACATAGTAAGAAAAAAGTACAACTAAGGTACATGGCTACGAAATAATTCCTAAAAACATAGATATAAGGATTCGTTATAGCGAGACATTAAAAAGTAAGACGTAAACTAAAAATTTTAAAATAAATTAAAATGAACCTCCTATTAACGAAATGTTATAACATAACCAAAGACGGTATGTAGTTGCACTTAGTCGGTATCTATTTGTATACATGGAAAGAAGAACTTGAAAGGAGGGTGGAGGGTGGAATAGGGTGGGGAGATCCAATGGTGTCTCGTGGACTAAACTCGATAAATAAACTAAAACTATGGTCTCAATATATCGAAGTTTTTTATTTAATTCATCACAAGGGAGGAAAAGATAAAAGACCTTTTCAAAAACATTTAAACCACGGTAAAGAAGCGATTTGTAAACCATCTTAAGAGAGCTAATACAAACGGTATAATAATTAAAAATTACAACAAAAGAGACAATAAATAAAAATACAGTAAGAAACCCAATGAACGTGTCAGATCCCCTAAAGTAAAACTAAATAGATATCACGAAAACTCATATTGGAAAACATATTGAAAAATTCATCACCAAGATATAAAATTGAACATGTATGTATTGAATGATATCACGTAAACAAAACTACAAAATAGTCAAGGTCGTCTTGGGTCTTTGAAATATAAGAAAATAGGAGGGAACCGACACTATGTCAGTAAATTTTATAAAAGAGATGTATGTGAATATTGTGGGAAGTTGTCTCGACATTAAAATTTTTTAAATAAAGAAAAAATAACTTCCTATTAACGAAATGTCTTGAACAACGAAAGACAGTTTGGAGTTATACTTAGTCGGTATCCATATGTGTACAGGGGAGGAAAACTTGGAGGGAGGGTAGCGGGAGGGGAAGGGTGGGGAGATCCAACTATGTCTCGGGGACAAACTCAAAGGACTCATGTCGGTTAAGAGTAACCGATAGATAAAATGTATACCATTACGCTCAAAGGTACAATGAGAAAGGTATGTAGAGTGGGAGAGGAGGAAAGAGGGGTACAGGTACTCAAATAAGAGATACAGTCAAAAGGGTCACAACGGGACATTTATTTAAGAAGTGATGATAAAAAAGATCTAAGGTATATATACGTAATCTGAAACTATAAATAGAAAGAGAAAGACTGAGTGAAGTGAGACATAGTATCCTAGATCCAAGTGGGTGGAGAAATCTTGACTGAGTTTATACAAGGACAAATACCGACTCATTATAAGGTAACACGCATACATGGTGTTGAAGAAATAGGTAAGTAGACAGCTACCTGTAGATCCAACGAAGGTCCAAGATCGATAACATTTATCACGACGTTACTTGTTACCCTATGTACACAGAAAAAGTTAAAACTAAAGGAGTCCCATATACGGATCCTCACCCTAACGACCCAGTATACCACGAAAATAAAGATCAAAAAATTCCTTAGAGGTATGACAGAAGGTATCACCGACATAGTCAAATGTAAGGGTAGTTGTCACATTCTCACAAGGGAAAAGAGGTGTGGGAGAGGTAAATAACAAACATCTGAAAAGTACTACCGGTAAGACTGGCCACACTCCACTATAGAGTAACATCAAAACTAAACGTAAAGAGATTAATACTCATTACAACTCGTAGAAAAGTACACATACAGAAGAAACCTTTTTACAGACAAATTCAGAAAAATGGTGAAAAAATAACCCAACAAACAAGAAGACCATAACTCAACATACTCGACGAACACATAAAACCTTTAATTAGGAAACAGTCAACAAAGTAAACGATAGTAAAGGAGGGGAAGACTCCCGACAGAAAAGTGGAAAGAATAGTAAAGGAAACGACACGATTTCGAAAATTCGAATTAGTCCAGGGTTAACAAATGAAAACAAAAATAAAGGTAATGAGATCCTCCACCCAGTATCTCCTAGAACGAAACTAAAAACAGTAACTCATAAACGGATACATATGGAGATTCTCAAAAATATCGAAGACCAGAATTTAAATCCAGAAATTAGGTAAAAATCAAATAGAAACACATATAGAAACACATACCACAATCCTTCACAAGATTAAAGTAAGAAAATGTACATCGTCAGGTCAAAAGGGTCATGATAAATAACTTCTCCGACAGAAACGGGGTAACATATAAGAATAGAGAAAACAGTCTTTATTCAAAGAGTATCGACGTACCCAAAAAAGACCCGAAAGACAGAACAAGGTAACCAAATATAAAGACGAAAACACGGTCATGGTAAGACAGAACTACTGACATCGAAACATCATATTAGTCTTCAGTCCTTCCAACTAAGGAGATCGAGGTAAGAAGAAAGAGTTCTGACGAAACCGATAAGTCCCAGAGAACACAAAGGTATACTTAACACTTTAAAAAACAAGATCAAGACACTTTTTACGGTAACTATTAAACTATCCCTAACGTAACTTAGATATCTAACGTAAACCATCATATCAGTAAAAGTGTTGTAACTAGGAAGTATGGGTCCTTGTGTCTGATAGAGAGGTAGACAAATACAGTAGAAACTAAAGAAAGTAATGACAGAATATTAAAAGACGTATGTCTAGAAAACAGAGAAATCCATTCAAATAAGGATCTATAAATTAAGAAAAACAACGTCACCACTTACCCTAACTAAGGAATTTAAGAGAAAGACTAAAAAGTAACAATCTTGTATCTTTACGTTCACTAAATACACATAACTAAAACATAGGATGTTGAAACGATTTAAGTGACTAATCGAGATCATTAAAAGACTATGATAGCAATCCCAAAAGGTACATGTCATAATACAGTAGACGTCTGTCACTCTCGAAATGAAGAAAAGGATAGACCTAAGGTAAATAAAGAAAAAGAAGAGACTAACGACATCGATCCTGAAGGTCTTGATACAACTTATTATCACCCCTTTCACCTGTGGGAACAGAACAAGGACTAGAATCCCCCTTACGAAAGTCAAAAAGTGGTAACTCTTATTACAAAAGACATCCGAATAGTATATACCGGAAATAGTGTAACTCCATCCAAGGAAAACGCGGGTAAAAAACTTCTCAAAATTAGTATTTACCCACGACTTAAAACAATTTCCGGAAAAGACGTAAATAACTCTAATAGTATACCAAAAATAGAAAGTCAAACAATTATGTGACTTAGTGCAACTAACTAAACACATATAACTTCTTAGGAACGTAGGGACCTTGTTTGGGTTGAACTAGTACCACATACTCGAAGAACTATACAACGGCTTAAAACAAATGATCTTAAAACAACTCCTCAAAACGTAAGATACGAGTAGTCACTATAACGGGACATCAAAAGAAAAAAACACACAACAGAAACAGACCAAAACCATAGTCCTACTACACCGGAGTATCTTACTCAAACTTTCACAAAGAAGGAGATTGTCACGACATTAAAAATTGGGGAAATTTGTATTGAATCTTTTAAATTCTTCCTTTCCTTTTCAGATAAAATAAATGGATATGTAAACGAAGGAAATAAAAAGGAGTGTCTAACAGAGTTGACTTAGAGTGTAGTACGGGATGTCATCTAATCTGTAATAAAAGTAGATATACGTTGTTAGAATCAAAATATTTCATCGAGTAACAGGGGTGATCGAGGATTTACCGTATTAGTTTTAAACTTAAGGTTTAGATCCTAAGAAGAAAAAAAAAAAAAAAAAGAGGTTGTCTGACGGAAAGATTTACTTCTGTCGTCACCAATTCTGTCCGAGAATGTCCTGTCAGTCGGACCCAAACTTAGTTATAAAACGTATAGGGGTATAAGACACCCTCAAAATACTTAATGGTCCTAATTGAGGAAAAGGAGTGAAAAAGTAGACATGTTTCACCATGACTAGTATAGATAAAACATCTTAACAATATTTTTAATGTTGAGAATCCCTTATCGTAGACCTTATACCCTTCAGTCAATAATATCTACTTTGATTGAAATGTGTATTCTTAAAATGTTTATCCTCAACTCAACCGTACAATCACACCTGAGTCTCTCTGACTAAACTACCCTTGTCTTCCACACGGACCTCTCAGGACAGGTTACTCGACGAACGGATCCATTTCGGCTCAGTGTCTTCTAATGAAATCGAAGTCTACCTTTCTGTTCTTCCGGATCGACTTTTACACTTGAAGTTATAATACTATTTGTTACTTAGAACGGGTCTCACACACACCTTTTACGTGACCTTCGACTTTTGAGAGAGACTAAAAGATTTTAGATGTCTCAACTTTACGAATAGAGGAACTAAGTAGAAAGTATTCTCGAGAACATATCTAGTCAAAAATATTTTAACCCGATTTAAAAGTTTATCGTATAGACCCAAATTCCTAAGAAACAAGTAATGTTTATCAGGATCGTTATTCTTCTAATTAAAAAGTTTTTGAGTCATACATACCAACCTTACACAAGAGGACTTTGTGTTAAAATATAGTAGGGTGACCTCCCCTTGTCTAACTTGAGTTAAAAAAGTAAGAGAGGGAATACTAACTTTATAACTTCGTGTCGTTTCTGTGGAAAAAAAAGGGAGGATTAACGATCAAGGGATCGACAACTGTATAACAACTAAGACTTTAAAAGTTTATAACTACAACTGTACTGTTATGTATAAAGACGTGGTGTTCACGAACAGTCTTTAATTTTTTTTAACGTCTCCTTTCGTATACTATTTAACTCTTTAGAAGATGGTGACGTGAAGGAATGGTCCTTGTGTGCAACCAGTTGTTGTTTTTGTTTTTTTTTCTTTATCTTTACGAACTGAGAAACTTTCCTCGTACCTTCAAAGGTATACCCAAGTAGATAGTAGAGACCGTTCGTTGTGGAAGACTCACCGACGTCCTCTGACGGTGGAACGGACACATATTTCGGACTCTAGTCGTCTTCGAAGGGGACGTTAGACAAATGTTAAAGATTCTTCTTTAACGGTATTTACTTTTTCTTTTTCTTGACAGACGCATATAAGAGTCTGGTTATAAAAGGTCACCACACGTAAAACAACACAACGTTGACTCCTTACGGATATTTGTAGTTATTTATTTTTTCTTTGTTTCTTCGTTTCTCTCTCTCTCGCGTACTTACCTACTTGTTCTCACATTGCATGAAAAATGACACAACACACGAGTTAGTGAGTCAACACAGTCTGAGACGCTGGAACACCTGACATCGGGTGGTCCGAGGGGACAGGTACCCCAAGAGGTCTGTTCTTATAACCCCATTCAACGGTAAAGGAGGAGGTCCCCTAAAAAGACTGGGTCTCTATTTTGGGTACACAAGACATAGAGGATATAAAGTCACCCCTACGTTCCCGGTGGACCTTTCATTTACGAAAAATGATGAGACATAATTAGAAGAGATCCAAGACTCCAATGACACTTCGAATAAGTACCTGATTATGAAGTGACTATGAAAGAATTTGATTACAAACACCAGATTATTTATGATGAAATATACAGATTATAGGACACTTCGAAGATGTAAGTATTAGAATGAGTTTCGTGGCAGTCGTTACGACTTTATTCATAACGGTACCTAACCTATACTTATATTATTTACTCGGGTCGAATCTAGGTCCGGTACCCTTATTCTTGTAGGATCTACTAGGTCGAGGTTGGGTTGTCCTTCTGTACGGGTTTACGGGGGTATGTCGTTTCAGTATATTATCAAAATTAACGTTAATAGTAAAGATTTAAAATTCGGAGATAAAAACCTTCCGAAAAAGACATGTTGACCTACCGATTAATAACACAACTGGACCGATCTAACTTAATGTAAAAGGTCTTAAGAGCAAGGACACACAAAGGATCATCCTACCCGGTGTTTCCTCTCAGAACGTTCTAGACCCACCCTCTTCATTCTGTAATCGTCAAAATATTGACTGTATGTAACAATAGTTAGATGTCTGAGTGGAGTAATCGTACTTCGTCGAAGACCCGACCCTTAACGAAATGTCAGGGACCTACGAGGAAGTCAAAAAAATTCCAAGGACGTAGTCTACACTCCACAAATCGAGACACTGTTCCCCAGGACCGAAAACATCCCACAGGTGTAGTGGTCCCAGTCTTTGTTCTCGTCTGTACCGAAGTCAGGTAGAAGTACCCTAAGACTGAGTACGAACACTCCAAGGTCGGACGAGGACTATAAAGGGGTATAAGAATCGGGTGTCCGAGGTTAGAAGTCGGAGTCTGAACCTCTGTGTCGGGCTATCGTGGACCGATTGATCGAGGTATTAGCACTCCCGGTTCACGTAGATTGTTTAATGGACAACATGCGGGATGACCAAGACGAAAAGACTAACTTGGAACAGCTATGTATTTATTAATAACGTTTTGCAGGACTCTCTTTTGTCCCTAGTAAATGTTAAAAAGAATAATATCTTCCACAGTTCTTTTTATTTTTGCTACTGAAACTCGATTAAGGAGTTCTGATATACGTGTGAACCTTTAATTTTCTCCTTGAAAAAGTGCGGTTACATCAAATCTCCGACCTTATTCGGGGTCTTTATCTGTTTTGGGAAGTCACTGTGTCATGTGACGTTACCGTTTCTCCACCACGTTCACCATTACTCGGACGGACGGTTACGTCCTCTGTAAACTCTGTTACCAAACTAGGGACCTAGTCAATCTAGGGGTCCTCCTCCATTACCTTTAGATGAGGTCATGAGAACGGACCTCTGAGGGGTGTCTCTCTCCCCGGACCGTCCGATGTCAGGTATCCCAACGTTTTTCATCCATGTTAAGTTTGAACCTCTAACTTTCTCCTCGAAAAAGTACGAGTACATCAGATCTCTATATTGACGTCTCTATTTGTTTTGGGAGTCAGTGAGTTGGGTGACAGTGTTACTGTCTCTGTCCTAATTCCCGGACGAAGGAAAGACTAACTCTCTAAACACTTCCCTCCCCTCAAGCATAAAAGACGTCGAGGTCCTTTTGTATCTCCGAAACGAAAGAACAGACGACATACAACCTTTTATATCCACCGGGTTAGACATTATGCATACCCGAAGGGACTACCGAGTCACCATTTTTTTAGTAGACGGTCACATCCTCTTCGGTCAAGTTAGAGACCCAACCCTTCTAGGGGGTCTCTTCCTTTACCGTTGGGTGAGGTCATAAGAACAGACCCTTTCGGGTACCTGTCTCCTCGGACCTTCCGTTGTTAGGTACCCCAGTGTTTCTCAGTCTGTACTGAATCGCTGATTTATTTTAGTTGTTGTTGTTAAACATTATCTTCGGTCTCTATAATGTGAGAGGTTCTAGTCTGACAGTTAGTAATCATTCTTCCAACTTGACGGGTACAGTTGTCATTTAACAAACCTTCCTGACCAGTCAAAGTCCATTATCAGACACAGTCTAGAAAATATTAATATACAACTAGAAAGTTAATAGTATAATAATAATAAGTTGAAAAATTTTTTACCTAAGGTATAAAATAAAAAATTCGTAAAAAACAAAAACACAAAAAAACTGACGTGACCTAGAAACAACTACGAGTGTCCGAAAGAGATAAACGTCTTTCTCCCGATGAGAAATCATCACCAAGGTCCCGAAGAGTAACACCACCGAAAAGAACAAAGTGTCGTGTCTGAGATCCACTCGACTGAAGTCATTAACACCACGTGTCCGAATCAATGGGACTCCGTACACTTTAGAAGGGTCTGATCCCTAGTTTGGACACAGGGAACGAAACCGTCCATCTAAGAATTGGAGACCTAGTGGTCCCTACAAGATAATAGTTGAAGTATTACAACCATTTCGTCTCAACAGACTTCTTCTTTTACTTATTTTCTAAGATTCTCTGAATCTGGGTCACAAGGAATTAATATGGTAGTAGATCGAAAAATAGAAACTATCTACTAAATGTTAAATATAGAAATTGAAAAACATCAAATTTTCGAGTTGTCTTAGTTATAAAGTATTATCTTACGTCAGTACACTATTTGTGTCTCTGATTAATAGGACTTTAGTGTAATCCTCTCATGATCCGAAGGGTCCACCGTGTTACCATTTCTTAGACTGACAGGTACATTCCTCTGTGTCCCTACACCCAAGTCGGGTATCTAGTCCCTCTAGACGACTTCCTCCTTTACCGTTGGGTGGGGTCATAAGAACGGACCCTTTAGGGTACCTGTCTTCTCGGACCACTCAATGTCAGGTGCCCTAGTGTTTCTTAACCTGTGCTGAATAGCTGACTCGTACGTACGTGTGTGGTCCAGTAATCAACCTTAGACTCTAAGATATGAGTCCATTTAACTTTTCTGGGTGTACGTAATATTCGTCGAAGAGAAGCGAACCCCCAAACAAAAGTACCCGTGTTGTAGGTCGAGTGTTAGATAATACTTTAGTTTCCACACAGACAAAGTTTAAGGAGAGATCAGTGTAGGTCACTATTTGTATACACAAACCAATGGTGAGTACCCCAACTTGAATAGTGAATGGTAGTCCGTTCTTCAGAAAAGAGTTTTCAATCCTTAATGAAATGAGTCACAGAAAGTTGACACCAGAGATCCATAAAAGTTCGTCAATCAACTCCTGTGGAAAGAATTTCTGTCTTATCTTTCACACCCTCATCTATAGTCTAAGTTTCCCCCACTCAGATCTTAACACAATAGTGGGATGGACATACAGACACCAACCTATTCGGGACCTGTCTACGCACAGGTAGTTCTGGACCCAGGGACACGACTGGGACGGCTCACTTACGTAAGAACCCCATATATACTGGACCGTGAACAGATATGGGTTGACGTGTGATCATCCTTATATTAGCACTGTTATAAAGACTTCAAGGGACTGTGAATTCCGAGGAGTGACCATCTTACCACTCTTGCTTCTGGTACGTGAACTACCCTCGATACTACTCCAATTACGTCGTATTATATATGTTTCGGGAATCCAGTAACGGACCGTGTAGTAGTTGTGTGGTGTTTGCTGTCGTTATAGTACTGCCGGGATAAGGGTAGGAAGGGATAAACTTGAGTTATGGCCATTCGAAAGTCCGGAAGAAGACCCGGTTTCATTAAGTCCTCATAAAGTACAACCACCCTCCCTTCCTGGACCGGAGGTCGTAAGAGAGGGACACGTTTGTGGATCTGAAGTGAGTACGTGACTACTAATACAACTGTAGAAACGAACATTTAAAGGAAAGAGAACGACGATAACAAGTTAGTGATTCAGTACAGGTCGAGACACGTTCGGGTACTTGACGTCGTGAGGTCCGAAGGGACAGGTAGTGACAAAGGGTCTCAAACGAGTTTGAGTACAGGTAACTCAGCTACTACTATAAACTGGTAGAGTAGGAGACGTCGGGGGAAGAGGAAAACGGAAGTTAGAAATGGTCGTAGTCTCAGAAATGGTCAGTCAGACCGAGAAGTGTAGTCCACCGGTTCCATAACTGCGAAGTCTAAGTCATATTCATGATCGTAAGAGAGGGACACGTTTGTGGATCTGAAGTGAGTACGTGACTACTAATACAACTGTAGAAACGAACAAAGAATAAAAAAATAGGGGAGTGGTGGTGGTCAAACCCTAAACCTAAGAACTTTGTAAAAACCGATGTAAAAATTGAAGGTAATTCGGGGTGACGGGTGGTACTATTTTCAGACAGAACTTGACCAAACTGAGGGTTACAGACTGTGGTGAAATGTCTCAGGGTACATCCGTAAGAGGGTAGAACCAAACATAGGTACAATTTTTACTTTGGATCTTTGTGTAGAGTAAGATAGATTCCGAGCTGAATTTATAACTCCGAGACTTTATAGGAAGTAAAAGACGATTATTAAATAAGGGACGTGACCCCAGTAAGTCACCAGTGAGTCGATGGGGGAGTCCTCCTGATCGAAGTGTAACACAGTGGAGAGACAATGAGTGACTGACATTTACAGGACTTACTCATAACTATCTGTTCTTAGTAAGTAAGATGGTTATAGAGAATGAGACCCGACGCACTCGTGACAAGATCTGGATACAATAAACATATCTCCATAGTACATAGGTTAGGTTCTCGTTCTACACACTATATTATCTTCTTTATGTGTCAGGTCACTCTCGTCCCATTTGACTAGGACTGTTCTCTTTTTACGTCTGGAAATCAAACTCTCTCTTTTTCTTCTGACGGTTGAACCCGTTCACCTCTCGTAAGAGGTCCGTCATACACCCTTCAAAGTGTACGTTTCAATTCATCCTCGTATAATTCTTTACTGTATTTAATGTCTTCATCTTACACTGACCTCGTGTTCCCGACCCTGGTACTTTATTACTGTCTCTGTTTAATCGTACGTCCTTTATAATTGAGGTAGTAAAGGGCATCAGAGGGAACTCCCAGAAGGGAAGGTACGGTACCGGAACGTGGAGGTAGCCAGTTGCCCTACTGAGTTGTTTATGAACCTCCATAAAATATGGGGGTGTACAGAGAGACCTACGAAGAATGGAAACGGTACTCTTGTACTAGTCTATTGGTAAAGTCGAAGTTGGTACCAGGTTCCACCAGTGCACTACCAGGACGGTAGACCTGGACGGAGACCAGGACGGAGACCTAGTTTCGGGTCCACCAGATGGAAACTTAGTTCAGTGGACGGTTGGGAGTACGGACGCTCGTTCTATATTTACAGATGACTCCAACAAACGATGACACTAACACACAGACACACAATAGGTCTCTATCGACTGATTAAGTTATCCAATATTACTACATCACGAACTGTATACACGAAGGTCGTTGTGACACTTCTTACACAAAAATGGACGTAACAATGTCTGTTCCCTTGGGTTCGTGTCTACCACTTCACTGGACGACTCTAGTGTGTCTTTCTCTTCGATCTCAGGTTTGGTAGTTCCAGTCTTTTCCACTCTGCTTTTCACAACAGGTCCAGACCTTCTACGACCAGAAAATTAGTAGAGTTTTTTAAACCCAAAGTAGAAGTTTCAAACGTTCCGTAACTTCTTTAAATAGTCCACTTCCTGTGAATCTAAAACGAGACTACTGGGAGAATGGAGAAACAGTTCGTACTCAACTTCCCCTTTTCTCCTAAGTGTCTATCTTTATTCTCTAACATACTGAATCGGAACTTGACCCCGCCATCTTTATCCCTACCGGTATACATTTGAAAATTTCTAATAACATTTCCTAATCGCGGTCCCGGTCGTACTCCTTGAGGCGGGTACCGTTTCCAGTACCTCCTTCCTTCGAACCGTATGCGTTTCCGCACTAGTTCGGAGTCCTTTGGGGGACAAGGACTCGTAGATGGGGTTTTGGTCTCAGACAAAATACGAAAGTGGATGTGGAGACTGAAATGGCCCCCGAGAGGGGGTATTGGCAAAGAGAGTCTCTTCCTCATTTGCACGTCGAGGTTCAGTTATTTTTGAGGACCCGCACTGTTCTCACAAAGTCGAATGCCTGAAGAGACTTCCAATAGATCGGGTGCACATATCCAAGCAGGCCGGTGTACACTAACAAATGTCGGAGGGTTAGACTCTCCGTGCTCTACAAAATCTGAATGATTTCCGTTTAAGAAACCCCCTCAATCTTTAATAATCATATCACCCAACCAATCCTTAATATAACCACTTCCCAAAAAGTAAACAACACAGTTATTAACGACGATTAAGGGAGGGGACCCACCCTGTTCCTACAGAGGTCAGTTTGGAGAGACGACTGTCTGATCGAACACACTGTCCTAATAGGTATAAGGACGGTGATCCGTGTACTAACAAATGATGGAGAGTTGGAATTTGTCGTGTCTCTCAAAACCTCATAAAACTCTCAGAATTAATCGTATCCCGAAAAAGAAGGACAACTCAGTTACTAACGACGGTCCGGAGGTATAGGAATCCGTGAACCCTTATATAATTAGTTACATAAACCTGATATCTTTTCCTTTATATCATCAAAAATTCCAATCGTTATGATCTGAAAAACTCAATCACTTAAAAGAGAAAACGTTATCTAGTGACATGAAACAATATTTAGTGACACAGGAACGATACATTTTTACATTGAACTAGTGATAGAATTCTGATTTATCTAGAATTCCCCTCGTAACCACTTTCCTAAACGTAAACAACCCGACTACAAACGACGATTTAAAGGTACAAGGGACGGGAATATTACTTATATTGATTGTATATCCTCTTTATTCATAATTGGAAATTCGTATATCCTCTTTATTCATAATTGGAAATTCTAATTAGTACAATTGGAACCCAATGTATCTAAGGAAACAGCTAACATTGAGTGATGTGGGAGTGGGATATCCTTACATTGAAATAAACCTCCCACCACGGACCAAATTCTTTTTTATGGGAACCTTTTATATTCAAAAACCAATAGTCTTTCTTTCCTAGCATTTTACAGTCGCCCAGAGTACCGGTCTTCTACTACATTATAAGGATATTAGAAAAAAAAATGTAAATACACTTCGTGGACTAAAACTATTTCCAGTCCTGACGACTGGGCACGCACTGAGACATAAGTAGGGATACACAATGTTTTCCATATATTCGTTTGGGGTTTTATTTCTTTAGCCTAGTCAAAGACCTTTCTGACTAAGGGAGTACAGCAAGAAAAGACGAGGGACAAAAAGACCGACTTAAGGGTAGACCTCGCACCCACGGGAGGTTCAGATGAATAAACAGGGCCAAAAGTTCGGGTGCACTCCACCTCGGGTTCCTCCCCGTGGAAGCCTATAAGTTCACCGTGGTCACCGGGTTGCATCTACCACGTTTAAGGAACAGAACCTTAAAATAACCATAGGGTGCATTTGTTTCAATAAGTCGGAGAAAAAGAGAGGATGATAAAAGACCGACTTAAGGGTAGACCACGTACCCATGGGTGGTTCGGATAATTAAAACGGACCCGAAGATTCTAGCCTGGCCCCCACCCCCCGAGTCACGGAGGAGAGGAAGTCCTCTTACCCTTCTACGGACACCGGATACATCCACCACTAACCATAGGGTACACTTGGTTCAATAAGTCGGAGAAAAAGAGACGATTCAAAGATTAGGGAGAGATAGACACTAATTTATTCAATAAAGGTTTCTGCGGCTGCGGCAGGGGTGGAAGCTTAAGGGACCTAGGTAGCCCCGACCTGGGGCCGTCTAATCGTTAAGTTACCTCATCTTAATTTCTCTAAGAGTACATCTCACTTCTTACCTTACCACTCTTTCTCGTAGGAACTTTCAATACCGGTTCCTCTCTACCTTTTAGACTCTATGAACACACACTACAGATCCCCCTGCAGACTATGTAACAGAGCCACGAAGTCACACTTCAGACCCGATTTAGGACACAAAACTAGTATTATCTTTAGAACACTCTCTTATTCTAACGGACCCCTCTTATTCCGGTCTCGGACTCCCATAGATTCTTCTCTCTCTCCTCCTTCTGCCCGGGTCTTTTAGGAAGGTCCTCCAGTTCTACCTTTGGTCCTTGGGTACCAGGACCTCGTTTACAAAGATTCTTCTTGGAGGATGTCGAAAGGTTTCGAAGACTTTAACATTCGTAGTCACTCCGACTTCCCGTAGGTGAAACTGTAGTGTCTTCGGTGGACGAACACCCGTGTACTCTACGAGAAGTAGAAGATGAAGTATTGAAAGGAACATGATGTACGACGTCGGTGGGAATTTCTACTTTTATAGGGATTACTGACGAGAGAGAACGGAGAATAGTCCCGACTGAATTACGTACAGGCTATATATGTCATCGTCATGCCGGAGAGAGTCTTCTTTCCGTTTCACCCAAAGGTCGAGACGACAGCGGTAGACCTTTAAGACTTACTAGAGTAGAAACTTGTACATAGTATAAAACCCTCCCTTCAACCTTCCCGGTTCCCTCGTCTGCTCACTCGTCTCCACTGTGGATAAAGTAGGTACGGGTGACAAAGGACGACTGGGTAGACGTGTCTCGTAATAACTACGGGATCCCTGTGTCTTCAGACCACCTGTCTTACGCACTCTTGAGTCGTTCTGAGTTTTTCACACGTTCCATTGACATGAATACTGACTCGAACCTCCATTCTTATGACTGTCGGACCCCTCCGACTTTTACTACTGTATCTTCCTTTCCTCTTCTACTCCAGTAGACGTCAAGGAGAAGGAGACTCCGGAACTTCACTTTCAACGAGTCAGCATAGACGGAAAACACTGAGGTACCTGACATCGGGATGTCCGAGGAGATAAGTACCCTAAAGGGTCCTTTCTTATGATCTCACCTAACGGTAAAGGAAGAGGTCCCCTAGAAGGACTGGGTCCCTAACTTGAGTCCAGAGGAAATAACGTCTGTCTAAGAAATGGAAGACTCGGTGGTCCCCTCGGGAACCATAGAAATGAGTAGTCATTTCACTTCTGACGTCAACAACCATGCAGTAAATACAAAGTGTTTCATTTTATATTTGATGCTCAATCAAAAGACGTCGTAAAGAGAACGAGACCATTTTTACTTTATGGATACCTGCATGTTTGGTGTGTTAATTAAAATCGCTAAAATGTACAGTCCAATCACGAAAATATAGATGTTACCTCGGGTCATACCCTGTTATATTTCCGCTTACTCATGTAAGTATAATTATTAAATCTTCAAATCAAAAAGAGATGTATATTACCATAGTTTATCGTTTATTTTCGTGACATTGTTCAACTCTCTCTTTGGTGACTTCTGTGCTGAAAACCTTGTTCCCCCGGGAGTGAACGTAAAACATGATCTGGAACGTTTAATAGTCGTCCGGGACGGAGACACAAATACATATTTTCCTCAGATGTACATAAAGTTCAAAGTCGATTTTGGAGTGAAGATGTTCCTTCGGAAAGAATCTGTAAGTTTAAAGAAAAACAAAAACAAACAAAAAAAGATATACCTGAGAATACAACGTATACAATAAAAGAAATATCAGTAAAAACTAAATATACTGAGATAAGAAAAGATCTGATATTTGTGAAGTTACCGTTCCCACAGTAAAAGAAGTGGTAACATAGGGTCTTTATCACATACATCTAGTAATTTGTTTTTTTCCCCCTCCCCGTTCAATTTGTGTTATATAAATGTTGTTTATTCACAATTTAAATTAAAAGTAATTTTTTTTCGTTGAAACCCCTTTACACTTACCAAAACCCTTAAATACACCTTGAACCTTTCTATCTAGGACTCTACTCTGACAATTTAATCAACCTTCGACTGGACCTTCGTAGAACGAACGATAAGTCACAATCGAAACAGGATAAAGTTCCCCCAAAAATTCATCCCTCTAAATAAATAAATATGTTGTCTACAATAACTCCCAGACGATATACTATCCGTACTAAATTACGTGCCCTATGTATTTTTAGGGACAGGAATACCACGAATTTAAAATAACCTTACTGTAAAAAGTCAAGACATAAAATCCTTCCAGTATATACCTATACTAGTCTTCCAGAATGTTATTCCTACGTAACAGGGAAACTCTCAAGGAAGTTGCTAGAGTAGAAGAAAAAACCTTCGTAAACTTAGAATATCAGTTGTCTAAAACGTAAGTTGGTACTTTCAGAGTTTTGCATAAATCCTTAATTTTGGAGAACAGACCTTAATTACTGAATGTGTAGCGCAAACGAAAAGGGTAGAGTAAAATTTTCTTAGATTGACATACACTTAAAAGTTTTCTAGTGTCATAGGGTACTACAACAGAAGTTTGTGTTTAACAGTTCACAAGGTCCTTTTTCTTTACTCCCTAAAACCTTCACTCAAAAGACAAAGGTCTCCCTTGTTCCCATCTTCTTAGATCTTATTACTCTCAAACTTCACAGACGACCCATTTCTGGAGACGGGGTAACTGTGTTCACAGGTCGTGAGAAGTGGTAGTTAGATAAACTGATAGAACCCCAAAAAAAATCGAGGGTTTGGTAGTCGGATTTCCACTATCCACTTCAGTGTTCGCCTATATGTCGACAAGTTGTTTTACACCTATAAGGTTTCTTTTCCTTTCTTTCATCTTGTTCCCAATCCCGGTACTTCTTTTGGATGTCAAATTCCTCTTTGACCTCCTCCATTTCCTTTATACCGTGTATCTCACGTCAGAGTCACTAGTTGCTCTTTCACGTTCGGGTAGATCCCAAAGGTCTTCTCTACCCTTCGACTGGAGTCAAAACGTTGTAAAAACTTTACACTAAGAAAAGTAATTCGTTTCTTTATATTAGAATTTTATTGTCGAAAGGTTTGAAGAATATGTGATTCAGAGGATGTATATTTGGAAGTTCAACGTTTGAAAATTTCTACGTTTTTTACGCAAGAACAAAGGTCAGTGTATTCAATCAAATACACAGACCACCTGTAACAGTGGACGTACTTAGGAGATGTTCACCACCACGAAAACACATGAAACGACATATCCTGACGTGTCTTATGCCATCATATCATGAAAATAAAGTTCACGTACCACAGACCTTCGTTCACATTTTTGTCATGACAACGTCGACCATGACGATTCTTCACGGTCCTCAACCTCCAGGTCTCGTTCTTACTCTCCCTATTCTCCTTCTTCTTCATTGACTTCCTGATTACCCTAAGTACTGTGTCTTTTACCGATCCCCCAAAAGATATAAACTCCTTCGTGACAATCCAAACCTCCGCGTCCTAGACTTGTATCTTAGCAGGACTTGTATCTTCCAACGTCGTCGGAAAGTCTTATGTTAGGTCACGATGGCACAGTAGATACTACTCTTCTTTTCTCGACGCAGGGTCTATAGTGACCTAACAAAAGAGTTCTCCCATCCATCTATCTTAACTTAGGTCGTTCCTTGGTCTTGGACTCGGTAATTACAGTCCGCACTCACTTTGACGACGAACGGGAGGCAGAGGATAACGAACTGCTAGGAAGCCCAGATGGCAGAGGGTGGAGGAAAGAGGGGGATCCGTCGGTAAGAAGAACGACCAAGTGAGTTACGGTCAGGGGTACACGGTCGACAACATGAGACGATGACATGAAAAGTTCCGGAACGTGATATTCTATTTTTATAAAAGAAAGAAAAAAGAAAACAAAAATTACATGACAAACACACCTTTGGTAATATTTGGATGATGTCATGTCATGATATCAACCCATGGATCCGATTGAAACAACTTGAATTCTTGTTTGACCCGAGGACTTGTGCAAGAGTCGTGGTTTGAGTAACCATACATCCCCTGAATGATATTAGTCAAGTGGACTCCTCAAAAAATTTCCTGTACCAACGTTCTGGTCCTTATGTGAAAAAAAATTTTTTTTGTTGTAGAGTTCTAAAACTACGTGTTGATAGTTAATACAAAACAATAATATGAAATAAAAACCCATTCATACTAAATCCCCTTCTTTACTTCCTTGTGGTAGGTGTGGAGTCCGTGGAGTCTCGACCGTGTCTTGTCTCTTTTAGTGTGGTTTTAGGTCGTCCTTCTTACCTATAGGATTAATTCGGTACAGTGGTGTCTACCTTTTTTTTTTTCAGAGACTTCGCGTCTTGCTTTATCTACATCAGTTCTTTTTCTTGACAAAAGTAATGACACATTTATCACTAAAGTCGTCAGGAGTCTCGTATTCTCGACCCCTTGACCCCGTAGTCTGACTCAATACATTCTACTCTTATTACTTATTAATACAAACCACAAAAATGTTGAAATAATCGGTTCCTGAGAGGTAAAAGCGACCCATAGAGTTCTCTTGTTTACTGTCCGACGAAGGGACACACCCTAAGTAAACATACGACTGGGCTGTCTCGTCGCAAACGTCAGTACCCCTTACGAGACGCCCGTCACCCTCACCCGTCCGGTCTTCGACCAAAGACATCTTAGTCCGTCCTAAAAGGTTCACGTCACATTATCGGGCCCAATGACTCCCTACACTTCCGTTGGTGTTCACGAGTACTCCTCGACGCAGTGGAGACGGTAGAGACTTATCAGACCTTAGCATAGGATGTCAACTCGGTGAGAAGAGTAAGGAGTGACACCACGAAGAGTGAGACAGGTTCTGTAGACGGACATCGAAGTGGATGTGACGTCCTTTGGGTCACAGACGTGTTGGTTTTCTCACCACGAGGGGCTTCCAGATGTACAGCACAGAAGTGGTAGAATGTCTTCTCAGACATCTCAGGGGTCGGTCGTAGTGGAATAGCGGGAATCAGACGTGACTGGGACGAATAAGAAAGAGGAAGTAGAAAGGAAGATGACAGTACGAGTGGTGTCGTACCAAAAACCACAACAAATTAATGATGCAGTACAGGTTGAGGAAACACTCGGGTACCTGACATCGGGTGGTCCGAGGAGACAGGTACCCTTAAGGGTCCGTTCTTATGACCTCACCCGACGGTAAAGGGAGAGGTTCTCCCTTCCCTCTAGAAGGACTGGGTCCCTAGCTTGGGTACAGAGGACGTGACCGTCCGTTTATAAAATAGTGATTCGGTGGTCCCTTCGGACTTGGGTAAAGAATCTCTTGACTGAAAACCGTGGGACGGTAAAGCATTACGTAATAACATATCGGAACTCCGAATATAAGTTTCAGTTCATGAATCATAAACTGTAATATCAGCAAATAGACACCACACGAACCTTTACTTCAGTCCTTTCACAATACTAGTACATTTGAGGGTCTGACCAGTATTTCTTCGTACTGTCGATCAACCTCTTCGAGATCCGACTAAACGCCGTGAGAACAACTCAACGAATCAACACTAATATTTATTATTTGAGGGATTTGTATTACTTCATCATTGACTGTTATCTTTTAGTTATTACGTACTTTTGTAGGGACACTAAATGACTATAACTTCGGTACGGGTGTGACATCCCGAGTTTCGAACAAGTTTTCGGTGAAAGCTCCTGGTTCTTAACTCCCGTATAAGTTGTTGTAACACCTCCTACTCCTGTAGTTGATTGAGGTACAAGCACCAAATTATTAATGGCTCCACTGATCCAAGGGTACCCTACCCCTCAAGTATTCTGTGTCTAGTCTATTAAATGTCGTACCGAAAAGTTACCGTGGTTGTCAGAAGACGAAGAAATATATCACGGAGATAAATACCCTTTATTATTTATTTCGTTGGTGGAACCGGAGACGTTAAAGATAAAATTCTCCTACTATAGAGTGTAAGGTAGAAGAACTTGTACACTAAATGCCCCTTATCTTACTGACCGTAGATGAGACATTCCACCACCGACTGTAGACCAGGAGACCAGGAGTTCTTTCTTGTCTTAACGTGGGTTCTGTATTTCGCCTTATTAATTGTTGTAATTAGTAGTCAATGCAAACTTCTCTCTAACCCCAGAGTACTCTCTGACTTATTTTTTCCTTCCCTCCAGAAGTCACTCTACTTCTTTCTCAACTCGGATTCTAAGAAAGTCCGGTTGTTATGTTTACAAATTTAAGGAATCAGGAAAAGAGGTAAAGATTTGAAAAGAGAGAGAAAAATTTAGACAAATTTTTGTAGAGAACAGAAGTCAATGAAGGTCGTAGGTACCGGAAGGGGAAACCTGTCCTAGATTTGGAACGAAGTAACGGTGACACAAAACAGAAAGCGGACGACTGTGTGAAGGGAAGGGACGCGGGAAAGAGCCATCCTAGACACTGATAAAGACTTGGTGACTCTACATGCCCTCTTTTCAGTATGTAAAGATAGGTGACACGGTGAGACTTGATACTCGAGTTTACGTTTCCCTGGAACTGGAACACGTCTTCTGGGACTTCTCTGAGGAATCGTAGGAGAGAGAAAGAGCTGTTGCCCACAAAAAATATCAGAACATTGAGGAGTCTGGAGTGTACATAGAGATGTCAGACTCAGAGTCGACTACTGGAGTCGAGGTTGCGTGTCTTTTTTTCTTTTGAGGTCCAGTTACTCGTGTGTACAAGAATAACTTTTAACGAAGGTACGAACCACGAGAACTTGAAAGACTCCTGTTCATATTTTCACGACCTTTACGAACGGGACGGATAGGAGAGGGTGAAAACCTTTTTCAATCCCGTGGAAGAGGATGATAAAAAGATCTCAAAGACTAGAGTAGTTCCAGATGGAAAAGTTACTGGGGTGAAACGGAGGGGGAGGGTGTCTAAAGTTAAGATCACCATAGAAAGGTAATCGTGGTTGATTGTTGTGTGTGTTCCGTGTGTGATAGTTTGTGGGTTGAGTTTCGGTATAAAATGATGATTACGACACGACACGATTCAGTGAATTCAACATAGATTGAGAAACGATGGGATACTTGGCATCGGGTGGACCGAGGAGACAGGTACCCTAAGAGGACCGTTCTTATGACCTCACCCGACGATACGGGAGGAGGTCCCCTATAAGGACTGGGTCCCTAACTTGGACACAGAGGTTTTAGGGGACGTAACCGTCCGTCCGAGAAACGGTGATTACGGTGGACCTTTCAGGAGTGAGACGATTATGGTGGACGAATAAAGAATGAGACAGTATTCGTTCGAAGATTTATCTTAACAGGTTTGAGGAGAACCAAAGTGAGGGAATGAAAGGTGTGTAAAGCGTTTAGTTGATGATCCTTAGATAGACCTTGTTCATAAAAAACTTTATCCTCTCTTCTTTAGAACGTGTGTTAACTAAATACAAAAGTAAAAAGATATAGTCTATTTTACGTGTATTAAATTTAGTAGATGTTTTACTTAAACCCATTAATTTCATAATATGTGGTTCCAACAGAAACAACGGTAAATTTCCAAATTATTTTATTCACTACGAAAATCTTTAATAAAAATTTTGTCGTTATATGTTTATATATGTATGTGTATGTATATATATATATATATATATATATGTGTATCCGAGTATTTAATACACACACACGAGTCATCACAGGTATAGAAACACTGGGGTACCTGACACCGGTCAGTTCGAGGAGACAGGTACCCTAAGAGGTCCGTTCTTATGACCTCACCCGACGGTAAAGGAGGAGATCCCGTAGAAGGACTGGGTCCCTAACTTAGGAGTAGAGGACATAACCNATATATGTATATGTATGTATATATATACACATATATATATATATATATATATATATATATATATGTGTGTGTATCCGAGTATTTAACACACACACACGAGTCATCACAGGTATAGAAACACTGGGGTACCTGACACCGGTCAGTTCGAGGAGACAGGTACCCTAAGAGGTCCGTTCTTATGACCTCACCCGACGGTAAAGGAGGAGATCCCGTAGAAGGACTGGGTCCCTAACTTAGGAGTAGAGGACATAACCGTCCGACTAAGAAATAATGACTCTATGGACCTTTCAGGTACGAACATTTATTTATATAGGACACGATACGACACGAATCAACTAGTCAACACAGGTTGAGAAACACTGGGACACCTGACATCGGACGGTCCAAGGAGATAGGTACCCGTAAGAGGTCCTTTCTTATGACCTCACCCAAAGGTACGGGAGGAGGTCCCAGAAGTGCGAGGTCCCTGACCTGGGTCCAGAGGGTGTAATGTTCGTCTAAGAAATGGTAGACTCGATGGTCCCTTCGGGTTCTTATGACCCTACCCATCGAATAGGGAAGAGGTCCCCTAGAAGGACTGGGTCATTAGTTTGATCCCATATGACGTAACGTCCACTCAAGAAATGGTCGACTCGATGATCCCTTTGGGTCACACTAGTTTTGACACATTGTCGGACATGAATCTTTTAGAGTTTCCTTCATGGGTGTACCTTATGAGTCCGTAGTCACAGGACTTCCACCCTGGGACGGAACCCAAATGCAGTCTGAGATCGAGACAGGAGTAGTGACAGACACCCCGTTTCTACACGGGTGGACCTCAGAACAAGTTTTTTAGAATCGTTAGTCTTTGAGATCTGAGAGTAATTTAGAGGTGAATTTATCAAGATTGGAGAAAGAGGTTAAACAGGAAGGTTTATTGTGGGCGTGGTGATTCTCGACTGGTGGTCAAATCCTCAGGTACTTCTTCAGAATCTAAACGACCGACCTAATGTATCGCACCCATGTTCGAACACACTTCGGGAACCCCTCCCCTGGTTACGACCCCAGTCTCTTCTCCCACCCAAGACGACCGTACTGTTTGCTCAGTAAGATTCCAGGTCTCTAAAGTAATAACTTCGGACTTGACGGTCCAATAATAAATCTACATAGACGGTTCCATCCTCCTTTTTTGTGTAAAGTGACAGTCAAACAATTAAACTAAACTGAAAATCTATAAATTTTTATACCATTGACCCGAAGGTAAACATATAGACCGTGTCCGTGTTCAGACAGTCGTGAGGGTGATTCTATGATTGTCAGTACAGAAGAAACTCTCTCTCCATTTAAGAGAGAGAGGAAGGAGGGAGGGAAGAAGGGAGGGAACGGAGGAACGAAGAAGGGAGAAAAGGAAGGGAAGAAGGTGAGGATTTAGGGGTAAAAGGATTAGAGGTTTTGAAAAGTCAACGATGTAAATACCAATCTGTTGTCGTTTTATTTTAAATTTTATATTACGTCATGAGTTGTATATTCTATTACGTATTTTAAATTCTGTCCGTACGGTTACTCTCTGAGATATTTATGAATCGAGGTCCTTTACATCTATTACGTGTGACTTATAATTTTTTTGGGTATTGTTACGACTCTGGTGTCCACCATTCATAACCATATCTCCTTATTTTTGTGAGACGTCACGTACCGCTAAAAGGTGAAATTTGGTTTTTATGTTTAGGGTGTCGTTGTTTCCTATACCTTGTTTACTTAATTTAGTTATATATGTTTTTATAACGACACTTCGGACTACTCTTTCGAAAAAGTTCCAAGGAAGAGTTTATTTATACTAACTACCCGTTCACAAGTGTTATCTTTACTCGTATTCTTTCAGTGTTCTGGGGGTCAAAAACTCCAGTCCCTAGATAATTACGACCTTACTACGATACCCTTATCTTTTATATTATCGAAGTTAAATGAATAGGGTTGTGGTGTAAAATAGAGTAGAGTAGAAAAGAGAAAGTCGGTTTACTTAAAGAGGTTATTTTCACAAGATTCTTTAAATGTGCCCGTACTTCAATCTGTACTTTCAAAAGGTAAAAGAATTTTAACGACAGAACGAGGACTAAGTCCGTCCCCTCTACGTCAAATTTCATTTACTCCGTTGAAAATGTCCTACCAGGTATTCCGTCGAGTCCTTTTCCAGTTATTTACTTACTTGATCAAGGGAGATATAGTTCTTAAATCGTTTAAGACCTTTTTACGACGGTAAGTTATTTATTACAACGTAAATTCGTAGAGTCAAAGGAATAGAATCTTATATCTCTCCAATAGGATGTTCCTAAAAAAAATTTTTTTGTATTATGAAAAACGACAGTAGTTACTCCAGAACAAAAGATGAGATATAAGAAGGACCGTGTAAAATATACACTACCGATACCTAAAGACCCATAAGTGAAATATGAGTCGATAGGATAACTTCAAAGGGTCAAACAAGAGAATTACAACGTAAAATCAGTACATTAATATGGTAGATGTCTAACACTAGCAACATTACTCAAAAATATATGGAAGGTGCATAAAAAGTAACGTACTTGAGAAAAGAGAATTGGTACTTATCGTACCACCTCACCCGAACAGAACAAGATTAATGTCCTTCGTAAATGTCACAAAGGGTACAATTGTAGTACAAACGCAAACCAGGGTCTTTTTTTTTTTAATCAAGAACCCTTTCAAAGGTCACCAACATCGGACATATGAGGTTTATTTAAACAGAAGTGACCGGGGGCTCCAAAAGTCCTCCGAAATATTTCACTACCCCTTGATAGTGTCAGAGGATGTCGTACAGGACTCTTTGGATGTTTTGTTCCTGGTTAATCCGAAGAGAGTACCTGAGTCTAGACATAAAAACGAACAAAGATTAAACTAATTGAGGGGAAGGAAAAGGTGAAAAGTCCTGTTATTTGGGGGTTTACATAATTATATCTTCACTAATACTGAAAATAAACACAAAAGTAAAATACGCGTGTCTGAGAGTCAACACAGGTCGAGGAACAGTGGGGTACCCGACATCGAGTGGTCCGAGGAGACAGATACCCTAAGAGGTCCTTTCTTATGACCTCACCCAACAGTAAAGAAAGAGGTCCCGTAGACGGTCGGGATCCCTAGCTTGGACATAGAGGACGTAACCGTCCGTCTAAGAAATGGTGATCGTGGTGGACCCTTCGGGTAAAAATGGACACCGGTTAAGTAAGTAGACACCGGTTAAGTACCGAGTTAGTCACTGATGTTGGTTTCCTATTAATTCTTTTACTCTTACACAGTCCTTTTACGGTGGTCTTTCAAGACCCTTTCAAAATTGGTGGGCTCTTTCTTACCTGGCAATCTACGTAAGGACCTTAAAGAGAGATTCCGTAGTTTTAAGATCTCTGGTCTACACTGAGACGAACCGTGTGTACTTTACCGAACACCCAAGGACTCCGTAACAACAGGGTTCTTAACGAAATTCAAATATTGACGTTCTTTCTTCTGAACCCAAATTAGAGAAGAGACAGAAGAGAATCCACTCAACAGATTCCGTTTTACAATAATTAAGGTGATTTTGACTCGAAAAAGCAGACATTTTCTCCTACCAGACAAGATAAATAGTGTGAGAATTGTACTTCTATTTTTCACTAGTCACCCTGTCACGAAACTTGTAAGTGTCAGGACGTGTTTAAGTTCAGAAGTTTATATATCACTCTGGGTTGTCATGTTTTTAACGTAATAAGGAATTAATACGAAGAGATATTTCAGATAGGGTACGGTTGAGTGACATAATAAAAGGTCAGAGGGGAGGTACAACAGCAGTCTAACAGGAAGATATTTACTTTTATACTAGGGTAATAAGGAGATAATTGTAAAAATAACTGGGGAGTTACGAACGTATTGTTTTAACTTCGAGTAAATGTTTCGGTTGTAATTACATTAAAAAGTTCAGGACCAAGACAGACGGAGGTAAAGTGAGGAGGAACTGGTCCGTTACGAGAAGAAGAGACACAAAGACGTTTAGGACAAAGGACAGAAACCTAAGGGGTAGGTAAGACCTTCATGATGGTCTCGTAAACTTGTCGATCATTGGGAAGAAAGGGACCTTGGTTATGGTTTGGTGGTCGAGATCGGAAAACAAAGATATATTCGGTGTCATCCTTCGGACCCTGTTACACTAAGGTTCTCTTCACTTCCCACGGTGACGGTCCTAGTCGGAGATTTTGGTGAACAGTCCTCGGTCCCGTCGTACGTTCCCTGAGGTTCCTCTTCTTTTACTGGTCTCTACGGACCAAGGATCCGATATACACTTCGAAATAGTATCGAAGATTAACTCGACACCCACTTCATCTAGTGCCTTCGTTTCGCCCTTTTTTTATTCGGATAACACGTTTCGGGACTTTACACTTTCATAAACAATCTCTTCGATGTTAGTAAATAGACTTATCACGTAAGAGGAACGAAAGTAATCTGTAGAAATTCGGTACCAGATGTTTCACGGAAGGGATCCTTCGAAGGGTACTAAAGAAGGTCACAATCTTAGGTGAAAGAGACCGTAAGAAACATAAGAGGTATCGTCAACGAGGGGAGAATTTTGTTAGAAAACTTTTTCCGTACAAATGTCTACAAGATATTGAGGGGACTCCCGTCTTTAAAATAGAAGTATGTAAATGTGGGAGTCGTTGTACTATGTCTTCGATGTTCTAAAAGGTAAATACAACTTATCTACTCACTTACTCACTTTACCTAGATTCTATGGATAATTTCAAATATTTATCTTTTCACCATTACTTATCATACGGGTAGTTTCTGACCCTTGTTACCGTATCGGAATTTAAATAAGGAATTCAGTGTTCTATAGAACAATTAGTAAAGGACTCCTTGGTCGGAATATCGGAATTATACTTATTAAAGGTAAAATTTAGGATGAAGTCGATATAATGAAACGGTCACAAAATCAGTCTCTATTTTAAGGGAACGGTATCTGATCCAAATATTGAGTTAACATAGATTATTTAGCTCCTTTTGGTGTCCTGAGGTAATGAAGACTAGTGAGAATATTTTCTATTTGACGACATTCTTGTCGATAAACCTTTGGAGTTACAAGGAAACGTAACCAGAAAACAAATACGTTCATTTAAGATTAGAGCTTTAACAACGACAAAATTCTGTCACCACCCCAAATAATTTACAAGAGTCAAGAGTCTTTGTGTGTTTCCTTCTGAGACTAAACTATCTACGGAGGTGGTAATCTCTTTCTGGGTGTCTTGGTCTACCTGAGTCTCGAAATACCGTCACAAATGTCAACACATTAATATGAGTCGACGTTTTCCCCCCTGGGTAATGAGAAGATTCAAAGGAATACACACAGAAATTTCTATATCTTAATGTAACTTTCTTCTTCTTCCCGTTTATCGACTCCGAATGACGTTGATCTACACTTCCAAATTCCTTTATCAAATTTTAAATAGGAAGGAGACTTGAAGAATGGGACTTATGGTTTATCGCCGTAAGAAAATTAGGGCCCCTTTCTCTCCTTCATCCCTTTCATTCGTCAGATGACTACAAACTTGAGGTTGTTTTAATCATAATGGATACTAGAAAACGTGTTCACATAATATCACTAATAAAGAATCACCCCCTTTCTATCTAATCAAATTTGTGTGGTTTTACTTTTGCACCCTGTCTAACCGAAACAAAGAGATTTTTTGATGTCAAAAAGAAAGAAATCTGGGTACACCCAAGGTAATTAATTACACACCAAAGACTTGTTCAGTCAATAGAACATTCGTTACTACCTCAATCTCAAAAGGTAGGAGTTTCAACGGAAATGTACAATAACTCTGAATCATATTAATTATAGTCAAGTCAAGTCAAGTCAGCGAGTCAACACAGGCTGAGAAACACTGGGGTACTTAACGTCGTGTCGTCCGGAAGGGACAGGTAGTGGTTGAGGACCTCAAGTGAGTTTGAGTACAGGTAGCTCAGCCACTACGGTAGGTCGGTAGAGTAGGAGACAGCAGGGGAAGAGGAGGACGAGGGTTAGGGAGGGTCGTAGTCTCAGAAAAGGTTACTCAGTTGAGAAACGTACTCCACCGGTTTCATGACCTCAAAGTCCAAATCGTAGTAAGGAAAGTTTCTTGTGGTCCCGACTAGAGGAAGTCTTACCTGACCAACCTAGAGGAACGTCAGGTTCCCTGAGAGTTCTCAGAAGAGGTTGTGGTGTCAAGTTTTCGTAGTTAAGAAACCGCGAGTCGGAAGTGTCAGGTTGAGAGTGTAGGTGTGTACTGGTGACCCTTTTGGTATCGGAACTGATCTACCTGGAAACAACCGTTTCATTATAGAGACGAAAACTTATACGATAGATCTAACCAGTATTGAAAGAAAGGTTCCCATTTGCAGAAAATTAAAGTACCAACGTTAGTGGTAGACGTCACCAAAACCTCGGTGTTTTTTATTTCAGACGGTGACAAAGGTGACAAAGGGGTAGATAAAGGGTACTTCACTACCCTGGTCTACGGTACTAGAAGCAAAAGACTTACTACTCGAAATTCGGTTGAAAAAGTGAGAGGAGAAAGTGAAAGTAGTTCTCCGAAAAGTCAAGGAGAAGTGAAAGACGGTATTCCCACCACAGTAGACGTATAGACTCCAATAACTATAAAGAGGGTCGTTAGACCTAAGGTCGAACACGAAGAAGGTCGGGTCGCAAAGAGTACTACATGAGACGTATCTTCAATCTATCCGTCCCACTGTTATATGTCGGAACTGTATGAGGAAAAGGATAAACCTTGGTCGGACAACAAGGTACAGGTCAAGATTGACAACGAAGGACTGGACGAATATCCAAAGAGTTCTCCGTCCAGTCCACCAGACCATAAGGGTAGAGAACTTCTTAAAAGGAGTCAAATAACACTAGGTGTGTCAGTTTCCGAAACCGTATCAGTCATTACGTCTTTATCTACAAAAAGACCTTGAGAGAACGACAAAGGTACTATGACATACCTACACTCTCAACCTGACACTTCTTTCGACTCGTGACTTCTTAACTACGAAAACTTGACACCACAACCTCTTCTGAGAGCTCTCAGGGAACCTGACGTTCCTCTAGGTTGGTCAGGTAAGACTTCCTCTAGTCGGGACCCTAAAGAAACGTCCCTTACTACGACTTCGACTTTGAGGTCATGAAACCGGTGGAGTACACTTCTCAACTGAGTAACCTTTTCTGAGACTACGACCTTCCCTAACCCCCGTCCTCTTCCCCTACTGTCTCCTACTCTACCGACTTACCGTAGTGACTGAGTTACCTGTACTCAGACTCACTTGAGACCCTCAACCACTACCTGTCCCTTCGGACCGTACGACACTAAGTACCCCAACTTTTCTCAGCCTGTGCTGACTCGCTGACTTGACTTGACTCGTAGTTTATTTTCGTTATTATTACGTAATTGTAAGTCTTCTGTACATTTCAACTAAGAACATAAAGTGAAAGTGAGTAATTCACAACTACTGTAGAACCACTACACCACTACTGTAGAACTCATAACTACTGTAGACTCTAAAAGTATATTAGACGTACGTTTATATATACTCATAATTGTACAAGGTGAAAATAATATAATTGTACAAAGTAATAAAATTGGTTGAATAATACGTTTATAAAAGATATAAGGAGTTTTCAATTGAACTGTATAAATCTCGCTAAAGGTTACAGTATACTGATCAGTGAAGTTTGTGACATGAAAAAGTAAAACTGTCAACACATGGTAAAACATTTTGTTTCTCCCTTTGTCCTTTGCTGAAATACCGTTTGACAAAATAAGATTTAAGTAGTCTTATAGATTGGGTATAACAGACGAAAGGAACCACTTTAGATGAGTTGGAAGAAGGGGGATCCAATAACTAACAGAGTGAGTTACAGACAGTTCGCGACGTTTGACGTCAAGACTAAAACATCCATACATTAACGATATCCTTTAGGGGTCCTTAAAAAGAAAATCTTATTTAGTCATTGTAGGAAGGCAATCGGACACTATATCGAGAAAGAGAATATAGGAAATTCGTACACTCTCTACAACGTTTACGTACAGACTTAACCAGTAATACCACAGATTAAAACAACGTAGTAATTCCTCTTCAATCTATTTAACTGAAGGTCTGAGATATCCATTACCAAAACGATATAATCAACTCAAGGGTTGTCTCTTCAAACGTGACTTCGGTCTTGACCTCTTTCCCAGTTAAAAACTCATTCTCCCTGTCTCTCTCTCTTAACCCTTTTCTTGTTTGCTTTTCTTCCCGACTTAGAGTTTGGGGTTTTCTGACATTTAAGAAAAGTCTGTACGATCGTTCAGCACGGTAAATAATATCCTCTGAAACGAAATGTATATAAGACGAGTCGGACACGACCCTGAGGATGTTCTGTCTATAGGAGGAAAACTGATGTTATCATCATCCCTACGATCATCATCCTTACGTACACACCAGTCAGCACAGACTGAGAAACACTGGAGTACCTGTCATCGGATGATCCGAGGAGATGGGTACCTTAAAGGGTCTGTTCTTCTGACCTCGCCCAACGGTAAAGGAAGAGGTCCCCTAGAAGAGTTGAGTCCCTAACTTGGGTGAAGAGTCGCGTAACCGTCCACCTAAGAAAGGGTGACTCAGTGGACCCTTCGGGTAAAAAACCTCTCCCCCTCTAACAAAATGTAAACGTTTTGTTGAGTCCTTTACAAGTAGTTTTTAAAAGATCCATGAAGTCTCTCCTCGATGTCGTCTCCTATACCCCCTTCCGAACAAAGGGGGTAGGAGATTCCGGGGTACCTCAGGACGAATCAATGTTAAAATGGTTATATTTTCTAAGTAGTCGAGGGTTTACTATAGTGAGTGTCATGACCCTCTAAAGGAAGATAATGAAGGGAACACCAAGAACAAACATAATCAAGTATAATTTACTCTCTAAGTCCGTAATTATTGTACTTACAGTTTTAATTTTCTGAAGTCAATCGTTTTCCACTTTTTGTCAGATTCTGTCACTCTCCCTCATCCAACGACGACGACGACGACGACGATTCAGCGAGGTCAGCACAGGCTGACACACGCTGGGTTATCTGCCGTTCGTTGATTCGAGGAGACAGGGACCCTAAGAGGTCCGTTCTTATGACCTCACCCAACGGTAAAGGAAAAGGTTACGATCCTGGGAAATTTTCTCCTCCTACAGATGTGACAGTTCCAGAAAAATTTCAGAGTAGTAGAGATCAGTTGTAACTAAGTTACTGACAGTTTGACCAGGAAAAGAACGTGATTGACCTAGGGGAGGTCAGGCCAGAGGTAACATAACGTTTTCGCTGTAATGTCCTACGTTTAGACGTGTAACAGGAGGGAAGTTTCAGAGAGTTAGTGAAAATTCTTTCCTTTGGGTCGAGGAATAGAATTATGTTTTCGTGGACCTAGGTTAAGTCTCGTGAAGGAAAGTTTTTCCTGGAACTGTCTTCACGTACATCTCCTGTTTTTGATCCAACTATCTCCCAGACCTTTAGGAGTTTCCTTATGTACAGTGTTTCTTGCCTCCCGGACCTTTAACCAACTCTCTTTCAATGTCTTTATCTCAAAAATCACGTCACACTTCCTCACCTGGTCGAAGTATCTCCCATGTCCTATGTTGGTGAACTTTAGTCCCTTTTTACTCAGGTTCCTGTATACTCGCGACACGACACGAGCCTACGAGTCAGTACAACCTGAGAAACGCTGGGGTACTTGACATCGGGGCGGTCCGAGGAGACAGGTACCCTATGAGGGCGTTCTTATGACCCCACCCAACCTCACCCAACGGTAAAGGAGGAGGACGGTTAAGGAAGGGCTGGGTCCCTGACTTGGGACAGAGAAGACAGAGGACGTGACCCTCCGTCTAAGAAGTGGTGATCGTGGTGGACCCTTGAGGTGAATCACGATCTAGAGTCTCCTGAGAGTATTAGACCTTTAATACATAAGACTCTCTTTTTACTTTACGATTTCATCAGCTGACAAAACTGACCTCCCCTTCATCCATCTTTTCTACAATATATTTAAAGATCTACTACAACTTTCCGAATCTACAACTTATTTAGATTCTAGTTTTTTCACTTCACTAATAATAGAAGTCTCTATTACGTTATCAACATGTTCTTATCTTCAAATTGATACCACATGATGAACTGTGTCGTCTTTTATAAAAGTATTTGTCTTGCGACTTTAGTCGTTCGTACAAAAATTCCAACAACTTTATATATATATATATATATATATATATATATATATATATATATATGTGTGTGTATGTATACCGTCCGCTCACATACGAAGAATCAAGAACAGAGTAGTGTTGTTTTTAAACCTCACTACCTGTAATTTCGGGGGAACCGTACAGTGTCCAGAGCCCAGAACCTGTCTTGCACAATATCGAGAATTCAGAACTTTCCTGTAGTACAATATCGAGAATCTGTTTATTCATAACGTCGAGTCATAACGTCGAGATAAAATAAATCTTCTATCGTCCTTTTAAGTAGTAACTCCGCACTCCCGTGTAGTTAGGTTTCTGCGTTTCTCTTCTCGCGGGGTCGCGTGTCCTCTCTGTCTCTCTCTCGGTAAACCGAGGAGAAAAATACAAAAAAAGAAGGGGGCCCCGGACGGGATACGTTTAACCCGAATCAGTCCTCGCGACAAGATGGACGTCAGGAGTGAGACCAGGAGCCTGGAAGGAAACTGGAAAGAGACAAGATAAAAACGTCCGAAAAGAGAAGGAACTGAAAATCGGTGACGGTAAAACCTGAGGAAAAGGGATAAGATTGATGGATTGTATATGTACATATATATATATATATCTCTCTCTCTCTCTCTCTGTCTCTCTCTCTCTCTGTCTCTCTCTCTCTCTGTCTCTCTCTCTCTCTGTCTGTCTGTCTCTCTCTGTCTCTGTGTCTCTCTGTCTCTCTCTCTCTGTCTCTCCATAGTCCCACACGTTCTCCGTTACATTTACTCGATTCTAAGAATTCACTACCTATTTGACTAACTTCACTTTTTATTTCGGTCATATACTTTTTACTTTGATTTTCATCCCCTTCTCAAACGGAGACCCTCCTGTTCACACTCTCACCCCTTCTTTTTTTTTCGTGAGTAAAAAATTAGACAAGACAATGTTCAGAATCGTATTTAAGTCAAGTCAAGTCAAGTCAACGAGTCAGTGAGTCAAGTCACACTGAGAAACACTCGGGTACCTGTCATCGTACGGTCCGAAGGGACAGGTAGTGGTTGAGGACCTTGAACGAGTTTGAGTACAGGTAGTTCATCCACTACGGTAGGTTGATAAAGTAGGAGACAGTAGGGGAAGAGAAGGGTGGAAGTTAGAAAGGGTCGTAGTCCCAGAAAAGGTTACTCAGTCAACACTATCAACTGTTATTTATTTCAATCTACAATTTCGTTATTTAGGTCTATTCAAAATAGGTTTTAGTTGGGTCAACAAAATAAAAGGAAGCTTCGGGTGTTACAAAGGAGAGATTCATAACCCAATAGAGGGTTCGTTTTCCGTGTCAGTTAGTCAGGGATTCGAACGGACTACCCTGAGGTCATCTTCCTTCTTCACGGACTATATTCACATGATAAGTTAGGGTAAAAAGTGGTCTCAACATAAGGGTCTTGTACCTTTTATATACCTAGTCCTTAAAGAACTCAAAAGAGGTAAAACAAGAACTATGTGTACATAAGGATAGTCTCTTCCAGTCCGTCCTAGGTAACGACACTTATTCCGGGTCTGTAACAGACGAAGTTTCTCCTGATCTTCGTCTCTAACGGAATTTTTTACTCGTAGATTTTTGGTGTCCAGGGTAAGAAAGGGAAAGGAGTTTTTCACGTATATCTCATTTCAAGTATATCTTCGTCATTAATAACGTAAAAATGTCAGACGTAAGATGGTTGTCATTATTAAATAATTCTGTAAGTTATTTCATTTATTATTTCAGAATAAGATTTCCATTATAATAATTTATTATCCGTTTGAATCGGAACCTTATACCTTACTTTGTCCCGTTTCCGATTATCTCAAAACGGTTTTCTTGTGTGACCATAAGAGAAGGTTGTTGTGTCCTCTTCTGAGATGTGCACCCGTAGTGATTTACCAGTTGTGGTTTTAGTCTGACTAACATAAGAAACGTCGATTTCTACCTCTGCGAGATATGTCAGTCGTTTTTGTTCTGGCCCTCGACTGACACCGAGCCTAGTACTTGAGGAATAACGGTTTAAGTCTGAATTTAACTTCCTTCATCCCTTTTGGTGATCTGGTAAGTCCATACTGGATTTAGTTTAGGGAATACTAATGTGTCATTTTCATTCTTTATCTAAATTCCCTGATCTAGACTATCTATCTCTCGGACTACTTGATACCTGTCTCCAAACACTGTAACATGTCCTCTGTCCCTAGTTCTGGTAGAGGTGTCTTTTCTTTACTTTTTTCCTTTTACTGAGAGACCCCTCCGGAATGTTTATCGACACTTTTCTTCTCTTCACTTTTCGTTTCCTCCTTTCCTTTCTATGTCCGTAGACTTACGTCTCAAGTTTTCTTCTCGTTCCTCTCTGTTCTTTCGAAAGGAGTCGTTAGTTACGTTTCTTTATCTCCTTTTGTTGTCTTTCCCTTTCTAATCTCTAGAGAAATTCTTTTAATCTCTATGGTTCCCTTGTAAAGTACGTTTCTACACGAGTTATTTCCTGTCTTTACCATACCTGAATTGTCTTCGTCTTCTATAATTCTTCTCCACCGTTCTTATATGTCTTCTTGACATGTTTTTTCTAGAAGTACTACTTCTAGTAGTGCTCCCATCCTAGTGAGTGTGAGTGGATCTCGGTGTGTAGGACCTTACACTTCAGTTCACCCGGAATCTTTCGTAGTGATGTTTGTTTCGATCACCTCTACTACTTAAGGTCAACTCGACAAAGTTTATGACTTTCTACTACGACACTTTCACGACGTGAGTTATACGGTCGTTTAACCCTTTTGAGTCGTCACCGGTGTCCTGACCTTTTCCAGTCAAAAGTAAGGTTAGGGTTTCTTTCCGTTACGGTTTCTTACGAGTGTGATGACGTGTTAACGTGAATAGAGTGTGCGATCATTTCATTACGAGTTTTAAGAGGTTCGGTCCGAAGTCGTTTTACACTTGACACCTGTGGGTCCACAAGTTCGACCAAAATCTTTCCCGTCTCCTTGGTCTCTGGTTTAACGGTTGAAGACGACCTAGCAGTTTTTTCCTTCTCTCAAGGTCTTTTTGTAGATAAAGACGAAATAACTGATAGGGTTTCGGAAACTGACATACCCAGTGTTATTTGACTCCTTTTAAGACTTTCTCTACCCTTATGGTCTGGTGAACTGGACGGAGAACTCTTTGGACATACGTCCAGTCCTCCGTTGTCAATCTTGACCTGTACCTTGTTGTCCCAACGTTTATCCTTTTCCTCATACAGTTCCGACATATAACAGTGGGACGAATAAATTGAATATACGTCTCATACAGTACTCTTTGCGACCCGACCTTCTTCGTGTTCGACCTTAGGTCTAACGACCCTCTTTATAGTTAGTGGAGTCTATACGTCTACTGTGGTGGGAAACCGTCTTTCACTTCTCCTTGATTTTTCGGAGAATTACTTTCACTTTCTCCTCTCACTTTTTCGACCGAATTTCGAGTTGTAAGTCTTTTGATTCTAGTACCGTAGAACAGGGTAGTGAAGTACCCTATATCTACCCCTTTGTCACAGTCTGAAAAAAACCCCCCCGCTCCGAGTTTTTAGTGAAGTCTACCACTAACGTCGGTACTTTAATTTTTGCGAATGAGAACCTTCTTTTCAATACTGGTTGGACGACGACGACGACGACGACGATTCAACGAAGTCAGCACAGGCTGAGACACGCTGGGGTATCTGCCGTCGGGTGGTCCGAGGGGGCAGGGACCCTAAGAGGTCCGTTCTTGTAACCTCACCCAATGGTAAATAAAGAGGTCACGTACTTTCATTTTTCACTTTCACTTCAGTGAGTCAGCACAGGTTGAGAATCGCTGGGTTACCTGACGTCGGATGGTCCGAGGAGACAGGTACCCAAAAAGGTCCGTTCTCATGACCTCACCCCACGGTAACGGAAGAGGATCTATCGTATAATTTTTAGTCTTTGTAATGAAACGGTTGTTTCCAGGTAGAACAGTTCCAATACCAAAAAGGTCACCAGTACATACCTACACTCTCAACCTAACACTTCTTTCGACTCACGGTTTCTTAACTACGAAAACTTGACACCACAACCTCTTCTGAGAACTCTCAGGAAACCTGATGTTCCTCTAGGTTGGTCAGGTAGTATTTCCTTTAGTCAGGACCCACAAGTAACCTTCCTGACTACGATTTCAACTTCGAGGTTATGAAACCGGTGGAGTACGTTTCTCAACTGAGTAACCTTTTCTGAGACTACGAACCTCCCTAACCCCCGTCCTCCTCTTCCCATACTGTCTCCTACTCTACCGACCTACCGTAGTGGCTGACCTACCTGTACTCAAACTCACTTGAGGCCCTCAACCACTACCTGTCCCTCCGGACCACACGACGTTAAGTAGCCCAGCGTTTCTTAACCTGTGTTGACTCACTGACTTGACTTGACTTGACTAAATATATAATAATATTTCATTTATTATTTCATAATAGTTCATTTGTTCTTAGTGCACTTGCTTACTGAAAAAGAATGGTACCTTCACCTTCTAAAACTATGAAACGAGTCCACCTGAGGTTTTTACTACTCCGAAGTCTAGGGAGGGGTCAGTAAAAAAAAAAAAAATTACGCTTTCGAGACTGCTTCGTTTTTTTATTTATTAGGTAAGTCTTAGATTTAATAAGGACTTGTCCTACTTCCAAAAGTCAATTAAATCAAAGATTCACTTCGACGGTAGGTTTTAAAGTAGTCACACTTCTTTTAGATTATCCAGTTTGTAACGTTAGAGTGTAAGTATCTACGTCGTTCCATTAGATAAGACGGGTAGTAGGGTACGTAAAAACATCACAGACAGAGACGTCTGGAACTACTCTTAAATATCTAGGAAGAGACCTTCCCTCCCCCGTCGAACACTTAGTAGTATAACGGTTGACCTTCACATGTTCAAAACTTTTCTTGAAGTCTGTACCTCAAAACTAAAAACAAAACTAAATAAATTGAGTCAAGTCAAGTCAAGTCAGCGAGTCAGTACAGGTTGAGAAACGTTGGGGTACTTGGTGTCGTGCGGTCCGGAGAGATAGGTAGTGGCTGAGGGTTTCAGATGGTTTTGGGAACAGGTAACTCAACCACTACGGTAGGTTGGTAGAGTAGGAAACAGTAGGGGAAGAGGAGGACGGGAGTTAGAAAGGATCGTAGTCCCAGAAGAGTTTACTCAGTTGAGAAACGTAGTCTACCGATTTCATAACCTCAAAGTCGAAGTTGTAATCAGGAAGGTTACTTGTGGGTCCTGACTAGAGGAAATCCTACCTGACCAACCTAGAGGAACGTCAGGTTCCCTGAGAGTTCTCAAAGAGTTTGTGGTGTCAATTTTTCGTAGTCAAGAAGTCACGAGTCGAAACAAATGTCAGGTTTAGAGTGTAGGTATGTACTGATGACCCTTTTGGTATCGGAACTGATCTCCCTGGAAACAACTACTTCATTACAGAGACGAAAATTTATACGACACATACAACCAGTATTGAAATGAAGGTTCCTCATTCACAGAAAATTAAAATACCGACATTAGTGGTAGACGTCACTAAAACCTCGGGGGGTATTATTTCAGTTGGTGACAAAGGTGACAAAGGGGTAGATATAGGGTACTTCACCACCCTGGTCTACGATACTACAAACAAAAGACTTACAACTCGAAATTCGGTTGAAAAAGTGAGAGGAGAAAGTGAAAGTAGTTCTCCGAAAAATCAAGGAGAAGTGAAAGACGGTATTACCACCACAGTAGACGTATAGACTCCAATAACTATAAAGAGGGTCGTTAGCACTCAGGTCGACACGAAGAAGGTCGGGTCACAAAGAGTACCACATGAGACGTATATTCAATTTATTCGTCCCACTGTTATATGTCGGAACTGCATGAGGAAAAGGATAAACCTTGGTCAGACAACAAGGTACAGGACAAGATTGACAACGGAGGACTGGACGTATGTCCAAAGAGTTCTCCGTCCAGTCCACCAGACCATAAGGGTAGAGAAAGTCTTAAAAGGAGTCAAATAACACTAGGCATGTCAGTTTCCGAAACCGTATCAGTTATTTCGTCTTTATCTACAAAAAGACCTTGAGGGAACGAAAAAGCTACTAGGTCGTCTACAACCGTTAAACCAGAGACAAAGGAGATGGAAAAGATTTTGGTCGAACTTGTACACCTTCAAGTACCAAGTATATAACGACTTCGGACCGAATCTCTTAAAACTCGTAATGAAATGATTGTACACTCTACTCACGTTAACACGTCATCAAACTCGTAAGAAACCGTAACGGAAAGAAACCCTAACCTTACTTTTGACTGGAAAAGGTCAGGACACCGGTGACGACTCAAAAGGGTTAAACGACCGTATAACTCACGTCGTGAAAGTATCGTAGTAGAAAGCCCTAAACTTTATTGAGTTGACCTTAAGGTAGTAGAGGTGATCGAAACAAGCATCACTACGAAAGATTCCGGGTGAACTGAAGTGTAAGGTCCTACACACCGAGATCCACTCAAACTCATTAGTGTGGTAGCACTAATAGACCCAGCACTTCTAGAGAAAACATATCAAGAAGACGTATAAGAACGGTGGAGAAGATTTATAGAAGACGAAGACACTCCAGGTATGGTAAAGACAGGAAATAACTCGTGTAGAAACGTACTTTACAAGGGAACCATAGAGATTAAAAGAACTTCTCTAGAGATCAGAAAGGTGTATAATATAAACTATTTTATCCTTTCTTGAGTACCCCAATACTTCTCTCAGGACCTGGTACCTTAGTATTTATACTAAAGGTTATACCGTATAAGTAATGAACTGAAGAAATCGAAGACAAAGGTTTAGGTATTTTTCTTCTCTTTTTAGGACCGAATTTCTTAACAACACTTCCGACCACTCCATATTTTAAGTAATTATTATAAAATTTCATGGTCAGTGACCTGGTGTATTACGACCATAGAACCACGAGTTTTCTTTCTACTTTTACCTTAGTGAATGTATTATCAAGTAGTCACAATCAAGTCACCTCTTATAAGCACAACTTGTTTAATACCTAGAGAGATCTACATATTTTACGAAAAAAGGTCCTTACGGTATAATCTTTTCTCGATAATGAGTGAGGTCATAAGAACGGACCCTTGAGGGTACCTGTCTCCTCGTACCGTCCGATCAGATAACCCAGTGTACGTCAGACTGTACTGATTCACTCGCTATCGTAATGAGATAAAAGATATAAAACACTAAGTCCTCGGGACGTTTAACTTTCTTTTGTAAGTCCAAATATTTCTCTTCTCGCCCTCCTGCTCCTTCTGGGTTTCTCTTTCTCTTTCCTATACTCCCTAACCTTATGACTCCGATCTTAAGATTTAAATTAGATAGAAGTAAATACTTAGTCAGACAAGTCAAGTCAAGTCAAGTCGACGAGTCAACACAGGCTGAGAAACGCTGGGGTACTTAGAGTCGTGCGGTCCGGAGGAACAGGTAGTGGTTCAGGGTCTCAAGTGAGTCTGAGTGCAGGTAGCTCAGTCACTACGGTAGGTCGGTAGAGTAGGAGACAGCAGGGGAAGAGGAGGACGGGGGTTAGGGAAGGTCGTAGTCTCACATCACCTTCTGTATTCGTACACCCTTCTTCCTTCCTTTTTGTGTCCTACAATGCTTTTAGTCAAAAGTCAGGACGTAAACGGAACTGGTTTATACCGTTTGACGGTTGACAGAAGGAGTCCCTCTCTGACTTATGTAGGTGACTTCAAACAAGATGTCAGAGGGTTGGGGGACATAGAAACCCGAGAGAAGGTTTTTTTTTTTTTTTTTCTGGACGTTAAAAGTCTTCACAGTTTCAGTACTTGTAGTTTCTTTCTAATGTTTGATAAGGTCCGGTTTCCTTCGGTTGCGTACCGTACTGTTGTGTTACGATACACGACACTTTTCCAGATCACTATTTCTTAGACGGCCGGTTACGTCCTCTGCGTTCTCTGCACCCAAGATAGGGACCCACACCTTCAAGGGGACCTAAACTCTTACAGTGAGGTGAGGTCATAAGAACGGACCTGTTAAGGTACCCGTCTCCTCGGACCACCCGATGTCAACTGTCCCGGTGTTTCACTGTCTGTCCTGACTCGTGTCGTGTCCTGTCCTGTTAGAGTGATTTTACCTCACTCTTCCGTCGTCCTCCACGAGAGTACACGTATGGAGGGGACAGTCATGACCAGGGTCATCCTTCTCTAGATGAAACGTCCTTTACTGTGATGAAATAATGGTGGTCGTCTTCTTTCTTTTGAAAGGGAAACGGACCACTGTCGAAGTGGTTACGCTGTGACAGTGTTGGATCTCTTACCTTTCGGTGGCATAAAGTTTAAGAGTCAAAGGAGGTTACTTCAAAAAACAACAAATATTATTGGAGAGGGTTGAAGAAGAGAAGATATTTTATTACAAGAAAGAAAAGTAGGTAAACGATATCAACGAACAGGGTTTATTGTTGACAAGTGAAAAGGGTTTATTTTGGTGAAAACGACCATTTTATTGACCGACCAAATTACTAAATCCAATTGTCACAAAAAGACTTGATCTTTTGAAATGAAATTTATTGTAGAAACCCTCTTTACCGTTTTGAAATTACCCCAGACTTCTAATTTACACAGTCAATCCACATATTACCAGTAACAACGAAAGGACTAAAACTAACAACACAATACACATGTATCCTCTTACAGGAACGAACATCTTTTATGTACGATTTTCGTAAACCTTGGTGTTTCACAGTCCAAATTCTTTTTTTTTTATAATGAACGTATGTGAACACCGAGAATTTTCAAACTCTAACGAAGTTTTGAACTGTAATAGTCACATTTTAAAATAAAATTAAATCATGTTAAACATAAAACGTAACATAATAATCATCTGTTAGAACTGATAAAACTTTCATGTAAACTTTTATACAAATTTTAAATGTAAAATTTAATAATATAGATTAATTAAAATTTACTTAGATACAAGTTTAGATATAAGAAAAGTATATTGGTGTAAAATAAAAAACTGGGTAGTTATTAATTATGACTCCTGTTCAAACCTAGGACCATTTTTATCTTTATGGTTTCAGAGAATTCTTTTCCTTTTAATTAAGAATTTTTTTTAGGAGTCTTAAGAGTACATTAAAAATTCTTTAAGTCTTGTTACTTTTACTCGTCTAAACATAATTCATACTCGGTATATTTTAGGTGGATGTCCTATAATGTCCAAGGATTACTTCTAAATTAATGACTAATTTCGGTCTCCTGACACTTTCTCTTACTAAGAATATTACTCAGACTGAAAGGGTAATGTTTTACTTCTTTAAATATGAGTCTAATCTGTTTTTTGATTTCGTTGTACTTGAAACACTACAGTCGCCTACTACCAGGATCTTTTACCAACAGTGTAGAAAGATTACCACACTCCTTTAAAGATCTTTTTATTTTACATTCAGACCGAATGTAATCAATATCTTTAAAAGATAAACAGTTGGTACGGTTCTACAGATCATAAACTAAAACAAAAATTTTTCCAAAGAAAAGCTTGCATTTTTCGTTAACCGAAAATATCTACCAAATATCCATTATGTAAAAACAACGATGAGGATACACAAAGTGTTGTTTAGAAGTTCTGACCGTAAGTAATTACGTCTAAAACACTAGAATCTATAAACACACTTTATTTCGTGAGTATGTTAACGATCTTAACTTTTGGTTTTCCGTTTATTTATCGTTTGTTTCTATAATAAGTTGGTTCTGTTCATTTGTGAGTACGTCTTACGACTTATTAAGTTTCCTGGTATCAGGAATCGTTTCGTATTACTCCGCAACGGACCGAGACTATCCGTTTATAAATATCTTTTGTCATATGGTAAAGATCCAAGTTATCTCAACTAAAACTTTAGATTACAGTCTTACCGGTTTTACTATTTTTCCATCCGGTCCTTCTTCTTCTTCTCTCCTTCCTTCCTCTTTTTCTCTTTTTTTTTTTCCTTCTTTTTTTCTTTGTTTCTAGGGAAAGATTTTCCCTTTTAAAATTTATCACAATTATTAGGTCACTCGTAATTACTCTCTGTTCTTAAGTATATCTTTTCAAAATTTCATGGATTGAAAGTCAAGTTCATAGTAAACATTTCTTTATTCTCATCTTGAGTCTTAAAACTGGTAATAATGTGTCATAACATACCCGGAACTTGGTAATCTATCAAATTCAAAGGAAAAATTTTTTAAAAAAAATTCAAAGAATGATCTTCTGTACGGGAATGACACGGTTCTCACTATCATAAGAAACCTTGCCCACTTGTTAATCTATACTGTAAAAGACCTAGAGAGACCTATTTCCTATTGAGAACCAACGAAAACAAAAGAATCTGCTCGTCAACTCTTCACTCCTACCGTTGATTAGCGATAATTCTTTAATCTATATTGGATCTACTCTTTACTCTCTCTCATGTCCCCAAGTCAACCTGGTATCGGTTAAACTCTCATTCCGGTACACTCCCCCGTCCACGTAGCTCCGACCTGATCGGTTCCTTCCCCTCCAGCCCCTGTCGTAGTCCTTCGACCCCTACCCCTTCTCCTACGTCTGTCTACGGCGACCCCAGAGGGACCTCTTGAAGGTCGTCTCTTAACGAGATAATTACAAAGTTTCCTAAGGGCATGTCCGGTTTCGACGTATAACTCATATCACTTATATGGTGTTCTCTCCGAAGACTCAGGTCCTAACTGACGACCAAACAACGTGGTTCGGACCTGAGAGGTCGAGTCTTAAAGAACATGATACTCTGTCTTTTTCTTTTTTTTTTTGTATTCCGTTTCATTTTGTAAGTTTTATGATCAATTACTTTGGTAACAGAAAAAGTAGTCTCAGAAAATAACGACGAAGAGGAGAAGGGGACGGCGGAGAAGGAGGAACCGAAAGAGAAGACGAGACAGACGACCTGTGGAAGGATTGAGGACTCCCTACTTTCTGGAGGCTTTCTGTCTCTATTAACCTACATTCCAACTTTCTACTTCGTTCGCAATAATCGTCTCCTTTTCACCTTCTTTTTTTTTTAAGACCCTTTCCTTTACACTCGAGTCCCTACCCTTTTGAACCCCTATGAAAGATTCACTGACCTCAGTTCTCCCTAATCTTACTTTTCTGCCTTACTTCTCTGGGGCACCACTTTGGTCCACTGCTCCCGAAGGCGACAGTGTGAGGTAGTGAGAACCTTTAAGGAGGGGACGTCGATGAGGGTGGGGTGCTCAAGGTTCTGTAGACTATAAAGACTCTTCCACTACTTGTTCTAAACTTGGACAAAGAACCCCACTTTGACCGTGACCACAATTACCACCCTTCTGTTCTGACACCAATCCGACAACCTTATCCTTGGGTGAGGCCATAAGAACGGACCTTACAAGGTACCTGTCTCCTCGGACGGCCCGATGTCAGGTGCCCCAGTGTTACTCAACCTGTTTCACTGATTGTGAAAGTGAAAGCGTCTGACACCTTCCCGTCCAGGACCCGAGGTCTGTAGTATGGGAATAACGACTAAAGTACACAGAAATGAGACTCACGGGACGAGAGGATCTTAGACACCAACCTTAGGGGGTTTCACGGTCGAGTGACTGGACTGAAAGAGTGTCTTTTCAAATCAAGTGAAATTTGATCTCTTCTAGGACCTTTCTTGTGACTACTTCTTCGGCCCAACCCTTTAGTAGGTCTGGACCTAACAAGGACACAATGAGACACTACATGTTCGACACACTGTAATCTACTCAACGAATTTGCGAGACACAGAGTAGACCCCTACTATTCGGTTTGAGTTTACCGATAAGTACTCTTGATCTACTACATATCTACGAGACTCGGATCACAGATCGTGTCGTTTATACCTGAGTACGCTCGAGAAGAATCGGACGTTTCACCACAAAGAAAGAACAGAATCCTCTTACATAAAGTCTACCGAGATCACGGCCCTTGGAAGGAGACTAGAGACGTAACCTCGAGTCACTTCCTCAGAAAGATACGAAGGTTCCTACCGTAATCACCAGGGGTGTGTAGTAGAAGTAAACAGAGGAGACAGTCTAGATACGTGAACAAAGTCCGAAATGTCTGGACCTCAGGTGTCCCACCACGACGAACAACTTACTTACTTCCCTAGTAGAGTAATGTCATACGGAGGTTTAAATACATTGTAGAAGGAAAAGGGGAGTATAAGGAAATTGAGACGTAATAAAAAGACAGAGGGAGGGACGGTAGGGGAGGAGAGATGGAAGAGATATGGGGAAGGAAAGTAGAAGGACAGAGAAAGACATAAAGAACGAGGAGGGGAGGGTGGGGTTCCCGTAGTACTATTTTACTCCGGTACACAGTTTTCCTAGAATTTATTACCCAACACTAACCATACTTTGACGGAATGGGGTGTGTGACGGACGGGTAATACACACTAATTAGTCGTCGTATAGTGATGACCTTCCTCCGTCGAGGACGGTTGTATAAGAAATTAAATCGACTTTGTCTTTGTTTGTTTCCTTTCAGGTGTTACGAGTAAACGTATTATTTCTCGATACAACCTCACTCTATCTTTTTTTCGTTTTTGTTTTTGTTTTTTGGGAAGATGTTTTCTTACGTCAGTCGTCAGAGGATCAATTGGTCTAGACCCAGATGACTGTGATCTCCTCTTTTTCCTCTAATTTGCGGTGTACTCTAGGAAAACTGTCAACGGAGATGACGACGGACGTCCACCTTAAGGGAGGTAGTCGAGTCTCGTGGGATTACAGGATCTCTCAGAAGTAACACCTTTCACACTTTCAGTGAGTCAGTACAGACTGAGAAGTATTGGGGAACCTGATATGTCAGGTACCTTAAGAGGTCCGGTCTTATGACATCACTTATCACCAAGGGAAGAGGTCCCCTAGAAGGGTTGGGTCCCTAACTTGGGTCCAGAGGCGTAACGTCCGTCTACGAAATGGTCGACTCGGTGGTCCCTTCGGGAGTAAAATGAATATTCACTCGTCAATACCTACTAGTTCCCGAGTCTGAGAGGAGATCGTCGAAGGAAACGAATTCGTTTTCCCTTTTTCCCTTTCCTTGTGGGAGTATGTCTCCACCTACAGTGGTCTCACTTGGGGCGGTAAGACTTACACTCCGGTGAACCTTTATGTTCGTTCGGGTTCCCCGAATTTCGGGACGTAATAAAAACCCTGTCCTGTGTCCACCCTCCCACAGGAAGTGGTACCCTCCCACAGGAAGTAGCACCCTCCCACAAGCTAAGTAGTCCCGTCCCTTCCTCTGACCGTAAAGATTGATACCACGGTCTTATCAGAGGAAGGTGTTTATTTTAAGAACTCGATAAAAATCCTCTACTTAAAAATTACTTCTGGTCGACACGTTTTACAATCGTACCCCGTTCCCCTGACTTTATACCAGAAGTAAGTTCGTCTAATTTTTTTCCCCCCTACCCTTATTTTTCTGTATAGAAAATTTTCATGAGAAAGTAATAGTTTTAAAAGTGGGTACGGTATGACCTCGGTAAACTTTCCTACTATAATGCCCAGTTTAACACAGAGAAGGAGTGTGTGTGTTTTTTTGTTTGTTTGTTGGGCGATACACAACTTCAGGATAGGGGACCATGAACACTTGCACTGGGATGAAACTTTATTTCGGGAACGACTACATTAGTTCGATTTCTTACCGGGATGATCTGATCCCACCTTGGAGTATGTTACTGACAACAGGAATACTTTCCCTTTAATCTTGTGTTCACTTTGTACCTGTGTCCTTCTTGGGTACACTTCTACCTCCGTCTTTAACTAGACTACGTCGATAATAACATGTTTGGTTCCCTACCGTTTTTACCGGTGACTAGTGGTCTTTGGTCTTCTCTTCATACCTGGTTCAAGAGAGAGTCTCGGAGGTCATCTTTGGTTGGACCGCCTGTAGGACTAAAGTCTGCAAACCGAAGGTCTTGACACTCTCTTATTTCAGACGACAAATTCGGTGGACCAAACACCATGAAATGGTGTCGACAGGATCCTTTGGTTATGTCCATTTATTGGAACCTGTAATTTAAATTAAGTTATCTATAAAAACCTCCGACATGTTAAAGTATTTCACTACTTATACAAGTTTACCCACATCCTTCCTAGTGAGAATCAATGGACCTTAGTTGTGTAAATAAACTATAATTTAAACTTAGTCTCATGGTCTTTCTGTTATCAGTTAATTACCAGGTGTAAACCGTCCATGAAGGACCCGAGAAGGAAACACAGTCTGAAAAGATCCTTGACCCCTCTGTCACCATCCTTAGTGTAGGGAAGAGAAACTCTCGTAGGAGAGGGTCAATAACGATACCTACTACCAAAGAGGAATCCCTGGGACCCCGTTCACATCGAAAGGAGTCTCTGTAGAGACTTGGTAGGGTGACTCGAACTTCAATCAAGATTAATAAAATAAGTGTCTTTTTAATAGTAGACATTAACATCAACAAAGAACAACAAACGAATTGAGACGTAACTAAGAAAACGAACGAGAGTAGGGGATCTGATATCTAGTCCCTCCAGTCCCTAGTATAAAAAGAACAGTAACAATATGACAATCGTGGATTGAATCGAAGACTACGAGTGTGTTACGAGTTAATAAATAATTTACAGGAGTTGGAAAGGGGTTGTTTAAAAGTGTGCTGAAAGGGAGAACGGTTGTGACATGAGACGTCCACACACTAAAAGAATGGTTAAGGACTTGTATAGTAAGGGTAAACGAGGTACGACAAGGATAACGTTTCCTTAGGAAGGTGAAGAGACAGACTATTCTAGGAAGAGAAGGTTCAGATAGCGTAGGAGAGTGGGGGTCCCAGATAGTACCATCTGGATGGTACCAGCTGGTACCATCCCACTCTCAGGATGGTAGGGGTACTATAAGACAGGTACAGAGGTAATACGAAAGATAGGTAGTGTAGTTATAAAGAGTAAATATACAAACAGAAGTGTAATAAGAGACTCTGTCGTAACCAATAACACATACAAACCATATTTTTGAAATAAAATTTATAAAAAAAACAATCATAACACGGAAATCAATCTGTCGTAGTGGTTGAGTTACCTGTACTTCAACTCGTTTGAGAACCTTAATCACTTCCTGTCTCTTCGGACGGTATGACATCAGGTACCCCGTTGACATCATGATATACCATGGCACTGAATCGTTGGCTTGTTGATTGGAAAGTAGAAACCCTTTTCCTTCCTACACCTGTTGAAGTAACAGTTTTAGTATTGGAGATTGTCTCAAACTGTCTCTACAAGTTATTTATAAACCACTTACTTATTTACTTACGTAATTTATGACTTTTAGAAACGAATATCTTACATACAGTCTTAAAACAGTTCCTTATCTACGGTGAGAGTTGGTTCAATTAACTCTTTATAAATTATTATGACAGTAGCTGTTTCCAGACCCGTTTTAACCTCTTTGAGGTCGTTCTCAATTATTTTGAGACCATATTATTTTAAGACCCTTTCATTCTAACCTTGGAGAAGAGTGAAGATCTTTTCCGGTCACCTTTCAGCATCCTTGAATACGTTCCCTCTACGGACTGACTTCGAATATAACTCTGGTGCCCAGTGTTGATTTGTCACTGAAAAATTCTGCTCCTATTCATAGGTGGGGAGGGAGATGAGTGTGGTCACAAACCGAAACGATAAAGGTTTAGATGGATCTTCAACTACCTGTTCTCTCGAGCACTTGACGTAAGGATTGCAACAAGTACCTTGTCCTACCACTCGACTGGACCTTCCCGTCCACCTTTTGTGTCCTGTCTTACGCTCCTTCATTTGTGCCATTGTTATACTTAGTATTTCATAACAAAAGACAGGAAGGGTAAATAATAGTCAAGATTGAAAATTCTCATTAATTACATCGATAAGCCTCTTCCGTTACCGTGGGGTGAGACCATGAGAACGGACCTTTTAGGATACCTGCCTCCTGGGACCATCCGACGTCAGGTACCCCAGTGCTTCTCAACCCGTGTTCACTTACCGAAGTGAAACTGAAAAGTGAAAGTACGAAACCTCTTCCTTTACCGTTGGGTGAGGTCACAAGAACGGACCTCTTAGGGTCCCTGCCCCCTCGGACCACCCGACGGTAGATACCCCGGTGTGTCTCAGTCTGTACTGACTTCGCTGAATCGTCGTCGTCATATCGATAATAATAAAGGTAACATCTCTACCCTGTTGACTCCGTGTCTTTTGAATTCATGGACCAAGGTGCCAGTCTTTCAGAGTCTCGACCACCCAGACTGAGGTCCGTAGTGTGTCTATTGAGAATCACGAGTAGTCAGGTACGAAAGACAAACAAAAAAGTTAACGACAACGAGAAACAACAGATTTACAACTAAATTGTTCTGTCCTATCGAGTTTGATAAACGTCCTCTGGGTCAACGATCTGGGCGCGAAGATTGTTTATTCAACACTTATTCACTTTTTCCCCACTAAATTGTAGGTCACATCGTTGTACCTTCATTAGCTGGTTTATATATATTTTGGTGTTGAAGGGTCTACTCTTTTTAATTAGTAAATTATAACTTTCATAATCAATGAGTCAGAACAGGTTGAGAAACACTTGGGTACCTGACATCGGACGGTCCGAGGAGACAGGTACCTTAAGAGGTCCATTCTTATGACCGTACCTAACGGTAAAGGAGGAGGTCCCCTAGAAGGACTAGGTCCCTAGTTTGGGTACAGAGAACACAACGTCTACCTCAGAAATGACCGACTCGGTGGTCCCTTCGGTAAATTATAACTGGATTGTGGTAACAGATTGGTACTGGGTTTAATCTAAAGTAGTCAATAGGGTTATCATATTAAATATCGACGAAAATATATATCTATAAAAAAAGATTTGAAAACTTTTATTAAAATTCCGATACGGGGAACCGATACCTTTTGAAATAAGACATATAAGAAATTCTTGTTCTTCGTAAAGAATGAATTGGTTTCATGTTACTAGTTTTAGTCCTTTAAATGATACATACGTTATAATAATAGACAAGATTAAAGGTAGTCAACAGGGTTATTAAAAAAAAAGGTCGATACAAAAACCAAACCCTAGTTTAGGTCCTGGAGTGCTACGTAAATCCACAGCTAAACTGAAGCAAAAGAAATTAGACTTTGAGAAGGATGGGAAATAGAAAGAAAGAACTGGAACTTAAAAAAACCTCCTCCCCCAGTTTCATGTCCCGTTACTAAAACATCTGATAGGAAGTCAAAATCATCTAGATTATAAACCAATACATCTCAACCCAATGTACAAAAATCTGTCTTATATTAACTGACCCTCAGCTACGGAGGGGAGGGTCTCGGTATATTATATTCGAAGAGAGTTGTGACCCCTTCATCAAGACCAGTTGACCAATTCCACTATAAAAGGTCGAGAGAGGTTACGTTTCTGTGACAAAGGGAAAACTAATTACTCAATGTACCTTTCCATAAAACTCCAACACATCTACAGAGTAACTAAACATTAGGAGAGAGAATTGACCCCTCAGGTTAACGTCCTAGACTCTGGTGTTGCTAAAACTTTTCATTCATAGGTTACCAATGTCCTTCTTCTTACCTTTTCTCCCCTTTTCCTTCAATCGTCCGTTTATAGTGTCGTGGACCTTTGTCGCTACCGGTCTGCCTCCGCCCTACGTCTGCGTAACCCCTCATGGTGTCTGACAGCCATGTCATCGGTCTCTGTGGCCCACACCTGCAAGTCTGGAAGAGACGGACAAACCGAACAGACCAACCAACTGCAGAGTTTCCGACCCTCGGACAGCGTGTGGAGTAAACACGAGACTGAACCAGGTTTCGACAGTGTGACGGGACACGTTTCAGGTCAAGATTCCGACACCCTCACTGTTTTATGAAAGACGAGACGACTGTCGAATACTTTAATACACTCCTCTAAGAATCTTTATAAATAAAGACTCCGAACTTTCTTCTGATTTTTGAGGTCTCGGTTTTCTACCTTGACTCCGAGAATGTCCCAGACTCGATCCTCAGACTCGGTCGGTTCATTGTGAAGTAGGTCCGACAAAGACTTCGTGATTCCCCGTTTTCGGGATCACTAATCCGTATAAATACTTATGTCCTCTGATATAAGTTTTAATAATAAGTTTATAAAGTCTATTTTCACCGTCTTAAAATTGTCACAAATTCACAATTCGGATACTCATTTTCTTCGTAAATGAAATTTATTTTTTAAAGGAAGTCACTAACTCTTTATGATACAGTCGTAAGAAAAAGAGATAGATACATGTACACTGTTTACCACCAACTTTTCCCTAGGTCAAGTGCCCTAACAGAAAGACGGCAGGTTAGGTAGTAGAAGTGTTTGTGTTAACAATAAATCTCTTTCGAATAATGACCCGTGCGTGAAATGTCTTTTGGGGACGGACCTCTGGAAGCAGCTAAAAGTAGGACGTCTACCTGAAAGAGTCGACCCCTTTCCCTTTCTCTTCTCTCGAGGTCAGTGTTCTCCACAGGTGTCTTGTCTCCAACTCGTAGAAAGACTTTGTAACACATTAACTATCATTCACTTACATAAAATTTTATAACGTTGTTTATCTACACATTTATTAATATTACGTTTTACTTTATTTGAAAATTCTAATTGTAATAAAGTTTTGTCTTCTAGTATGAACGATATCCGACGAGATCCTATGTACTCTTAGGATGTCGGATCTTCGGACCCAGTTATGAGGAATTAAAAGTCTCTCTCTATGGTCCTTTCACGAAGTACCTAATGTAGGAATTTTATCTACAAATTAGGAATGGGAGACTAGAAAGAGGTTAAAACGAAGGAGGGAGGAAAGAACAATAGGAAAGGAGGGAGTAAGTAAATAAGTGATTTATAAAAAACTCGTAGAGGAAACACAGTCCGTGGCACAACTCGAATTATTTATGTCTTCCCTTATGTTGTGTACCCGAAGGAAACGACTGTCTCGGAAACCAGATGGCCCGTCCTTCTCTCAGTCGTTTCTTTATTCTTTTGTCTGCATACATGAATCGTAGTTTTCGATAAAAACTTATGCACGTTTCTAATTTTGAAAATTACTCAGTACTCTCTATCACAATATACCAACCCCCACCCCTCTTCGTAGTAATGTCTCCCGGAAACTCCTATGTCATCAATTCGTTCCGCAATTTCTTTTCTTCAGGGACATCTAGACCTCTTTCTGGTTAGAGTGGTCTTCGAGACTTCTTATCGTTCGGTCCATTCTCCGACGACGACGACGACGATTCAGCGAAGTCACCACAGACTGAGACACGCTGGGGTATCTACCGTCGGGTGGTCCGAGGGGGCAGGGACCCTAAGAGGTCCGTTCTTGTGACCTCACCCAACGGTAAAGGAAGAAGTTACGTACTTTCACTTTTCACTTTCCCTTCAGCGAGTCAACACAGGCTGAGAAGCGCTGGGGTACCTGACGTCGGGTGGTCCGAGGAGGTAGATACCGTAAAAGGTCCGTTCTCATGACCTCACCCCACGGTAGTGGAAGAGGTTCCATTCTCCGATCTCATCGATTTTTCTCACTCCGTTACCCTCTGTCCATCTTCTACCCAGTCTCTCTAACACCCCGATACAGTGTTTTAGAGACCTTCTGTGACATCTATGTTCCTGTTACGATCATTTGATTATTACTGTTAATTAAATCGTACGTATAACAATATTATATCATACTATAATTCGGGACGAGTCTCTACAATTCACTTAAAGAGTTCGTGTGTGTCATCGACACAGGTAACCCGAGGTTTGAACACGACACGGGAATCTTCCTATGACAGGGAGACCTCCGATTAGCTGAACGAGATTCGGTGCCTCTGCAACCACCCTTATCATAAATTCGAACCCGAAAACTGCTACTCGGGAGAGACATCCGTTGAAATGTACTGGAACTCCTTTTTTTCGATACATATCAAGGTTGAGTGGTTTACCTTTAAAAACAAGGAGAACATTCTGAAACCCTTCTATCAGTATCCGTGAAGTTTTTGTTTCCGTCTTCTACCTTCCCACTAGTTTATATGACTATTCGTAAGACGATCTCTCTTAAGTGATCGACGATACCTAACTGACTCAATCCTCGGCTTCCCAAGTTGAAGTCGCTCTTCTGAGTATAGCGGGGGACAGCCATTTGATCTCATCGACGTCCCTTACGAGTCCAGTCTTGTGTCTTCAGAGCGTCGGTAAAACGTGAAAGTTCGTAGTGGTCCCACACCTCAGGACGCGAAGGGGTGTCCAAGGGTCTGAGGTGACTCCGTGCCTACCATCCGAAACGTAACTACCTCCCAATCTTTTAAGATCTTATGATCGTGAACTCACGGTGTAGTAGGTTAAGGTTAAAGAAAGAATATGTCTCCCACTCTAGTCACAGATTTCTCTTCTTCCCTGACCGGGTCCTGTTGTGTGTATGACCGTCTGAACTTTACTCTCGGACTCAAAGGTCTTGCGTTCTGGTCTTGGGCTATTTCGGTCGAGTCACTTTGTTCCCCCATGAGAAAGTCCAAGGAAAACTCTGTTTAGTATCTTATTTATCAGAAATGTTGAGAATCATAAATAAATAAATAAATAATAAAAAATTATATTTAAATAAATAAAATTAATCTCCAATTAATGAAATGTTATAACATAACCAAAACGGTATGCAGTTGTACTTAGGCGGTGACCATATGTGTACAAGGGGTAGGACTTGGGGGGAGGGAGGAGGGAGGGACATGGCAGGGAGACCCAGCAGGGTCACGTGGTCGGGGTTCGTAGGTCATAGTACGTAGCTTGGACCTGACCGCTAAGCAAAGTATATACTATAATGTGTACGAAGTTATTTTGAGTATCATAAATTATCCTTTCTCGTCAAATCTTCATCATATCCTATACTACCCCGAAGGGTCCATCACGATCACCATTTCTTGGGTGGACGGTTACGTCTTCTGTATTCTCTGTTCTCAAGATAGGGACTCAGTCCATCTAGAGGACCTTCTTCTTTACCGTTGGGAGAGACCATAAGAACGGACTTCTTAGGGTACCTGTCTCCTCGGACCACCCGATGTCAGGTATCTCAACGGTTCTCAGTCTGTGGTGACGTCACTGAATCGTGCGTACGTTGGTATCTTGTACTATATTGAAACGTTTGCAACAACAACAAGTCAGTTAGCCAGTAGAGGTTGAGAAACGCTGGGGTACCTGACATCGTGCGGTCCGAAGGGACAGGTAGTGGTTGAGGACCTAGAACGAGTTTTAGTAACTCAGTCACTATGGTAGGTTGTCAGAGTAGGACATAGTAGGGGAAAAGGACGGAAGTTAGAAAGGGTCGTAGTCTCAGAAAAAATTACTCAGTCGAGAAGCGTAGTCCACCGGTTTCATAACCTCGGAGTGAATTCGTAGTCAGGAAGGTTACTTATAAGTCCTGACTAAAGGAAATCCTGACTGACCAAACTAGAGGAACGTGAGGTTCCCTGAGAGTTTTCAGAAGAAGTTGTGGTACCAAGTTTTCATAATTAAGAAACTGTGACTCGGAAGAAATACTAGGTTGAGAGTGTAGGTATGTACTGAGGACCTTTTGGATATCGAAACTGATCTGTCTGCAAACAACCGTCTCATTACAGAGACGAAAAATCATACGACAGATCCAAACAGTCTCGAAAAGAAGGTTCCTCGTTTGTAGAAAATTAAAGTACCGACGTCAGTGGTAGACGTCACTAAAACCTCGGGTTCTTTTATTTCAGACAGTGACAAAGGTAACAAAGGGGTAGATAAAAGGTACCTGAAACGTTTCATATTATTATATTTCGGTGGTATACGTATCTATTTACTGACTTCTTATTTTCTTTCCCTTACTAGTCATCAGTAAAAACAAGAAATTCATATTTCCTTTAAAAAAAAGGAGGAAACGTGAAAAGACTAAAAGGGATTTAAAGATTTTTGAATACACATTATAATGAACACCCATGTTTTTGTTTTGGTTTATTTTTAAAAAAAACAATTTTTTTCGACTTTATGTCGATCGTCTCTTGATCACAACGGAAAAGTATAAACGGACGATAAAAAAGAGTTCATTGTTTCATTTTTGTATTCTTGAAAGTATAGTAACGAGTAATAAAAGGGTTTTACCTTAAGTTGTGTCATGTTCAATAAAAGGGTCCTCGTAGAAGATAGTCCGTGATAGTAAAACTTACTTTCGTGAAAAATTTAGTAATAAAAAACGGGGGTCTGATGACGAAATATGACAGATAAAAAATTATAAGACCCTCTATTTACCAAAAATTTAAAAAAAGATTTAAATATAATAAAAAACATGTATACGTTAACTACCGGTCGTCATAAGGATAGTTAAGAGTTGTTCGTAAAGAACTTAGTAACTTACTATTACCTATAGATTGTCTCCAGAACTTTACTTCATCTACGAGTCATTTACAAGATCTTCCTTCCTTCCCTGCCTCCCTTCCTCCTTTCTTCCTTACTTTCTCCTTACTACTTTATTCACTGGTCTATTGTACTTTAAAACCTTTCTCTAAAACCTTTCGTAGGTGTTTATGGTAGTTTTTGTTTGTTCTCTCGACAAAAAGTACTCTGAGTTCAAGCTCGGGGTCGAGACCGTACTTTAGTTGTACTATCACCCTTTCAGTAAATCAGAAAACCCAGGTAAACGAGGTACTACTTCACGTCTATTATTATAATGATTTACATATCTACACGATACCGTAATGCATTCTATTTGGAACTTTTACGATAGAGACATTTAATATACACCCAAAAAGGTCATCAGTACATACCTACACTCTCAACCTGACACTTCTCTCGATCACGGCTTCTTAACTACGAAAACTTGACACCACAACCTCTTCTGAGAACTCTCAGGGAACCTGACGTTCCTCTAGGTTGGTCAGGTAAGACTTCCTCTAGTCGGGACCCTAAAGAAACCTTCCTTACTACGATTTCGACTTTGAGGTCATGGAACCGGTAGAGTACGCTTCTCAACTGAGTAACCTTTTCTGAGACTAAGACCCTCCCTAACCCCCGTCCTCCTCTTCCCCTGCTGTCTCCTACTCTACCGACCTACCGGAGTGGCTGAACTATCTGTACTCAAACTCACTTGAGGCCCTCAACCACTACCTGCCCCTCCGGACCACACGACGTTAAGTACCCCAGCGTTTCTTAGTCTGTGTTGACTCGCTGACTTGACTTGACTTGACTTGACTTATAATATTTTCAGTACATAGGTTTAAGACTATAACCATAAAAGGGTCGGGTTATGGACCATATAACATCTACATATGGACAATTTCCATATGTATTATACACTAACTCCCACACTTGTTTTTGATCTCTCTATTTTATGGAACGACTTTAAAAAATTTTGTTTCTTATAACTTCAGGTCTAGAAGACCGTGGTCAAAGTTACAAAAGAAGAGAGACAAATTTCGGACACTAGATGTAAATAGAGACCTACGAAAGGGTTACTTCTTAAAGTTCATTTATAAATCATTTGAGACTTATAGTCTAATTTTATATGTGAAACTTATAACAAATAAGTTATATGTTATCAGGATTAATTAACGGTAAGAGTAATTAAAGTTCAGTCTTTTCTAGTTTTCTACGACGAGCTGAACCAAAGAAAAGACATCTATTGTCAAGTATCATATTACGTTTGGTCGTTAGAACATAAAACAATTACGTCTATCTTTGGTAATGATTTTATTACCCAAAGGGATATTGGGTAATCAGAAACCTTTTTAAACAAATTTTAAAAGACGTACACAACTAATCAAACATACCTCATTCTAATACCTTTAACGAGAGTTTTCTTACAACTAACTCTGAAGATCCAAGTTACGATCCCGAACCCCTTTGTTTTTACTTTTGCTACCATAAATTGTCGAAAGTCAGGTGACTCTCTTAACTATTCTTGTATTATCCACAATTTTTCACAACGTTGATACCAATGTCTTCATTAATATCTGGTCTTTTGTCACTCCGTGTCGTAAGAGATCCGTGGTACGGACGTCTATGGATCACTCCAAAACGAGTAGAAACTTCCTCTGTACCTCTCTCTTTCTAAAACCTACTATATTTGTACGAATATGTAAAACGGGTCACCCACTTATTTCAGTTTCGACGGTTAAAACTCCCGTTTACGGTCTACTGAAGGTAGTGACAAGATTCCCTTACATAACGCCATCACCATCAAATCACCGATTCAGCACAAGCCGAGTAACGCTGGGGTACCTGACATCGAACAGTTCAAGGAGACAGGTACCCTAAAGGGTCCGTTCTTATGAGCTCACCCAAAGGTAAAGGAAAAGGTCCCCTAGAAGGGTTGAACCCCTAACTTGAGTTCAGAGGACACAACGTCCGCCTAAGAAATGACTGACTCGTTGGTCCCTTCGGGTTCCCGTAGACATCTCTTAATTGGTTTGATACCGATGAACCCTACTAGACATCTCTACTAAGTATCGACCATCCAAAATATCTCTATGTCAAAAAAAAGGGAAAGAAAAGAAAATATGACCGTTCTCTCGGAGTATTTAGTTATTACTTTTAAGTGTAATTTACTTGAGGGGTATAATAGAGTTACCTTACAAGAACGGAAGTCCGGATTCACACTCTCTAAAGATGTTTCTGGACGGAGACTCTACTAGCACCTAGTAGTGAGTTATGACTCATATTTATTCTCTTGAATAAAATCTTACGTAACGTTGTCTCTTTCCTCTTCAGGGTAAATGTCCTATTCAACGAACTCTTATATAAGTATATATTGTTCCTTTATAATAAATTTTATACGTAAAAGTAGGACCTTTTCTCACAACACCTTTTTACAGATGAAGAAGTTTCTACCGTGGGTCTAATATACCGTTGCAAGAGACATTTACAAAGGATTACTGAAAAGAGGAAGTGAAGACGGACGTTACGTCCTCTGGGCCCAAGTCAGAGACCCAGTCCTTCTAGGTGACCTCTTCCTTTACCGATGGGTGAGGACATAAGAACGGACCTCTCTCGTTCCTGTCTCTTCGGACCGTCCGATACCAGGTGTCCCAACGTTTCTCAACCTGTACTGACTCGTTGTTTGTGAAAAGTGGAGATGACTTAAAATGAGTAACCTAAGAACGATGGAAGTATAGACAGATCAGTATGTCGGTCACATTAGGAGGGTACAAAAATATTAATCACTGTATTAGTATAAATCCATGGATCTAGAGTATCTTATGAAAGTGTGTATTGTCCCTGAGTCTTTACAGATTACGATATTCCAAGTTGTTTCCATGTTGAAATTTTTTATTTATCTTATAGTATAAGAAGAGGAGATAAAAAATAACTTTCTCAGTTCAATTAGTTTGAGGTCCAAGTATCGTGATCTCACCATCATGTCTAAAGAAACTACAACAAGTGAGAAAGTTTGAAGTAGACAAAAATTTTACTACATGATCATATAAAGATAAATAACATTCTAATATATATTACATATGTATATATACTAAACATATTTATTGTTTTACTTGTGTGGATATAGATGGTAGGTTTGGTTCTAGATCTTATATAGGTTATTAAAAGTAGATAGAAATAAGGTAGAAATAGAGTATAGAATCTCAATCAGTGAGTTAGTACAGACTGAGAAACACTAGGATACCTGTCATCTGGTAGTCCAAGGGCAAAGTTACCCTAAGAGGTCCGTTTTTATGATCTCGCCCAACGGTAAGGGAAGAAGTACCCTAGAAGGGTTGGGTCCCCAACTTGGGTCCAGAGGACGTATCGTCCGTCTAAGAAATGGTAGACTCGGTGGTCTCTTCGCGTTAGAGGAACGATTAAGTGAATTTTAATAGTCGAGTCTAATTAAATTATAAGTAAATAAATCGTAAATATGACCCAGTAGAGAAGACAATGAATAATTAAATTGTGTAAATATCTTACGGATGATATCCGACCCTTGGTTTACCTTATTAGTTCGAACTGACACTGAATATAAACAGAAGTTCAGATCACTGTTTTTTCAGTAATTTATTTATAATCTCTCTTTGGACATCATGAACAGGGTTACGTCAAATGTCACGTCAGCAAAGTTTTAAGACCAATCATGGAGTGAATAATACAATTTTTATATCAGGAGAGAAATAGTAGTGGATAAAAAACAAAAAAAATTAAGTTTGGGACACAGAATGTCTCCGTACTAGCTCATTCGACAATAAACCCTAGACTTGTACGAACTAAAAACTTGTGATAACTACAAAAAACAACAACAAACACAAAACAAAACAATTGAACCCGTTCAATTAAGTGGAGAGGTCGAAACAAAACCCAAAAAAAACCCCCCCTTTATTAAGGATTAAAAAACGGTCAAAACGTTCTTATTTGACAAAGTACTTAATATGAATTTGTCGACACTTATAGGGAACTCTTTACACTTGTTTCGTGTGTACTCATAGTAAATTATAAGGTATGTCTTACATTAAGACATGTCTTAAAACAGAAGTGAGTAGGTGACTAGTGGAGTACTTTGACACTGGATGTAAAGGTGGTCCTCAGAGACACAGCAAGATGGAAGACAAGCGACGACCTTACAAGAAAGAAAAGAGGAGGAGGTCTTTAACGTAAGTAGGGCGTATGTGATAGACTCTTAGGAAGAGTAAGTAGAACGCCGTCCAGTGGAGTAGGAGGGTCCTTGTGACACTTGACCCACAGGAACGGTAAAAGGACTAAAATGTCTACTCTTGGGACTCCGTCTCTCTAATTCTTTGATCAAATTCTAGTAAACCGAATAGACCTCAGATTCTTGGACTCGAGGTCAGAGAAAGTCCCTTCGCATCCTTACTACTCATTACCTCGACCGGTCCTGATTTTGGCTTTACTGAAGTCTCACATCGATAATCCTTTAACACACCTGTAGTCCAGTCCAGAGTTAGACCTTTGTTTACACTCTCAGGGTCGACTGTAGGTTAGGACAGACTCACTCTAGTCTACTGTACTTCTTCCTATACTCTCTCTATATGACACACAGACGAGACTTGGTACCAAAATGGTCATCCTCGTATTCACTAAAGTACTTACGGACGGTTTTCTGGCACTCTAGGAGGATATGTTAATTTTTTTTTTTAGGTTTTGACGTACGGAATGGATACAGAGAATAGTCAGTAACTGTATATAAAGGTCGTTGATTATAAAATTGTACGAATGCCGGTTACAAATCGTTGGAAGGTTTTAATCAAAATTTCCACTGACTATAAATTATAAAAATTTACTTTTAATGACGTATCGATCTTAAAGGACTTCTGAGATTAAATCATAAACTTGTTTTTTTACACCAACGGTACGTTGCGAAAACACACGTTATAACGTTTGAAGGATGACACGTACGTATTAGTCTCTATTAACCCTAAGAATATTAAAACAAGACTTCATACAGTAGACACGACAGAACCCGGCCAGCTCTTAAAACTAACGACGATAAAACCATCAGTAATTATATATACCGTCTACTGCCAATCCAAATTAAAACGACTAGTAAAACAAGAAGATATTAATGACACAAAAATTCCGAGACTCAGGATAAACAATAAAAGGTGTAGAAATAGTAGTTACTCAACGAAGGGAAAAAAGGAGGTAGTTTTAATCTTCTCCTCTCCTGTGGATGAGGAAACCCGACTACCCGGACAACTAACAACTACGGGTCTGTTTCGTCAAAGAGAAAAAGGGACTAACATTACCACACACGAGTCGACACCGGTAGAGAAATACTGGGGTACCTGATATCGGACGGTCTGGGGAGACAGGTACCTTAAAAGGTCCGTCTTATGACTTCACCCATCGGTAAAGGAGGAGGTTTCTTAGAAGGGTTGGGTCCCTAACTTGAGCGTAGAGAACGTAACCGTCCACCTAAGAAATGGTGACGTGGTGGCCCTTCGGGTAAACATTACTACAGACATGGAACTCCGACAACACTCATAATTCGTAAGACGATTTTAATACCGTGGACCGGGTACTCTATCGACCGGGACCACCGAGAAACTAGAGACTCAACCCTTCTAGGGATCTCTTCCTTTACCGGTGGGTGAGGTCATAAGAACGGACCCTTTATGGTACCTGTCTCCTCGGACCACCCGATAGGTACCCCAACGTACCCCAACGTTTCTCACCTACACTGAATCGTTGATTTGTTGTAGTTTCTGGATACTCTTCGTGAGTTATTGTATAAGAAAATGAGAGAACGTAACTTGAGAACAACCCTTTTAATGAGAGTAATAAAGATGTATCACATTTATGAAAGTTACTGAAGTAGGGTAACAAAGATTACTAGGATTTTTCCTGGTGTAGATTCTCGAGACAAGAAACAAACCTACAAATAAATGTTGATAGTCTCCTTTCTGTTACGGTGGGGGGGAAAGGGTTCAGTGACTACAAAAACAAAGATTTTCCTTTAGGTAAACACATTTGTTGCTCCCACCTTAGCTTATGAATAACTCGAGGACCACACACAATCCGTAACATGAAATTTTTTGTTTGTTTGTTTGTTTGTAGAAAAGTTACACAATTAAAAGAGCAAATCAAGAATCCTGTTGGTTTACCTTATTGACAATGTTGAGTCTTTTTACTCCGTTTTTCTTCACTCAAAGGTCCAAAAATTAAGACCAGACAGACTGAGATCACGGATGCTAGAAAGAAAGGTGTCTCTGTCCTTGGTTGTCTGGTCCTCGTAGTCGTAGGGGAGACGAGACAAGTAGTGACAGTGTACACACCTCGTGGTCGAACACGTTTCGGGTGAATTTTCGAGTAAAGTTGGTTTCTCTTCGTATTACCCATGTCTTCTCCAGTTAAGTCCGTTTGTCTACTCTGTTGGTAACGGACACTATAAAATTCTACTATTAATTAGTGGGAATTATAGCGTTGGTAGATTTATGACGTCCGTAAACGGGAGGTAGGAATAGATTAAGACTAATGAAGAGTATTTAAGTAAAACTGTAACTGGCAAAGAAATTGTATCACTTTTATGTAAAAGTTAAAAGACAGACGGAGATTGTATTGGGGGCACTCAGACTCTAAACTGAATCATTGAATGGATTACCCCACCGGTTCTACTTACCTAACCTACTTTACCAAGAGAGTAGTAGGGAAACGAGACTAATACTCTTAATCCGTGTTCCGTAGACATGGACATTTTCTCCTTTTGCACCTTTGACCGAGGTCCGGTTTTTCTTTACTTCATCTCACACTTTCCTTAACCACCCCCCATCCCTCCCCTCCTCCATCGACCTTTCGAGGATGACCCGACTACGTAAAGTGACTTCGGGACTTCCGTGGCAAAGTTCCACCCTGTTAAAGAAGGCCAAGTCTAACAAGTGCTTCGTTCCGAAAAAGGTTTTAGACACGAACGACTTTGAGGTGGTCAGGAAAACAGGAGTCGAGTCTTCCGATGGAGGAGGTCCTTCGACCGAGTCTACGAATCGGACAGAAAACTTTTGTTATGGGTATCTTGTGTAACGAGACACAATACCTACAGACACCGCACAAGAGAAGAATGACCCTGACATATAGTCGTAGTAATAGGAATGGTCATGTAGTCAAGTCAAGTCAAGTGAAGTCAGCGAGTCAACACAGGTTGAGAAACGCTGGGACACTTAGCGTCGTGCGGTCCGGAGGGACAGGTAGTGGTAGAGGGCCTCAAGTGAGTCTGAGTACAGGTAGCTCAGTCACTACGGTAGGTGGGTAGAGTAGGAGACAGTAGGTGAAAGGAGGACGGGGGTTAGGGAGGGTCGTAGTTTCAGAAAAGGTTACTCAGTTGAGAAGTGTACTCCACCGGTTTCATGACCTCAAAGTCGAAATCGTAGTAAGGAAGGTTTCTTTAGGGTCCCAACTAGAGGAAGTCTTACCTAACCAACCCAGAGGAACGTCAGGTTCCCTGAGAGTTCTCAGAAGAGGTTGTGGTGTCAAGTTTTCGTAGTTAAGAAGCCGCGAGTCAGAAGAAGTATCAGATTGAGAGTGTAGGTATGTACTGATGACCCTTTTGGTAACGGAATTGATCTGTCTGGAATCAGTCGTTTCATTACACAGACGAAAACTTATACGACAGATCCAACCAGTGTTGAAAACAAGGTTCCTCATTCGCAGAAAATTAAAGTACCGACGTCAGTGGTAGACGTCACTAAAACCTCGGGTCTTTTAATTTCAGACTGTGACAAAGGTGACAAAGAGGTAAATAAAGGGTACCTCACTACCCTGACCTACGGTACTAGAAACAAAAGACTTACGACTCGAAATTCGGTTGAAAAATTAAGGGGAAAAAATGAAAGTAGTTCTCCGAAAAATCAAGGAGAAGTGAAAGACGGTATTCCCACCACAGTAGACGTATAGACTCCAATAACTATAAAGAGGGCCGTTAGCACTCAGGTCGAACACAAAGAAGGTCAGGTCGCAAAGAGTACTACATGAGACGTATATTCAATTTATTCGTCCCACTGTTATATGTCGGAACTACATGAGGAAAAGGATAAACCTTGGTCAGACAACAAGGTACAGGTCAAGATTGACAACGAAGGACCGGACGTATGTCTAAAGAGTTCTCCGTCCAGTCCACCAGACCATAAGGGTAGAGAAAGTCTTAAAAGGAGTCAAATAACACTAGGTGTGTCAGTTTCCGAAACCGTATCAGTTATTTCGTCTTCATCTACAAAAAGACCTTGAGAGAGTGAAAAAGGTACTAGGTCGCCTACAACCGTTAAACTAGAGACCAAGGAGACGGAAAAGATTTTGGTCGAACTTGTAGTCCTTCAAGTGTCAAGTACATAACGACTTCAGACCGAACCTCTTAAAACTCGTAATGAAATGATCGTACACTCTACTCACGTTAACACGCCATTAAACTCGTAAGGAACCGTAACGGAAAGAAACCCTAACCTTACTTTTGACTGGAAAAGGTCCGGTCACCGGTGACGACTCAAAAGGGTTAAACGACCGTATAACTCACGTCGTGAAAGTGTTGTAGTAGAAAGTCCTAAATTTTATCGAGATGACCTTAAGGTAGTGGAGGTGATCGAAACAAGCATCTCTACGAAAGATTCCGGGTGAACTGAAGTGTAAGGTCCTACAGACCGAGATCTACTCACTAGTGTGGTAGCACTAATAGGCCCAGTACTTCTAGGAAAAACATGTCAAGAAGACACATAAGAACGGTAGAGAAGAATCGGTCATGTACCTATATCTCTACGTTTGGATCCCAGTACGTCGAAATCAGAGGGACACCAATCAGCGAGTCAGTACAGGTTGGTTGAGAAACACTGGACTACCTGATATAGGGTGGAGACAGGTACCCCTAAGAGGTCCGTTCTTATGACCTCACCTAACGGAACGGGTGGAGGTCTCCTAGAAGGGTTGGATCCCTAGTTTAGGTCTAGAGGATGTAAAGTCTACTTAAGAAATGGTAGACTTAGTGGTCCCTTTGGATTCTTATGACCTCACCCATCGGATAGGGAAGGGATCTCCTTGAAGGACTGGGTCCTTAACTTCACCCCAGAGAACGTAATGTCCGTCTAAGAAATGATCGGCTCAATGGGTCCTTCGGGAACTGGAGGAATGACTAATATATAAAATATGGTATATTATGACACATATATAATTAAGGTTTGAGAATTAAATAGGGGTGGAGGGTTGTGTGTGGAAAGGAGAAGTCATTGGCATTCAAAAAAAAGATTCAGACACTCAGACAAAGACAAAACGTTTCATTCATTCATACCAAAAGAGCCTATAGACAGGTCCTTACCCTAACGACCTAGTATACCGACACAATATAAAACCAGTTCTCTCGTCTGACCGTAGTTTTTCAATCCCTAATTGAGATCGATGACTCTCTTCAGAATCAGTCGAAGGATCAACCAAGTCCCGACTTCTTAGACGGACTGTCACCTTCTCTGTGTTTTCTACACCCAATCTAGGACCCAACCCTTCTAGGGAACCTCATCTTTTGTCGTCGGGTGAGTTTATAAGAACGGCCCTTTTAAGGTACCTGTCTCCTCGGACCGGCCGATATCAGGTACCCCAGTGTCTCTCAGTCTGTACTGACTCGTACGTGTGTGACTCTTCAGAAACCCTTAAAAAACTTCAAGAGTACATAAGTACCAAAGGGTGGCATATTGTTTGTACGAGTCACATCCTCGTGCCTATAGAACTGTAAAAGTACGTTACTGAATACAAATAGAGTGCACATTATAGTGTGAATCTGGAACTACGTACTGTTTGTCAGAATCCAACCACGTAATGCCTTATAAAATTCATAAAAAGACCCATTCCAGAACTCATCCTCTTGAACGTAGTCTTTCTAACAACCCTATTCTTATTCTACTCGGAGTCACTCCAATTGACTTCTGTTTGTCCTTCTTTCGGTAACTATTGTGGACAGGGCCTAAAACCAGTTCTACTTGTTTTTGTTTAAAACCGTTTCCCCTTCGTATTAAATTTATTATTTGAGGAGGTTTATCGACCAAAAGGAACACTTTTTTTTTTTTCCCGTCTCAGTTAGAGATCGTGTTTATGAGAACTAAAAAATGAATCACAAGAACTCATATTGTACATGTACCGTCCTTTCCCTGTCGTTTACTTCAACGGGAGTTGTCGTTCCCACACGGATCTTGACTCATGAAGGGCTCCCGTCTCCATCCATAATAAGTTGAGACAGCAGAGTTACGACCGTCCTACTGATAGAAAAAATTTACTTATACTCTTTCTTTCACTTCTTCTACTTATTAAATTAAGGAGACGTGTTTCCTTTTTTTTATGTCTTCCTTCCCCTCTTTTACTTACGTTTTGCGGTGTTTCCTCTCTAGTGAGAGAGACTGAGCTGTCTGAGTCTAGTAGAAAACGTCACAAGTACACCCGATACGTAACTTTCACTAAGACCAGGAGAGTGGGACTAATGACCGACAGTCGTAGGTTTGTCCTGGACCAAGTCATGTGGTGTAGTCACCGGTGAAGAGAAAAGGAAGAAATCCTTCACCGGACTCGACACGAGCCCACAAGTCTCGGGAGTAGCGACGTGTCAGGAGTGGATGAGGAAAAGACCTTTAACCGTAACTCGAAGCCGTGTACGTCCATGAGCCTCTTTCGAACAATTAGGGACAGAGACGACTGTACCTTAAGTAGATTACTCCGTCTGTCCTTTTTTCTTTTATTATACATCCATAACCTTATTTTACGTTCTTCAGTCGAGGACCTTTGTTGTTTTTTCTTCTCATTACACATACTTGTAAATTATCCATGCGTTTAAAGAGAATCTAAGATGGCTCCCGTCGTCTACTGGAACCATCTCCCTTTTCGAGAGACTTTTAACAGATCAGGGACCCCTTTTACCTACGGTCCGACCTTGTACTTTATTTATTTTCTCCCACTAGTAAGATCATGGAGGAAGAACTTCGGGAAAAAGGAGGCAAGTCAAGGACGGGCGGGGGGTGGAACGGAACAAAAAAGGGTGAACTGAGAACACATACAAAGGGACGAGTGATGAAAGTGAAACTATTGGGTGCGGCTCTGGGGGGAGACTGTCGGTCGTCCCATAATGTCGTCTAAGAAACAGAAGGGAAGGGTAAAGAGGAGGGGTCTGCTCGGGTGATGGACTCTACAGGTTCAGACAGAGACTTCGGTTTCAGGAAGGAGGTCTCGAGGTCAGTAGAGATGTTCTCTACCTACACTCCCGTCCCATAGTTTCACACCTTTGACCTCTGTTACATTGGGTTTCTCCTTCGGTCTCCTCTAAATCGGTTTCTCACGATTGTACTTTGGTCTGGTCTTCCCACCTCTTTTTCTACCTTATACCACGTTCCCTCGTCTCTCTTCACCAATTCCTACTTCTGTGTCCACAGTTCCGACCTGACCCAGGAGAAGAAAAGTTTTCAGGGGAAGAGAAGTACCTACATTTAAAACATGGACAATTACGTAGACGTTAACAAAGAACGAATCGTCTATTGTTCGAAGGACTTCGACCCCACAATATGTAATCAGTAAAGGGTAGGTTCCCAGGTCGTGTCGTGACTCACGTATGTGTCAACTATATATTTTCAAAATTTTGTTTATATGTAATAGTTTTCACTTAGTATATTGAACTTTTGATAGGATTGAGATAAAAAACTCACAAGGTTACCGTGAAGTCCACATTATAGGAAACCAGTTTTTGTATCATCGTTAGATCTCCTCTCAAGTCAATCGGAATTAATAACAGTTGTTTGTCTTGAGGGTCTTATAGTTCCATGGTCCTGGAAAACTATTCGTTACCGGACTCACGGTTAGACTTTCCATAAGTCGACTCTTGTTAAAGATTTAGGTATACGGGAAGGGGACGGTACGACCCTTCATGTGGTTTCATAAAATCGGTCAAGTATAAAAAACTTACGATAAATAAAGTAGTTCTCGGATAAAGATCTCAAAACGTAAGATAAATATTTCAGGCATTAAAGTGGTAACTGTTAAATAAAGACTGAAAGTAATTCGATTAATCGTTTTGTAGACCACAACTGGTCCCAATTTCTTTTGATTTTGGGGATCAACCGTAGACACGTCCCACGTAAAGACTAATTCTGTTCTTCATTGAAGATGTCAATTTGATAGTGTAACTCAACTCTCAACTCACAATCAGTGAGTCAATACAGGTTGAGAAACACTGGGGTTCCTGACACCGGGAGGTCCGAAGAGACAGGTACCTTAAGAGATGCATTCTCATAACCTCACCTAACGGTAAAGGAAGAAGTCTTCTGGAAGGACTGGGTCCCTAGTTTGGGTCAAGAGAATGTAACGTGCATCTAAAAAATGACAGACTCGGTGGTCCCTTCGGGTTTCATAGTGGTATGGATTATAGTTTTGTAAGTATTATTTATAAGATTTATATTAGTGACTACTGAATTGGGGAGACCGGTGTGTCCCGTGGACCTTGAGAGAGACCCGTCGAAAGACCCACCAACCGATTTCGTTAGAGACGAACCACCAGGGTTAAAATTAGGAATATTCAAAATTTTGTACTTCAAGATCTGAATGAAGGATTCCACTCTTTATTGTTGAATCTAGAAGTTTTCACATTACGACTTAAAATAAAAGAGTCCGTCACTACTCCATGCCTCCTTCTACGATTTTCGAGACCTGGGTCAAGGTTATACCCACCCCCCAACTTTCTAAAGGTGTCGTGATTCGTCAAAGGTTCGTAGTCGATCTTAAGTCGAGTTGAGTCCAGACTGGGACAGACGGACTTCTCTCGTTTTCTAGGGTGTCCAATACCCAAGTCAGGACGTTTTGACAGGGGTGGGGTACGTCTGTGGTTAGCGTTCAGGTCCAGTAGTGGACACTAAGACTGTCTGGACGAAATCTGGTCTCTTCGTGACGATTTGAGTGGACATACACATAAGGCTACGTAGTAATACCCTTTACGGTTGAAAATCCTTTTATCTACTCAAAAGATTATAGTCATCAACAGGGTTTGATACAAACGGGTAGTGGAGGAAGGTTGAGGATTAAGGACTAAGGAAGGTACCTCTAGTAACTCCTTATGTGTGTCGTAGAATATCGAGAACTCTTAGGTTACTTTGTGGAAATGAAATCTCAATCAAAATAGTCTTTCTATCGTTTTAGTCACCTTTTATCGTTCTACTTGGATAGAGTGACGGGGCTTCAAGAGGGTCGGATTACTGTCGGAAAGATTGTTTCTCTTCTTGTTACAACTGTTAGTACCCGAGTCGATTGTTATAAACTCGTGAATGGCATACGAAGGAGGAATTATGTCCGAATTTTCTTTCTGAAACGATTATAAAGGTCGTAGTCAAGTCAAATCGACGAGTCAACACGGGTTGAGAAACACTAGGGTACCTGACGTCGTGCGGTCCGGAGGGACAGGTAGTGGTCGAGGACCTCAGATGGGTTTGTGTACAGGTAACTCAGTCACTACGGTAGGTTGGTAGAGTAGGAGACGACAGAGGAAGAGGAGGACGGGGGTTAGGGAGAGTCGTAGTCCCAGAAAAGTTTACTCAGTCGAGAAGTGTAGTCCACCGGTTTCATAACCTCGAAGTCGAAGTTGTAGTCAGGAAGGTTACTTGTGGGTCCTGACTAGAAATCCTACCTGACCAACCTAGAGGAACGTTCGGTTCTCTGAGAGTTCTCAGAAGAGGTTGTGGTGTCAAGTTTTCGAAGTCAAGAAACCACGAGTCGAAAGAAATGTCGGGTTAAGAGTGTAGGTATGTACTGGTGACCTTTTTGGTATCGGAACTGATCTTCCTGTAAACAACCGTTTCATTACAGAGACGAAAAATTATACGACAGATCCAACCAGTATTGAAAAGAAGGTTCCTCATTCGCAGAAAATTACAGTACCGATGTCAGTCGTATACGTCACTAAAACCTCGGGTCTTTTTATTTCAGTGACAAAGGGGTAGATAAAGGGTACTTCACTACCCTGGTCTAAAGGTCGTATCTCTACTGTTTCATTCGAGTCTTTCCTAATTATTGAATGACCTCAAAGACACCGAACTTACTAGTCTCGTTCCCGTCGTCTCTGGTGGTGGACACTGACGGATGTGTCACACGACGACCCCAGTACAACTACTAACCACAAAGACGAGAATTATTCGATGACGAGCTCTTGTTCTGAAGTGAAGAGTGAGGAGCGGTATGGGGTTGAGGAGATCGAGGACTCCTCACTGGGGTTTCTCCACCTTACAGGATCTCCTCTATCGACCCGACCCTCAAGTATGTGTCAGAAACGACACACTTGAATCCCGTACATGTGTCCGAGGGACTTAAAGTCAAGAAGTGGAGAATGAGTCCTATTGCGAAGGGGAAGGGACCTACCAACTGACGTGACGACTCTGTCGAAGAAGGTTAACAGGTCGAGTGGCATCGAGTACAATCGTCGTTATCAAGGACGGGAGACGGAGAGTCGGACCTGTGGAGAGGGGTCCGAGTCGGGTAATTTAACACGAGACTTTCATCGAGTAAATCTCTGACGGTGGAGTTTAGTCTATTATTTTGACGTGCCATGATAGAGGTAATGGTGGGAGACGATCCGTCTCTAGTGTAAGACAAGTCAATTCAATTCACCTGAGTCTTCCTCACAGTGTACGAGGACGGTAAACGGACTAAATCCCCTTTTTTTTCCTCCACCGCTCCCATTCCCATCCTACGCGGAAGACCGGACGAGGACAGGACCACCCTCCTGCATTTGTCCTACGACAAAGTCTCTCCTCTGCGACCGTCGAGAGGACGCCAGAACTGCTAAGTCAGGAGATTCGGGGAAGTTCCGCGGTCGGGACTGATACTTGAAACCGTCTTAACCTTATTACTTTCGAGGGTGGATCCCACTGTGACGTCCCTCGCCCGTCACCTCACACGGTTCCTGCCGACACATTCAAGGGAGGCAGCCGTCGTCTGTCCAGAGGGAAACTTTGAGAGGAAGTCGTGGGTTCCGTCAGGTACAGTGTATAGAACCGGGTCAGAAAAAATTTTTTTAATTAAAAATAACCTTATACAACCACGTTTGAGATCCTCAATCACTTCCCGTCCCTTCGGACTGCACGACGTCAAGTACCCCGGCGTCTCAGTCTGTACTGACTTGCTGACTTGCTGTTGTTATGGTCAACGAAACGTTGCAACACGATCAAAGATGACATGTCGTTTCACTTGGTCGATACATATGTAAATCTCGGGAAGAAGAAACCTAAAGGAAGGGAAAGTCCAGTGGCGTCTCGTGACTCATTTCGAGGGACAGGGTGTCTTATCGAAGGATGATCAATAGGTAAGATACGCGCGTACGCACGGGTCAACGGAGTCAGTACAGGTTGAGAAACTCTGGGATACCTGACATCGGTCGGGCGGTCCGAGGAGACAGGTACCCTAAGAGGTCCGTTCTCGTGACCTCACCCAACGGTACGGGAGGAGGTCCCTAGAAGGTCTAGGTCCCTAGTTTGAGTGTAGAGAGTACAGAGGACGTAACCGTCTGCCTAAGGGATAGTTATCGTGGTGGACCCTTTGGGGTAGATAAAATGTGTACCGTAGTAATTGTATACATACGGTTAGGGTTAGAGGGTCAAGTAGACTGGGGTGGGGCACCATAAGTTTACAAAAAAGAGATGGAAACACAGAGACAAAGACAAACCGTTTACTCTAGTAGACATGGTAAAAGGATTCTAAGGTTTATGTATGTACCTATATCCTATATACAAAAAGATAAACACTGAGTGAAGTGATATATCTCTACCAAAAATCCAGATAGGTACAGACCCGTTTACCGTGTCAAAACGAGGAAAATACCGGTTGATTATAAGACAGCACATGTGTACAGGGTAGAAGAAATAGGTAAGGAGATGTCGTTTGTTCCTACTCCCGGATATGGACATGTTCCGTACCGGAGGGACACCTCCGTATGTGAACTCAGGTCCCCGGGAAGGTCGGAACTGAATGACCCGTTAAACTTCGACGGTACTAAGAGACTTACAGTCACAAGAGAGAATGTTTTACCCATGTCGTCAACCTTAGGAGTCGTTCCTCATGGCACTTTCAGTTTAGTCTCTCACACACACTTTTTGACAAAACGTTTAACCCTTCGTGCCGTGAGAAAAGAGGAAACTTCTACAACCCGAGTGTGTCTAATTCCCTGATAACCAAATACCGACGACGATATTTTCTAACAGTGTTTAAATCACCGAATTTTGTTGTTTGTGAATAGAAAGTCAAGACCCCCAACCGTAAGACTTTATCTAGAGGTGTCCGATGTTAGTTCGACAGACGTCTGTGGGGGACTATTAGGGTGGAGTGTCGCTCGTAGTACACAGCAACTCAGTCGGTCGGTTGGAGACCTCCGTGGAGGAAGACGAGGCATGGGCCCAGGTTCAAAATCCTTTGTTACCTGGACTGACAACTCCCTGGAACAAACGAGAGTGTCCTTTATCTTTTACTTCCCCGAAGACTTACACGTCAATGGGAACTCCATTTGGACCCTTTCAAGGTTTTAGACCTCTTGTTTTTACGGACAGCTGAGTAATTCTAAGACATGGAGGCGTGATGTTCCTATAATCACTAGTAGTGGCACAGGTAGAAGAGTGTGTGTGCAGTACCCTCGGACCTCCCGTTCACTGACCCGGTCCCAGTGACCCCCGAAACATTACACAGTCTCGTCTAGGGGAGAGAAGTAAAAGGTCCGCACGAGAAATCCTCAAGTCATCACTATTTGCTACGGTAAAGAGGGTGGACTGTTCTGATTGTTGGAAAGGACAGTCCCGCCGAGGGAAGGAGTTCTGACCTTCAAAAGGTTTTCCCGACTAGTCCTCCGGAAAAATTGTCCTCACCCTGTAAGCGTCTTTACGGTTCACGACTGAACAGAGGAGAGTGTTGGGCTTCGTCGTGGAACGTTTACAGTCGTCGAGTCCCTCTCTGTCATAGGTTGCCACATTTAAGTGATGGGTGGAGGGAAGTGCCCTCAACAAGTTTTCGTAGAGTCACGTTTACCCTCCAGTCCAAATAAAAGAAATAAAAAAGTCGGGACAAACGTCTTCACCCACTACTCGTTGTAAGAGACAATAAACAAATGTCACTGACTCTAGTCTACTGTTTAGTCTAAAGATTAAGTACAATGAAACTTAGTGTTTGCACGTAATATGTACGTTTCCGAATACAGTACCCGCAACCCAAGAACCAATCGAATTCTAATTTGTCTGTGTGACACTGACAGATAATGATAAAAAGAAAGAAGAAAAAGAAAAAGAAGAACCATAACACGATTCGTCGAAGTCTTCTCGTTATCTCTGGATTCTCAGGACGCCCCGTGGAATCCAACCTTGATTTTTGTTCGACGATTTAGTAGGAATTCTTGTATATTGGAACTTGGAAACAACAACATTCTGTTTTATTGTTCCAATTGAAGAGAAAAAAATACAAAATTTCCTTACTAAAAATTTACAGTAAAAAAACATTTCTTTTCATAATAGACTAAACCCCAGAAACGATATTAAGGAGGGGGGTTTCCGATCCTATTTTGTAACTTTTAGAAAAGAGATAAACCTTTATTTTATTTTATTAAAATTTTTATACTTATTACCTATGGTTAAATGATTCATGTTATGAATTTAGGGGTTCCGTACAGAGTAAGTAGTCTTGAGTCTATTATTATGTACTACGAGGAATTAGTTTACGACTCAAAGAAAGTAAGTAATCCATGTACTCAAACCCTTTAAATGAATTCGAAAGACTCGGTCAAAAAGATTGACAGTCCAATCCCAACGATTGTGGAGTGTCCCCTGAAAAACTTTTAATTTATTCTGAAGTGTACTTTTGTCCGATCCGAGTCCCGATTCGGTCCCTACTGTAGACGGTGTCAGACTATTGGGGAATGTGACCCAGATGGGAGGACTATACGTAATCACTCTACGTCGTTTTACGGAAAAAAGATCTAGGATTACGGAGAAAGGGAAGACTCTCAACCACTACGACCCAATGTCGTTCTGACATCTGTTAGACACCCATTCTGCCTACGTATTACGTCTCGGTTGTTTACTTAAGATTCCCTTTATTATCGTTTGGAGTCTACTGAAGATTACCACGTACATATAAAAGAGTACGTTAGAAGTGTGGTCACGACTCCTTATTGTCTAAACATAAGTATAAAACCCGAAGGGACCACCCGAGTGGTCATTTCTTAGGCGGACGGTTACGTCCTCTGTGTCCAAGTTAGGGACTCAACCCTTCTAGGGAACCTCTTCCTTTGCCGTTGGGTGAGGTCATAAGAACGGACCTTTTAGGGTACCTGTTTCCTCGGGCCACCCGACGACAGGTACCTCAGTGTTTTCTCAGTCTGTCCTGGATCGTTGATTTCGTTGTTGTCGTTGTAGGTACACTCTACCGGTGTTTCTCCAATTTATCAACATCTGTACCATTCTGTTCAATAATTTAAAGAAACAGACGACACAATAGAATTTTTACATTCTTATTACTACCGAGAAAGTATCCATTTCTTGATAAATCTTAATTTATTCGACTGTACTCATGTTATAAGTCGTGGCACAGACCGTGTCCCATTTGACTAGTGGTTTGGAACTGGTGACTAAAAGAGATATAAGTGTCTCGGTGTGTGTCTTAAGATTTTATCTCACCAATAAGTAATTTGCAATAAGGTTTTCTATATTGTTTCTTATTCACTCATTATTAAAGGTCCTCGTGTTTCAAATTTGTTTTTCGACTGAGACGAACGTGACAAAGATACTAATTTCATACCGAGGACATAAAGACTCAACAGATCTCCACTATATCGTCTCGCATCAGTAGACCATTTAATAAGTCGGAAACCTTTCTTTTTGAGTGATTAGAAAAGAGGGACAATACCTAGTCTAAAAAAAAAAAGGAGAATTCGTGTAAAGGTATGGTCTTTTCTAAGAACAGGGAGACGGGTTCTTCCTGGTACGAACAGACTATCTGATAATCGTAGAACTGTGCAATGTGGGGTCTCTTTTGTAAGTACGGAGGGACTTCGGACGGGACTAGGTGTCCTCGGTCTTCTCTAGAGAGGGTGAGAGTAAGAAAGGAAGGAAGGAAGTAAGTAAATGGTTTGTAAATAACGTTGAGGTGGTACACGGTCCGTGGTACGGTGCATACTTCTATTTTACGGCATGGTCTGTATTAGAAACGAGAGTACCTTAAAAACCACATAGACTTCTAACCCTAAAATTAACTCACTAGAATATTTATATACATTTGAGGAAGAACATGTTTCACTGGGGGTTTTTTCTACTTTTCTTCCATACTTATGCCCCTGAAAGGACCACCAGGTCACCAATTCTAGGTCACCCGTTACGTCACCCACTCCGAAAGTAGGACCCAGTCACTTGATCCTAGGGTGTGCAGTTCTCCTTTCCGGTTTTTTATTTTTAAAATTTTTCTTCTTTTTATTTTACTCCATACCCATTACTTGCCCTCTTTTCGGACCCAGGTCCTCAAACCCCATACCCACCGAATGACTCTTTACCACCAACTCGACTCCAAACTTTGTTCTCTCTTGTTGTCTGTCTATTTCCACACTTATACACCCACACATCACTCTCTCTTATCCTTACCTCCCCATACGACTCTTACCACATAAAAGTCTCGAAAGTCGACCCCGTACCCCTCCTGTCGGGACACTGTTTTCCTTCGGCCTGACAAGCTCCACCATTATGCTCCCCTCCCTCCGCCCCGGTGTGCCTCGTGCACCAGTTGAGGACAGGTCAGACGGGCCCCCCACACACACCCGGACGGAAACTGAAGATCTCACTACGACACGTTATCGTGAAAGAGGTTACTACATTCGAGAGAAATAGACGAGAAGTCACACGGTCGATAACTGAACAGACAATTTCTTGGTTTCTTGACAGACTGCTCAGATGACTTCTTGACATAAACATTAAAATAAATGAAAATTTTTAATGATAATGGTCTGTGAACACCGATGACTAAAAAATAGACTAGGGAATCAAGAACCGACAGGGTACCTCCAGAATCAAACATTCTGAACGCACTATACAAGGAAATTGTAGGCTATCATTAGACCGAATAAATTTCCACTAGATTACCGTTAAACTAAACTGACACGATAAGTATTTTTCGTTTTGACCGTAGAAGAAAAGACAGTTTACCAATACAATACACCCTCCTTCCTTAGTAAATACACTCGATGCACCAAACGATTATTTTATAAAAAGTCATTTATCTCTTTTTTTTTTCTGTAACGCACTGGTGAGGGACCAGATTGTAAATGAGAGGTTGCGTGGTTTTGGACTAAGAGTTTAACTGTTATCTAAAATATAAATAATCCCTCTTTTTCTGTTCCTTTTCCTTGTCCTTTCAATCAGCTTTCTCCTTTTAAGTAGTGAAGTCTCGAAAGATTTCTTGATTGTCATAGTTATTATCCTACGAATAGAATTTCTACATCTTAACGTTTGTGATTATGAAGATAATGACACTGATCATATTCTATTTACAAATACTTCCCAAAAAAGGTGTGGTCAGTAACAAGATTTGTGAGTCGATACCTAATCAGGGACTATAGAAATGTCCCCACGATACTCCATCCGTAATAAAATTAGAAAAAAAAACAAACAAAAGTCTCCTCATTTCCACCACGTGTTTTCGGAGTCGCTGATAGGTTACATCCACAGGTACTACAAGGTAACCGTAAACGATTGAGAAGTAGTTGGTCTTGTTCAAACCCTGTTTCCGGTAGGAAGGAAGACCCCAGGACGTAAGGTAAAAGAATCACAGTGCCGAGGACTAACCACCGTTTTATATGGAGGAAGACTAAGGAAAGTAACAGGTCTCAGGACGGGAACTTTGTTTCGTCCTGTTTAAATAATAAAGAAATTTTTAACATTGTCTTAACGAAATGTTATAACACGATCAAAGACGACATGTTGCCACACTTAGTCTCCATTCATATGTATGTGGGGGAGGGAGAACTCCGAGGGACGGTGTGAAGGGTAGAGTGGGGGGATCCAGTGGTGTCTCTTGGCTGGACTCGCGGGACACGATATGTCGTCGAACGGCGACCGACAGGGGAAGTGTGCACCATTACGCATCTATAGTTGTGATAGACGGGGTAAACGGGGTGGGAGAGGAAGGAAGTCACAGGTGTTCAGGTAAGAAGAGTACGCGAAGAGATAAGAACGGGACGTTTATCCAAGTAGTCATGAGGTCTACCTTTCGTGGGTTATTAAACATGGCTACTCTCTTTTCGGGTCAAAGGTATCTTATCAACTGAGTTTGAGGTACCCTTGGTAGTTTTGCGTTCCCCTGAAACTTCCAGAGGTTTTACCAGGAGATGGATATTTAGGACGTCATTTGGGACGGGCTCCTTCGGTCATGACCGAAGTCCGATCTTTCTCACTTCGTTTCCGTGTCGACGTCGTTTGAAAGAGTCAAGAAAGTAAAGGAATTTCCAGTGAAAGAGACTCGAAAAGGAAAATACCAGGTGGAGACCCGTCTTAGGTAGTGTCGGAACCGACACAAGAGAATTGGTAAGTAGACATGGAGACCGAAACGTGATACGGAGATCGTGGATTCTATCCGACACCGAGTCCCGTTCAAGATGGATAAATAACTTTTTCATTCGTTTTGCGATACCACGATAACACATTTCTGAACAAATATACAGTCGGAGAGTGGGTTCTCATACTCGTGGAATTAAGTCCTGACACGACTTACCGACCGTCGATTATAGATACCGGTAGTTGAGTTCTCAAATATGACGAACTTGTTGAGTCAGTGACAGAGAACCATGTCTGGACTACCCCTTTAGATCAAGATTTTTGTCAAAACGGAGACTAGACTGACGTAGGAGTTTGGGTACTTGTATAATGGACCGAAAAGAAAGATAACATATAAACAAAGATCAATGAAAGACAAAAGTCCAACTCCTTTACACGAAAAGGAACAAAGATATCAACCTGTGAAGTTAAGGAATAGACGAATTAGTAAATATGTTTCCTTATACAAACAAGGGTCTATATAATTTTCGTTCCCATTACTGTGGACTATATATCCCATCTAACTCTTGAATTGTTAGAACAATAATTATCTTGTCGTGGATCACATGTCTTCCCGACCGAAGGGACCACCGAGTCTCCATTTCTTAGATAGACACCCAAGTCAGAGACCCGGTCCTTCTGGGGGACCTCTAGGAGTAAAAGCCCTCTTACGTTACCGTTCGGTGAGGTCATAAAAACGGGCCTCTTTGGGTGCCTGTCTCCTCGGACCGTTCGACGTCAGGTACCTCAGTGTTTTTTCAGTCTATACTGAATCGTTCATTTGGTGTCGGTGATGGTCTCGTATGTCTTCCGAGACTTCCTTCCTTCCCCGACCAACTTGGGTGTGCACCTCTTGGTGTCTATCTCTCACTGTCGTCTATGACTCCCGTTTGACTTACAATATGAGCTTAAAAGTTGATGCACCTTCCAATCACGGGAGTTGAGGGTGCAACAACTTCCTAGTCAACATAAATATTAACGGTTGACCACTAGTGTCATTCAAATCAATTGTACGTATTGGAGGTATTAATGTCAAGACCCCACCTCCGTTCGACGATAATCTTCGAATTAAAGAGGTAGACTGTACAGTTTCGAGGTACTCCTTTCTTTCTCGTATTAAACTCGACATGTGAGTACATAGTGTTCGTGTGTCTTTTCGGAACCTGTGCGTCAGTTATGATTGATTTATAAACAACTTAATTAACGTAATTCTTTAGGATCCACGATACTACACAGAATAAATAGAATGACAATTTAACTCCCAATATAAAGTACCACCCACGTAACCACTCTCAACAAATCGTGAAATTAGGAACTCACTATGACGAGTTCTTTGTTCCGTGGGACCATTCTCTTTTTACCGATTTTTAAGGGTTGTTTCAGAAGTTCCTCCCACCCGGAGCTTCGTACCCCCCATAAAATGACCTATCGTCTCTCAAAATTTTTACCGAAGTATTTACAGACCAGTCAAAAACGTGTAAGTCGTGTTCGGTGCGACTGAAGTACACAACGGGTCGGTTGATTTGTTGTGTCTCTCCACGTCGAAATTATTATCTCGATCTGCAAACCTAAATACTTCGGTCACAAATCACCTTAACGGGTCTTACGAATTCATGTGTTAAAGGGTCTAGGTGAGAACGTAAAACTTAAAACAACATAAGGATGAAGACGAAACAGTTATTTCAAAGAGTTTACTTACGTGAAAATAAAGGGGTCCAATGATGAGATATTACAATTTATTTTGAACACGGTCTTGATTAGAAACGTCTCGAATTAGAGTAGACGGACACGAAAATTAATAAGGTGAACGGTAAAATAAAACGACTCGGATGTACCACCTTTTTTACCTTTTTTACGATTTGTCGTTTTACTTCGTATTTAGGTATATATGTGTATCCATATAAACCGTGTTCGAGTGCATATGTGCACGTCCTCTGAGTGGAAAATTAATTAGGTACATAGGTTTAATTACTTCTAGACTACGACTGGAATTAGGAAGGGCCCAAATCCTTCAACCATGTTTGGATTAATTCACACTAACTCTATTTTTAGTGTTAAGATCCGGAAAATATCTGGAGAAAGAGAGTCGTTGAAATAGACAAAGTATAGTAAATATACGGGTTTTATAGAGATGATCTTTATGTAAAAAGAGGAGGGACTTTGATGTAGGAGAAACTCCGTAAGAGGAATCTATTGAACGAGAAGGTTCAGGATCTTACCCAACGGTCGTAGGAGGGGTCGAAGGGGTAAGGTAATCTGCTTATAGTCACTGGACTTCGTCCCCGGATGATAAGTAACTTATCCAAACGTTTAAAACTAAAAAAGAGAGAATCTCTAATGTCTTGATCCTATAGCTGTGTCCCAATTTTAATTTGTACTCAAGGGCTGACCTACCCGAAGGACCACAGAGTGTCACTTCTTGGACGGAAGGTGACGTCCTCTGGACCCAAGATAGGAACCCAGCCCTTCGAGGGGACCTCTTCCCTTACCGTCAGCTGAGGTCATAAGAACGGACCTCTTAGGGTACCTGTCCCCTCGGACCACCCGACGGTAGATACTCCAGCGTGTCTAAGCCTGTATTGACTCGCTGAAAGTGAAAGAAAAAGGTCTGATCTACTTTTCTGAGTACACTATGTCCCGACATCTGTTTTAACACCAACGGTTCTACCTTACGTACATTTCCTTTTCCTTTGGAAAAGAGGGTGATACGTCCCTCTTTTAATATATATCGTGTACGATCTGTTTTCGTACAATTAAAAGCTAACAACGATATTGTCTAATGCTGTTAAACCACTGCAAAAGCAGTATTTATACTGCAGTCTAGTATTCTAATAACAGAGCTCCAAGACAACCAGGTTTCAGACTGGACCTAGAGTGACCCATTTTACTTCCGTAAAATGGAAGTAAAATGGAAGTTTACATAAGGAAAGACCTCCGAGTCCCCCTCTTGAATAAAGTTGAGTAAGTCCACCAACCGTGTTAAGTCAAGGAGTATCTAATTCCCGAAAGAAAACACCGAGTAGGCGGCTTACCTCTCTAGAGACGAAAACTTCGAACACCGAAATGCACGAACAGAACTTCGGAAGAAGAACGCATGGGGTTCGGTCGTTACCGCTCAGTTCCGGAAGGGTATGGAGTTTAGAGTGAAGGGAAAGATGGAGGGTGGATAGACCGACCTCAACCTTACCTCAGCTTCCTTTGGACTCCCTTCTCTGGTGTCCGTCCCCACCTAAGGACGATTCTCCGTAACACGATCCGAAATAACAAAACCACCCTTCTTCCTTCGTCTTCCCTCACTCTCTTACCAGCCCTCTCGGAAACACTACAGACTTACGGTACGAAATGCTTCTAAAGACAAAAGGACCACACGTACCAGAGGTAGACTTTTACTAAGTCAAGGGAGTTACCTTTTTTAGATATAAGAAAATGTGTGCCCAAAGAGTTACTCGGACCACAGGCCACCTGACAACGACTATTTTGTGAAAGAGTAGGATACACCAAAATCCGACGACGACGACGATTCAACGAAGTCAGTGCAGACTAAGACACGCTGGGACATCTGCCGTCGGGTGGTCCGAGGAGGCCGGGACCCTAGGAGGTCCGTTCTTGTGACCTCACCCACCGGTAAAGGAAGAGGTTGTACCAAGTATTTCGAGTAATTTAATTCTGAAGGTTTTCTATTACTTATAGGTCAAATATGGTTATACATTTAACTCTAACATGAAGGAAATGAAGGATTTCCTTCTGACCAAGGTTTCTGACCAATGTTGGTTTTAGTCTAACTAACATACCACAACTAACACCCAAGAACATCGCTCTTCATTATTTTAACTGTATTTAGTTCTTATTATCCACAAAAGATCATTCCTGAAAGTGTTTAAGTTAATTACGAGTTCGTCATAATAATTATCGAGTCAAATCAAGTCAAGTCAGTGAGTCAGTACAGGTTGAGAAACGCTGGGGTACTTGACGTCGTACGGTCCGGAGGGACAGGTAGTGGTTGTGGGTCTCAAGTGGGTTTGAGTACAGGTAGCTCAGTCACTACGGTAGGTTGTTAGAGTAGGAGACAGCAGGGGGAGAGGAGGACGGGGGTCAGGGAGGGTCCTTGTCTCAGAAAAGGTTACTCAGTTGAGAAGTGTACTCCACCGGTTTCATAACCTCAAAGTCGAAATCGTAGTCAGGAAGGTTACTTGTGGGTCCCGACTAGAGGAAGTCTTACCTGACCAACCTAGAGGAACGTCAGGTTCCCTGAAAGTTCTCAGAAGAGGTTGTGGTGTCAAGTTTTCATAGTTAAGAAGTCATGAGTCGAAAGAAGTGTCAGGTTGAAAGTGTAGGTATGTACTAGTGACCTTTTTGGTATCGGAACTGATCTACCTGGAAACAACCGTTTCATTATAGAGACGAAAACTTATACGATAGATCCAACCAGTGTTGAAAGGAAGGTTCCTCATTCGTAGAAAATTAAAGTACCGACGTTAGTGGAAGATGTCACTAAAACCTCGAGGGGTTTTATTTCAGACGGTGACAAAGGGGTACTTCACTACCCTGGTCTACGGTACTAGAAGCAAAAGACTTACAACTCGAAATTCAGTTGAAAAAGAGAGGAGAAAATGAAAGTAGTTCTCCTGAAAATCGAGGAGAAGTGAAAGACGCTATTCGCACCACAGTAGACGTATAGACTCCAATAACTATAAAGAGGTTCGTTAGAACTAAGGTCGAACACGAAGAAGGTCGGGTCGTAAAGAGTACTACATGAAAATCTTGATTGTGGGTTTTTCTACAGGAAAAGTAATATCCCCTGACCTTACGTTTTCATCCTTCAGTTCTTTGTGGACCCCATTTCCGGTTTAAACCGGAACCTTATGCCTTACTTCGTCCCGTTTCTAATTATCTCAAAATGGTTCTTTTACGTGACCAGTATCGTTTGTGGGAGAAGGTTGTTGTGTTCTCTTCTGAGATGTGTACCTGTAGTGGTTTACCAGTTGTGGTTTTAGTCTAACTAACATAAGAAACGTCGGTTTCTACCTCTCCGAGATATCTCAGTCGTTTTTGTTCTGGTCCTCGACTGACACCGAGTTTAGTACTTGAGGAATAACGGTTTAAGTCTGAATTTAACTTCTTTCATCCCTTCTGGTGATCTGGTAAGTCCATACTGGATTTAGTTTAGGGAATATTAATAAGTCACCTTCACTCTTTATATAAATTCCCTGATCTAGACTATCTATCTCACGGACTACTTGATACCTGCCACCAAACACTGTAACATGTCCTCTGTCCTTAGTTCTGGTAGGGGTACCTTTTCTTTACGTTTTTTCGTTTTACCGACAGACCCCTCCGGAACGTTTATCGACACTTTTCTTCCCTTCGCTTTTCGTTTCCTCTTTTCCTTTCTATAAGGGTAGACTTACGTCTCAAGGTTTCTTATCGTTCCTATCTATTCTTTCGGAAGGAGTCACTAGTTATGTTTCTTTATCTCCTTTTGTTGTCTTACCCTTTCTGATCTCTAGAGAAGTTCTTTTAGTCTCTATGGTTCCCTTGTAAAGTACGTTTCTACACGAGTTATTTCCTGTCTTTACCATACCTGGATTGTCTTCGTCTTCTATAGTTCTTCTCCACCGTTCTTGTGTGTCTTCTTGACATGTTTTTTCCAGAAGTACTGGGTCTATTAGTGTTACCACACTAGTGAGTGGATCTCGGTCTGTAGGACCTTACGTTTCAGTTCATCCAGAATCTTTCGTAGTGATACTTGTTTCGATCACCTCTACTACCTTAAGGTCAACTCGATAAATTTAGGACCTTCTACTACGACACTTTCACGACGTGAGTCGTACGGTTGTTTAAACCTTTTGAGTCGTCACCGGTATCCTGACCTTTTACAGTCAAAAGTAAGGTTAGGGTTTCTTTCCGTTACGGTTTCTTACGAGTTTGATGGCGTGTTAACGTGAGTAGAGTCGTCGTCGTCGTGTGAGATCATTTCATTACGAGTTTTAATAGGTTCGGTCCGAAGTTGTTATACACTTGGCACTTGAAGGTTTACAAGTTCGACCTAAATCTTTTCCGTCTCCTTGGTCTCTAGTTTAACGGTTGTAGGTGACCTAGTACCTTTTTCGTTCTCTCAAGGTCTTTTGGAGATAAAGACGAAATAACTGATACGGTTTCGGAAACTGACACACCTAGTGTTATTTGACCTTTTAAGACTTTCTCTATTATGGTCTGGTGGACTGGACGGAGAACTCTTTGGATATACGTCCAGTCCTTCGTTGTCAATCTTGACCTGTACCTTGTTGTCTGACCAAGGTCTAGCCCTTTCCTCATACAGTTCCGACATATGACAGTGGGACGAATGATAACTATCATCAGTAAATGTTTTCCGAAATGTCTACTTTTGGAAAGATTGAAAAGGAAACGTACCGAGACACTTTGTCCTTCTACTCACAAAAGGTTTCAGAAGTTCCATTCAATTTTTACTTCGCCATCATATTAATAATAAATCTTACAGAAGTTTACCTTTACCCCCGAAGGGATTATCGAGTCAACCATTTCTTAGGCGGACCTTATGTCCTCTGGGACCAAGTTAAGGACCCAGCCCTTATAAAAGACCTCTTCCCTATCCGATGAGTGAGGTCATAAGAACCCGAAGGGAGCACCGAGTCCACCATTTCTTAGGTGGACGTTACGCCCTCTGGACCCAAGCTAGGGACCCAACGTTTCTAGGGGACCTCTTCCCTTTCCGATGGGTGAGGTCATTAGACCGGACCTCTTAAGGTTCCCCCAGTGTTTCTCAGCCTGTGCTGAGCTGAGTCTCTGAAAGTGAAAGTGAAAAGTTTACCCTGATCATTATACTAAAAGAAGTAACAAAATAAGGATTTAAAACGAAAAAACTAAGGTTTGTAAATTTAAATTACTTTACGTTCATTTTATAGGGAAACAATAGAGAAGAAAAGAACAAATGAGAGATATCTACAGATACGTACTTATATATCTCTATCTATGTCTACTATATCTATTTAGTTCCTTGAAAATCACTGAAAATTTACAAAAGAATACATAAACTAATAACATATAAAATATGTATAAGATGAAAGGTAAGAAAGGAAATACAAAAATTCTCAAAAAATTTAAATGAAATGAATAAGCAAACAAATAAATAATAACAGACCTAGAGGGTGACACCGTGACCCGAGAGAGATCGACCCCACTCGTCCCCGATGAAGTAACGTCACATGGTCAAAGAGATCTCGAGACCGAGTCATCGACACCACACACCTGAATCAACGGGTTGTCGTACACCCTATGAGGGTCCGATCCCTAGGGTGAGTACAGGGGACGTAACCGTCCACCTAAGAATTGGTGAGCTGGTGGTCTTTCGGAGGTAAGTAATAGGTTTAGGGTCAACTGGAAAACGGAAACGTAGTCCTTAGTGAAAAGGTTGTTCGAAAGAACGAAAGGATATCCAACGATAAAATAGGATTGACAATGGTACAAAAATAAGTTTTATAAAAACATGTACCATTATAGGGGTACGTTGCGGTCGGTGTCGGGAGTCGTTACGGAACGTGTCTCGTCTACGTCCTATCGAGAACACAGAAAGGACGGTGTGGCTTTACTTGACGTCACTGGAGTACCATTTTATTCACGCAAGTGTCTACAGTTGTAGCATTAATTTTAAGGTCAGAAGACCGAAATTTAAGAGGTGACACTTCGTTACAGTTCACAGAATGAACCTCATATAATAATCAATGGATCGTTTATAAATGTATTAATACCCAGACCAATTACGACAAACACTCTTATCCTGATAATGCTCCAGAGACTAAATGACAAGAAGTACCTCAAATGTAAGATTTAAGTCGGTTCAAGTGTTACATATAAATAACCTATCCCCTCTTATAATATAAAACTCATACGAAAAGTCTTAACCCATTACTTTTAATCTCTCCGTTGACGAGTTTTGAATGATACCGAGTCATTTAAATATAATAGTTAAAACTCATTGTGGACACGATGGGTTGACAGTCTCTTACTATTAAAAATATCATATTTCGTCAAAGAAGAAGATTATTAATCCCTGAACACGTATAATTTATACCTAAAAATTTATACCTAAAAATTACAAAAAATTCCTGAGTGGAAATATAAAGTAACGTTTACGTAAAAAGGGTTATCTTACAATCAACTATTTACAGTAAAACCCTAATTTAAGAGATCAAATTAATAATAAGAAGGTTCTAGAACCTAGACGTTGAATTAGAGAGATTCGATAACCGAAGATAAAAAAAATAATATCGTATTATGACGATTTAAGGAATTTGAGGATGATTAAAACACTCCTAATAGTCTTCTATTTATAATTATTGTTATGTGACTAAATCGAAATATAAAGTGTTTGGTCAAACGGAAGGAATAGAAAAAACTACCGTTAAAAAAAATTGAAAGTAAAAAGGACCTAATATTAAATCTATAGATTTATGTTTTAAGACATTTATTTTAATATTGATGATATTATGAGTTCTTTCCCTTCATCTCACAATCAGCTCGTCAGAACATGCTGAGAAACGTTGGGGTACCTGACATCGTGCGGTCCTAGGAGACAGGTACCCTAAAGGGTCCGTTCTTATGACCTCACCCAACAGTAAAGGACGAGGTCCCCTAGAAGGGTTAGGTTCCTGACTTGAGGTCAGAGGACGTGACGTTCGTTTAAGAATGGAAGACTCGGAGGTCCCTCCGCTCTCCCATGTTTATATGTTATATTTATGTTTTGTATGTAGCCACTTCTTTTCTCTATGTTTCAATTAACACGGTTTATCTACTAAATAGCTGATCTAAAGGGGGGTCAATTTTACGACATATTCTTCTATCAGTTTTGAGTGGTTATTAGTTTCTTTCATTTTTAATATCGTTACACTTAAAGCATTGGATACTCATCATATTAAAATTTTGCACTAACACGATAATTACTCACACTACTTTGTAGTGTATTTACACGACCTAATTACTTCATTACTTACTGGGGTTTTACACGACTATCCTGAGATTACGGACTACAATATTCAAAACATTCGTTTGGATTTTATACTTTATTTTATACATATTTTAACAGTTCCTTTATGAGTAAATTAGAAACAAAGAAGACTAAAGTGTGTCTGTGTGTCTAGTCACTTACAAGAATTGTAAAACGTCCCCATTTCAAAAAATGAGAGAAGAGAATCACAAAAAGGTCGACCCAACTCTTAATTCGACTGCATTCTGTCTATCTGTCCTCTTTATATGGATAAATACACTCAACGTGTACCACCGAGACACCACTTCTTAGGTGGACGGTTACGTCCTCTACATTGTCTGAGCCTAAGGTAGACACCCAGTCCTTCTCAGGGAGCTTTTCCCGTGTCGTTGGACGACGTCATAAGAACGGACCTCTTAGGATACCTGTTTCCTCGGACCCCCTAATGTCAGGAACCCCAGCGTTTTCTTAACCTGTACTGAATCGCTGATTTGTTGTTGTTATTTGTCGTACTTTGTCCTCGTGGGGATTCCTTCACCACTTTGGACGTGTAAAGATATAGTCGAACTTATTTCTTTCGAGTAACACCTTTTCGTTGACTTAAGACACCCCTCCGTCTTCCTTCTACGTTCAATAAAGGTGTTCAGGACAACAAGCCATAAGAGTACCGAAGTCGAAGAGTAAGAAGTGCTACGACAAGGAAAAAAGGTCATATCCTTTCCGTAGTAGACATGCTCACAAAGGTAGAGGAAAAGTTCTTCCTTTCTCTTCTAATCTTACAGGAGGAACGTAGACGACAAAGAGTTCACCGAAATCGAGTTTTATTGGGTATATACCTTCGTCGTATAAAACTATACCGTACAAGACGGTTGGAAGTTACGTTTTAATGTCATAATACCCTCAACAATACCATGTAATAGGAACATTTTATAATATTCTTTGTTCTTTTACGTAGTACCACCAATGTTTACTGTACATCATATACAAATATACGAAAAACATTTTTCTACTATTCCCTCATGATACTTGTTGAGATATGGGTGTTTAACCTATTTAATCTACTTTACCCGATCACTCAACTTTCTGTCTTTGATGGTTTGGACATGCTTTCTTTTTTTGTATAGAATTTACATGACATGCATAACTTAATTTATTTCTTAAAATTTTAAAAGGGTTTTTTCTTTTATAGGTCAGGTCTACCAAAACGACTACTTAAGATAGTTTGTAAATTCTTCCTTTTAATCGTTAAGAGGTGTTAGATACAGTATTTGATCTCCGTTCTCCTTATGTAAGAATTAATTAAAATTCACTGACATTAATAGACTTACCCGAAGGGACCACCGAGTCGTCATTTCTCAGGTGGACGGTTACGTTCTCTGTGGAACTAGGGACCCAGTCCTTCCAAGGGACCTCTTCCTTTGTCTTTGGGTGAGGTCATAAGAACGGATTTTTTAAGGTTCCTGCCTCTTCGGACCGACCGATGCTAGACACCACAACGTCTCTCAACCTATACCGAATCACTGATTTGTTGTTGTTGTTGTTTAATAGACTTGTGGTTCACGATGTTGGTTTATCTCGGTAATGTTCCTTTCTTTGGATATCCAATTATAGAGAGTATCTATATTCGTTATTGTTTTTTTTGAAGTTGTTTTATTATGTGATTGAAATTACGTCACATAGATTGTTATCTTTAAATCCGTAGTCCCGTTCGTCCCACGTCACTATATAAGAGGAAACGAGATTTGTTAACGTTAATCGTTTTCGTGAAAAGTACAGAAGTCTCTGAATTGCAACAGGTTACACATGAGTTTTATATCATTTGTTCTATGTCGTTTATGAGTATAATCTCTCCAAAAAATTTTTTTTAGTGGTGATACATAAGAAATGAGTACTGTAAAGTTCCTGACGTACTTCTTTGTTCATAGTTCTTATAGTGTAGTTTATGGACGTTAATTACAGGTAAGACCTGAAAAACGACATAGATCACTGACCTCACTAGTGTCAAACAAGGTTTCTATAGTAACGATGTGTGTACTTGTTCGTCGATTAGCAGTTTTACGTGTCACCACAAGTAGTACTACAACGATAATTAAAAGATCCCGAAGGTATCAGTCGACAGTGTTTGACCCACGGAAATTGTTGTCTTTACAATAAAAGATGGACAAGACCTCCGTCTTTGAGGTCCTAGTTCCACGGCCGACCAAACAAGTAGGACTCCGGTAAGAGGAACCCAAGACCACTAATGGAAGAACGGTACAGTAGTGTCAAAGAGTAAACACACGGGTGTGGAGACCACAGGGAAAACACAGGTTTAGAAGGGAAAATACGTTTGTGACTAGTTTAACCTAATCCCGAATGGTATAACCGGAGTAAATTTGAACTAGTGAAAGATTCTCCGGAACCGAAGTTTATATCAGTGTAAAACTCCAAAGACCCAATTTAGAAGTTGTATACTTAAACGTCTAAGTTAAGTCAACTATTGTTATTAATTTTGTTATCTCTACAAGATTTATATATTCTTCTTGTTAGTTTAGCAATATACTATACGTGTTTAACTTATAATAGGTCGGTATTATACATAGATATTTTTATCTAACAAAATTCCTACTGACAAGGTGTCACCGTTGTACTATAATATAAGTCATATCAATGGTCTACCTTAAATTTGTTCAAATTATCGTCTCCTTTCCGAGACCTGTTGTAAAGGTATTCACTTTTATTTCGTCACACGTCTGAACTCACATCTTTCCCGGGACTGAGACATTTGTCTTCCCATCTTTCTTACCACGAATTGGTCCTCATTATCAATTAATAACATTAACAAAAAGAAAGGAGGGTTTACACATGTAGAACGTCTAAAAGACATTACTCAAACATAACAAAAATACTACCCCTTTAATACGATCAGGAGATTTTGTTATATTATTTTAAGTAAGTAATTTCGTTCTTACTTTTAACAGTTCTGTTGGACCAAAGAATGTCTCCAAGGAGTCTCAGTCGACGTAAGAGTCAGGGACAGAGTCGACACCAGAACTAGTGTCAGAGTCGGTGTGACCGGACTCTCTTTGACCTTGTAGTGACACAAAAGTCAGGTTTCGTGACAATATTAAGGGAGAGAAAATGTCGACAAAGGAAACAGTTCCTCACTTCCTACCTATAGACACTTTTACCACCACGACCCTTGAGGTGTAAGAATCGAGAGTATTTTTGTCACTATTTTATGTTCCTTTAGTCTTTTCTTTTAGTCGAAAAAAACCATATCAGTAGGGAGAAATAGACTTCCTTTAACCAAGGTTCTAGAGGACACCTATGATTTTGAATACCTTGGAGCTCAGGGAATATACTTGGAGACATATAGGAAAATATATGAAATAATCATTTAGTAAAGACTCGCAATCAGTGAGTCAACACAGGCTGAGACACTGGTACCTACCATCGGGTGGTCCGAGGAGACAGGTACCGTAAGAGGTACGTTCTTATGACCTCACCCAACGGTACGGGAAGAGGTCTCTTAGAAGGGTTCGGTCTCTACCTTGGGTACAGAGAACATAGAGGACGTAAGAGTCCAATTAAGAAATGACCACTCGGTGACCCCTTCGGGTCACGAAAGTCATCGGACTGTATTTTACTTCTTGTTACACATCTTGGATTTTCTGGACATCCTGTAACAGTTTATGTGGTTGTGTGGTTGTATATGTAAGAATTTCAAGGGTCTCCTCTCCTCTCCCTCTTTCTCTATCCTTCTTATAAACTTTTTTTTTTTACCAATTTTTAAGGGTTTCGTCCACTTTTGCAATTAGAAATATATGTTCTTCGACTTGTGTAAGGTTCATCCTATTTGAGTTTCTCTGGATGTAGTTTCTGGTTGTATTAATTTAACAACTTATGTCCCTGTTTCTGAAAAATTTCGTTGTTCTCTTTGTAGAGAATTCCATATTCCTTGAGAATTTTTCTAGTTATTTGTTAACGAGTAATCTTAGACACCTCCGGTCTTCTGTAAACCTACTAAATAACTTTAAAGACTTTCTCTTTATCGACTGTTGGGTTTTCGAGACATAGACCGTTTTGATGGGAAGTTTTATGTTCCTTGTTGATTCTATTTTCCACTCTAAAAAGAACGATAGTCCGGACGGGATTTTGTTTACGATTACCCCTAAAACGTCCAATCCTTCTTTTTTGGGATCCGTCATTGAGTTTAGATGTACTTTTTTTATTTCTTGTGACTCTCTATACTAATACATTCGTTTATATTTTTTTTTGTACTTTCACAAAAACAAACATTAAAAACAATGACAAGAAAGAAGAAAGTTTTGAGTCCTAATGGCTAGAACAAGAGTGAAATAACATTAAGTAATGTCCAAGGTTTATAATACTTAGAAGTATATTTAGGATTTATCGGGAAGACACGTAGGATACGCGGTCCAGTTAAATTACTAGGTAAAGGAAATATGTAAAAACTGTCTAACAAAGAATAACAAGTACTGAAACGAGGTTAATTCTACTTGGATTATCTGTGTAAAACCTTCATAATGACATAACGATCGAGTTCTTATTACGATTCCAGGAACACATCAAAAGTCAAAATAATCTTATAAATCCTTACAGAGGTCACTAAAACAGACACCCATACTACGATTTTTCGTTTTCTGTTTATAAAAATCCACTTGAAAGTTAGTGTCCTTTCAAGAGTAGGGACAATGAGGTTACGTGTCTAACACGTTTGATTATGAACTCTTAAAAGGTAAATGTCACCCCATAACTGTCCGAGATAGTGTCCGACTCTTCCAATTATCTCACCTCTCCCAAACCCCTTGATAGAGAGTGCTGCTTGTCAACTTCTCTGACTATTGTAATTAGGACCTTGTCTTCTCTAATTTTATCACGAAGAACTTTCACGAAAATTTAATGACTTTCTGAAACTAAATCAGTGTTAATTTTAGGTTTTAGTGTTTCGACTATTCTTCCTCTCGATGACACCAACTTTGTTCCAGTCTTTGGAATTCTGGTCTTTCGTCAGAGACGTCGAATTAAGAGTCGAGGAGTCAGACCCCGAGGAAGGACCCTTATGTCTTTTGGTGAAAAGATCTTCTATCAAAATCTATAATATAATATTTTAAGGTAGTGTTCCTTGTTTTCTTTAATATAACTGGATTTTCTATCTAAGTTCTGATAAAAATTTTCATAGTAATCCAATATTATTTTGTGTATCTTATTACACACTATTAATGAAATTATCATCACAAAAGATGGTCAATAACATTGTCCGATAATAATACCAATACTTAATCCTGAATTTTTGTACTTAGGATTATAAAGGTGAATGAGTGACATACTGGAACCCGTTTATGTGATACATACTAACCTAAAGAAGTAGATATTTTATCTGCATATTACATGGAAAGAATTCAAAAGTATAGTTTACTAATTATACTATAATTAAAGTAAAGTAATTACTTAAAGTAAGTAATTAAAGTAAAGTATAGTTTAGTAAACTAAAGTATAGTTTACTAATATCACGTAGTATAGTTTACTACGTAATATTCTACAAACCGTGGATCTCTCATGATGAATACGTAAACTATATATTTAATAACACGAAGGGTCCATCGAGATCACCATTTCTTGGTTGGACGGTTACATCCTCTAAATTCTCTGCGTCGTGTCTAAACTGGGGGTCCAACCCTTTTAGGGGACCTCCTCCCGTACCTTTGGGTAAGGTCATAAGAACGGACCTTTTAGGGTACCTGTCTCTTCGGACCGTCCGATGCCAGGTATCTCAGCGTTTTTCAGTCTGTCCTGACTTCGCTGAAGTCAAGTCAAGTCAGTGAGTCAGTACGGGCTGAGAAACGCTGGGGTACTTAGCGTCGTGCGGTCCGGAGGGACAGGTAGTGGTAGAGGGCCTCAAGTGAGTCTGAGTGCAGGTAGGTCAGGTACTACGGTAGGTCGGTAGAGTAGGAGACAGCAGGGGAAGAAGAGGACGGGGGTTAGGGAGGGTAGTAGTCTCAGAAAAGGTTACTCAGTCGAGAAGTGTACTCCACCGGTTTCATGACCTCGAAGTCGAAGTCGTAGTAAGGAAGGTTTCTTTAGGGTCCCAACTAGAGGAAGTCTTACCTGACCAACCTAGAGGAACGTCAGGTTCCCTGAGAGTTCTCAGAAGAGGTTGTGGTGTCAAGTTTTCGTAGTTAAGAAGTCACGAGTNAGAGTGTAGGTATGTACTGGTGACCTTTTTGGTATCGGAACTGATCTACCTGGAATCAGCCGTTTCATTACAGAGACGAAAACTTATACGATAGATCCAACCAGTATTGAAAAGAAGGTTCCTCATTCGCAGAAAATTAAAGTACCGACGTCAATGGTAGACGTCACTAAAATCTCGGGGGGTTTTATTTCAGACTGTGACAAAGGTGACATAGAGGTAGATAAAGGGTACTTCACTACCCTGGTCTACGGTACTAGAAGCAAAAGACTTACAACTCGAAATTCGGTTGAAAAAGTGAGAGGAGAAAGTGCAAGTAGTTCTCCGAAAAATCGAGGAGAAGTGAAAGACGGTATTCCCACCACAGTAGACGGAGAGACTCCAATAACTATAAAGAGGGCCGTTAGAACTAAGGTCGAACACAAAGAAGGTCAGGTCGCAAAGAGTACTACATGAGACGTATCTTCAATTTATTCGTCCCACTGTTATATGTCGGAACTGCATGAGGAAAAGGATAAACCTTCGTCAGACAACAAAGTACAGGTCAAGATTGACAACGAAGGACTAGACATATGTCTAAAGAGTTCTCCGTCCAATCCACCAGACCATAAGGGTAGAGAAAGTCTTCGTTGAATCGTATATATTTAATGAATTGTTAAATTATGCATTTGGTTAGTTAGATACTCATTTTTTATGCCTTCTACAACAACGTACTTTCGATTAATAAACATTTAAACTTTTGAATTTCCAAATCACTGATTCCTACCAAATAAGTTTTGTGGAGACAATATCGATTTCTTTATTTCAAGTTGTAACATAGACTATTACATAAAACATACAAGGAATAGTTATGTGACTATAAGTAGAGTCAACTGAAGTCCTTTTTATCTATTTTTAAATAAAAAGTGTTAAGAATCCATATTAAAGAACCCCCACAAAACAAGTTTACTTGTAGGTCTTAATTTCTGGGTTTTATAGACCAACGACAACAACAAAGGAGTGATTCAACACAGGCTTAGAAAACACTGAGGTCTCCGTATCGATCGATCCGAGGAGACAGGTACTCTAAGGGGGTCGTTCTTATGATTTCACTCAACGGTAAAGGAAGAGGTCCCTTAGAAGGACTGGGTCCCTAGCTTTGACAGAGAGGTAAAGGTCCGTACAAGAAATGGTTACTCGATGGTCCCTTCCGGTTTTATAGACCTAAATAAATTTTTTGTGTTTTAAGTTTCTTCTTGACGATAACACCAGTCGACCCAGACTCATCTTCCTTAGTTTAAAGTTCATTTTATGGTTTTAATCTTCTGACGTTCATATTTGGTCTTCTACAAGGGTTCAGATATTCATCAGTCTCTTTAATACCTAATTATTCATTATTAAATATTAACCATTTAATACTGTTCTCGAAACACTCTAATCATTTTGTCCTCGACTCAAACCCTGACTCTAAAGAACCACAGAGTCGAAATCAATGAAAAGAAGAAAAGAGGAGGAGAAGGACTTCTCTTGGTCAGACTACACACCGACTGTTCCGTCGTTCGGTTCCTGGGTCTGTCCAGAAAAGGACCATCGGAGTTACTTGACTTAAAGTAGCATTGTCCCGTTCCTCAAACGTCACCTAAACCACACCAGACAACGACAAGGCACTGAAGGGAAGACTGCAGTGTTGACCCCTGCAATTGGACTAACTTTCTAAGACCACCCTTACATTTGTAACCACGTCGGTCATACCTCTTGTTATACCTCCAACGAATTCTTTAATTTTTATCTCGATGTCATACTAGGTCGTCAGGGCGAGACCCGTATATGAACCTCTTCTTGTACCAAACTTTCCTAGACACGGGGGCCAAAAGTAACGTTCTGTCAAATACTATCGGTTCTGTGCCTTCGTCGGATTTGCAGGTAGTAGTCTCCTTTTCTGTTTCTTATATACCACGTATATATATTACCTTACAACACACACACAATCAAGCGACTCAACACAGGCTGAGAGACGTTAGTGCACCCGTCATTGGAGGTCCGAAAAGTCAGGTACCTTAAGAGGTCCGTTCTTATGACCTCGCCCAACGGTAAAGGTCGAGGTGTTATCTCATAATAAGTCGATAATTTTTCCTACTTTATACGTAAAAATCGTTGTACCTACCTGGACCTCTAATAGTCTGATTCACTTCACTCAGTCTGTTTCTGTTTACAATATACTATAGTGAATGTACGTCTGAGATTTTTTACTATGTTTACTTGGATAAATATTTCGTTTTATCCTTCCTTTTATTAGATCGTATATTTTCTTCCTAAGGTTATAGAGGTCTACACGGGAAAGATACAATCCCCAGTAAAACTTTTCACATAGATTAATTTTAAGGGATAGTATCCTGAAACAAATGTAGAAGGAGGGTGATATTTTATAACTATATTTTCTTTCGTTTTTAACGATCCGTGAAGTAAAAGAATTATTATATAATATATATATTAATAATAATAATAAAAAAAAAAACGATTCACCGAAGTTCAATCTTTGGAGTCCAGGGTCTAACCTTTACGGTGAATAGAATTAGACATCCACTTTTCGTCTCTCAGGTAGACGATCCGAATATTCTACGACGACGGAAACTCACATTCCTGTTTGACAGGTAGAAGGAAATGGTCGTCACGAAAATCCCAGAGTTAGGTTTCTCTACCTAGTTATTTGACTTTCCTGGTCGACTACACAACCGAGTCTCATGAAAATATTTTATAATCCACATTTGTCAACCTTTATTTACACCGTTATAAAGACTGGATTAATAGTAGTGGAATCTTCTGTAGTCCTGACTCTACCAAATTTTCTTTAGTTTTGAAATTAAGTTAAAATAATTTCCAGTCGTTTGAAACTACCTCATTCTGTTAGTAAGGCTGAAGTAAAATTCTCAGATACCATCCTTATTTTTATAAGTTCCATGATTGATCATTTTTTGTTTGGTTTTAGTGACACAAAGACTTCTTCTGATATTGACACTTTTGGTTTCTTCTCTTTCACAAATAAGTAACTAAACAAACCAACTTACTAATTGAGCATATAAGTGAGTCGTTCACCAATAGTTTGTAAATTCGGACGTTCAAAAGGAGTTAGAGAAAAAGATGAGAGTAGAGAATAACAACTAAAAACGTATAGACACGAGATTGATGCAACATTGATATAGTGTCAAAGATCTTTAGTGATATGTAAAAATACAAAGATTTGTTAATTCATGTATCATCAAACCTTATGAGTAAAAAGTTGGTCCAAAAACCTTAGTAAAAAATTCTGAAACAAGTGTAAAACGTAAACACCGTAGTGTATTCCGGTGTAGTCCGTCAGTCCCATGGAAGTCGTTACAAGGGTTCCGGACGTTGAAACGTTTACGTCGATACGATCTCTTGAAGTCTCCTTTTGGTACTTTCAATGGACATACAGTTTGTGTAAGAATATGTCTGTAAACTTCCTTTCCCCTTAGATAACACCTTTTTGATTAAGACCTCCCTTTTTTATTCTTTGTCTTTTGTGAACGTTTTAAGTTTAATCTTCGGAGACATAAAAGTCCTTCTACGACGTGGGCCTTATGTCTCTTGATCTGACGAGTTGTCTTATCTTCTGTTTGTAAAAATCTTTTCCTCCGACTTACCACTACTTACCCGACCTGTGTCCCCCACTCTCCCTCCTTCTTTCCCCGTCTTCCGTCTCGAGTCACACTTCGTAAACTCGATTATTTCAGATATTGATAGAGGTAGTGTCCATCCACTAAGTACTCGGGAGGTGGAGAGGTTGGGTAATTACGGGGCAAATCTTATAGGTCCTCTACATAATGACGTGATTGATGGAACGTGTGACCTAAATGTCCCTACTAAATGACCTTATAAAGGAGGAGGTTATTTAGTGTCGTACTTATAACTAACACCACGGGACATGAATAGATTTGCAAAATACACCTAATATTTTCTTTTCGTTACCGACAAAGGCACCTTTCCAAACTTCTCCTTCCTAGAACAGCTCTTTTGCTCAGATGTCTACACAAGATTTTACACGTTCCCGTCATAATATATCACTCCTTACTCACACATTGTGTCGTTACGGCTGCCCCTGGTTAAATAATCTACGATATGTTCACGATTTGGTGGAATTTAGTTATCAAACGTTCTGTCGTCCTCCAACCCGTGCTATTCAGTAGTAGGAGTACTTTATATCTAATAAGGTTTTGATAATTTGTTCGCCATCCACAGTCCTTTCAACAAGTGAAAAGTCTCGATTCGTTTTGGTAGATAAAGTCTCCTCACCTTAGTTATCTGTAAGCACCGGACGGAACATCGGACTTATATATGTATTTATCTATCGATTTTAATGAGTAACTGTGAACCATCCCAATATGACGGAAGTGACAACAAGTTAAAAACTTTTTATTAAGAGATTCCTCACACGACTTCACTCTTTATCTTCCTCGACATGGAGTATGGAGAAGGGGAGTAGAAGAGGGGGAAGAAACAGAGAGGAAAAGAAAGAGAAGAAGGAGAAACGACGGTAAGCTTCTTGTAGATAACACACTATTATCTATTATGACGGAACTCTCTAAGCACACCCAATTAGATTCATTATACATTTAGTTGTGACTCCCTGAAGTGACCGCCATGTCACCAATTCTTTGGTGGAAGGTCCCGTCCCCTGTGCCCAAACTAGGGACCAGTCTCTTGACCTTGGGGCATACGGTGTCCCGTGGATTTGGACAGAACGTTTGACGTCGAGGTCTCGGGCGGGTGGTGTTGTTTCTAAACCGTGTCGGTTTATTTACTTACGTACTTATTTTTCCGTCAAAAGTAGGAATTTTTATTTTATTTTGTTATGACTCTTCGTCATAATAAAGGAACTCAGTGACCGATCCACAAGTCTTATTGATACAGTAGACGGATTACGGTTTGTAAATCCCTCATCGTATAACCCGTACCCTACTTCTACAAACTTACCAGAGACGAAAGGTAACCCTCTAGAGTACTCGTAACGTAGTCGGAGGGGTGCACCTGTGGTTAATCAAAGTACAGTAGTTTCTGTAACGAACGTTTCGGGAGAAGGAGACTCACCGATGTCTCTATTCAGGATAAGTCTCCTTAGTGCCCATAAAGGTTTGTACCAAACAGTAGTTTTATTGGTCCCCATTGTATCTAAAGAGTCTGGTACGATCTTAATACGTCCTCTAAAAATTTTCTCGTTCAGACTTCTGAAAATAAAAAGAAGGGTACCCATAAAGTTCCAACTCTTTGCAAGTTCATCGTGTATAGAATTCGAGGAACGACTCTAGGAACATAAAACTTCAGACGGTAATGTAAGAGTCCAGGAGATTGTGTCTTTATCCCCTGTTTAAAGTCAAAAAATAAGAGACAGTCACATTAGAAAGAAAGCAGAGGTAAAGCAACAGAACAAGAGAGAGACTAAAAAATGACTAAGATAGTCATATAGAGGTTGGGAGTAGAAAAACAGTATAACTATAAAATAGAGTGAATAATAAATATAACTTCATATAAACTAAATGTTATAAAGTCCGTATGTCGTTTCTCTAAGTCAATATGTACGTATATAAGGAAAAAGTCTAAGAAAAGGTAATATCCTTTTATATAAATAACTTATATAAAGGTACATGATATGTCATCCAAGAATAACAAATAAAACGTATACCATCACATATAGACAATTAGGGTTTAAGGTTTATACAGGGAAAGGGGAAACCGTTGGTTTTCAAACAAAAGATGTAGACACTCAGGTAAGGACAAAACATTTACTCGAGTACAAGTGGGTGGGGGACGGGGAGACACCGTGGGGACCATTTTCGAGTTTCTTTTGGGTTCGGAGGACGAGACAGCACATTTGACATACGTGTCAGGTATCCATATACTCGTCCACTCCTACCAGGTTGGGCTAATAATCCTCGAAACTGAAAACTTCCTCTCTCTGAGTAAAAAGAAAACCAGGGTTTTATGTAATTGGTTTGTTCCACCTATCCTTCTGTAGGTCCCAAGTGTCCTCTTTTCCACCCTCTGTTTGACCTTTACTTCCACTTCCCCACTTAGATTCGTCTCCATGTAACTCTGTACGTATTGTCGTCTGCCGTTTCCTGGAACTCCACACTGCACTTCGACATAAACCAATGTAGACTGGAGAGAAGTGTGTAATTTTGGGTAAAGTTTTTGTACAGTGGTAAGTAACTATGTCCGGGAAACAAAGATTATGTAGGATACGTTGTACATGGACCTTTTACGTAACTATTTATTATGTCTTAAAGTTCGAGTAAGTAGTTGTTCGCTCTACCTGCCATCGGGCGGTCCGAGGAGACAGGTACCCTAAGAGGTCCGTTCCTATGACCTCACCCAACGGTAACGGAAGACGTCCCCTAGAAAGGTTGAGTCCCTAGTTCGGAGAGAGAAGACGTAACCGGACGTCCAAGAAATGGTAACTCGGTGGTCCCTTCAGGGTCAATGTTTACTGGTCTCTTATTTAACCTTACTATTTTCGTTCCATTTCTCTATTACAGACAGAAGTTTGTCTCGAAATCCTTTGATCTCGAAAGAAGGTTAGTCTACCGGACTATTATTACTTTAAACTCCAGTACGTACTCTAAGTATTTATAAATCTTAGTGCCGAGGAGGGTTATCGGGTACTACTATTATTAAAACATGGTTGGATACGGTTTATAATATTTGAGTTTTGTGTACATAGAAAGGATCGTTTGACTGTGAGTTAAAAAATAATTCATTAAACTAAGACAGAAAAAATTTTATAGTCTTATGAGGTTTTATATCGATTACGAAAAGTCAACGAAAGTTATAGGGTCTTAAAAACTTATTAAGTGAAGAAACAGAGAATGTAATAGTGAATTTGTCATCTAAGATCGGAAAGATCAGAAAATTAAGTTTTTTAAGTGCACTACAAATTACGTGCAACGACGTCTAGGACGATACGTACCACTATATGATGTATCGTTTCCTTTCCACTACTTTCTCGAACTTTAACACATAATAAATAGTTACGTAAAAAGTACATATACAACGTATCCCAAATAATCTTTATTTCCCGGACATAACTTATTGGATCGGAGTCGGTCACTTACCGCTGTAAAAACTTTACCCAAAATTGCACACTTCTCTCCGGTATAAGACCGTTCCATGAAAAAAATTGACACACTGGGGCCCACTCGACGAAGTGGAAAAACACGTAGGTACCCCGGTCGTCATTGATAAGTACTTAACCCTCCTAACTTGGTACACTACTGTGGGTTATTTGACAGTCGTACTTTAAGAGAGAAAAGAGGAATTATTAAGGTGAGTTCGATCTCATAAATTACCAAAATTTGTTCTATTAACGACCTTCCTAACTTTAAAATAAAGATGGTGTACCATACCCACTTGTATCCCCTTATTTTACGATTACTTTTAGAGGAGAAGAAAGAGTTTCGACGATTTAACTCGACCTTTATCGTTTCGTCTTTATAAGAAGTGTCGGCAGAAGGTTTCGAAGTTGATCGAGACGAAAGGACTTTATGGAGGGTAGGGTCGAAGACGTGAACTCGAAGTGTGAATTCTCAAAGACCCGGGTCGACCGTGAGGTTCCTGAATCCTTTCTTTCTTACATTATCAATCGTAAATCATATATCACTTGTAGGGTTAAGACTTTCAAGGAACGGAACCTCTTGTATATGAGACCTGTTATTTACATTCTCTACGAACCGTGAACTTTTTTCTTTATCTTTTTTTTTTTTTGAGTCTTTTGAAGGTCCGGGTCGACCAACTCTTTTATTTTAATTATTTATAAGTTCCTTCTGGGAAAAGGAAGAAAAGACCTACTCAAAACTAATCTTAGGAATGGTGGTACTCACGATAAAATTCGTGGAACACGGTTCCGGAGTACAGTAATATTCCTTTACAATTTTTTGTCTAACAGCTACACACCAAAGGTCCATTACTCAAACAGAGGACAGAAACACGTGTCTTAAGCAATCGAGACCTTATAAAACAAGGAGGGCTAATGGAACACTTAAGGTAAACAGAAAGTTTAGGGTCGAATAGACAGTGGAGAAAGATTCGGTGGGTCTGGGGAAAGACGTACATGTCGGTCGAGAAGGTGCAAGTCGCAACAGAAATACAACAACGACAACAATTCACCAGGTCAGCTTAGACTGACAGACACTGGGGTACTCGGTGTCGCGCTGTCAGAAATATGGATGTAACCTTTAGTGGAAGACGGTTTGTTCCACGATTACACAATAAATATAATATAGTAACTGAGAACCATTCTTACTTACACGATAATAGAGAAACCACGTCCACAACTTTGAGTGTACAGAAGTCAACAAACGGATTCCAATAAGTGGGTCGGCTACAGATCTAGACTTAAACCTAGGTCTATTTGGACCGGGGTCAGCACCCGACATTGGATGGGATGGAGTGATGGAAAAGAGTCTTAGGGAAAGGGTCAGAACTGTCTCCACACATCTACTGAACTTGGACAATGTAAGGTACCCTAAAGTTGACTTCACTCAGGAACTAGTGTAGTCTAGCGTATGCTTGTAAGATCTACATCTAGTAACCTAAACGTCTTTCTATCTGGACGTAAACCAAAGTTTGAGACAAGGCATCGAGTAACCCACAGGAACCGAGTAAGGCAATTTGAGACTCGACGGTAAAGGACTACACTTTTTATTCTTTTTTTTACTTTGTGGGAGGTGTGTGTTTAGAAATAGAACACTAAAACACTCCCAATTAACTCTATTGTTATGTTTCGTTAGGTATTTCACAGAGAAAATACCGCCGTTATGTACTATCGATATTTCTATTATCATCAATAATACTCATAGTAGTACCAATATTCTCTACAGTTTTGATCTCTCCTCTTACTTATCCTATAGACTCAGGTCCTTTTACAAACTCGTGACGATTCAGGAGGGGAATTTACAAGTAGAGGGATTATAAGTGTAATTACATGAGACTTTTATAAGTCTTTTATAAATAATTCGTGGATCGTGAACGGTACAGGGTAAGACCACGACCAAAACAGTAGGAAATCTAAACTCTAATTGAAAAAAAAAAAAAATTAAATCTCTTCGTAAAGAAGGGGTTGGAAAGATTCTCTCCTGAGATGAGTTGAAGGTACAAACAGACGTAGTTCGTATAAACATCAGTATAAAAACGAAACGGGAGAGGAGAGATATACAGGTAGAGGGGGTGCCTGTTGTCCTTGACCCTGCATCGTGTCGCGAGTCGGATAGTCTCAACAGGACGACGACGACGATTCAGTGAAGTCAGCACAGGCTGAGACACACTGGGGTATCCGCCGTCGGGTCGTCCGAGGGGGTAGGGACCCTAAGAGGTCCGTTCTTGTGACCTCACCCAACGGTAAAGGAAGAGGTTACGTATTTTCACTTTTCACTTTCATTTCAGTGAGTCAGTACAGACTGGGAGTCGCTGGGGTACCTGACGACGGATGGTCCGAGGAGACCGGTACCTCAACAGGTCAGTCATGATTTCTCACTAACTGTGCTCGACTTCTTTCTCAGATTCTCCACCGTTCACCTTCCTCCGTCTTATTTTAATTCGGGTTGATGTTCTCCGTACAGATATTTTTCTATTTATAATGTATCTGTTTTCGTTGTTTTTTGTCAAATTCTCGTTTACGCTATCTTTCGACTTTGATATAGTGTTTCACGAGGAATGTCGACTACGGATTCCTTTGTTCGTTCACTTTGACTTCACTTTCAACGAGTCACACAGGCTGAGCAACTCTGGGGTTCCTGATGTATCAGGTACCTTAAGAGGACCGGTCCTTTGGCCTCACCCATCGAAAAGGGAAGAGGTCGCCTAAAAGGACTGGGTCCTTAGATTGACCCCAGAGGACGTAACGTCCACCTAAGAAGTAGTTGACTCGATACTCCCTTTTTTCGTTTTCTCTCAGCTTTTGTTACTCTAATAATTCTTTGTTCTTAAACTGTTTCTTTTCCCGTACCTAACTACCTACCGATTCCCCACCCCTTTCATCGTACCTAGTCTTATTAGAGGAAAATTATTTCTGGGACGAGGAAGTGTTGCACCAGAGGGGATATACGGATAAATGTACACAACTTTCGACGAGGGGTACTACCGTAGACTACAATGACTACCAATGAAAAAAATTTTCTCAAAAAACTACACCTGGTAAAAATTTCAGAAATACCTTAGGTAGTGATATAACGAAGACAAGAAACCAAAAACCAGAAAGTCGTGTTCCGTACACTCTAGGGTTGTGGGGGACGGGGCTGGTCCTTAACTTGGGCACGGGGTACGTGACCTTCCGCTTCAGGGTTGGTGACTGACGGTCCCCTCAGGGAACTTCCGATGTAACATACGTCACCCCAAACGTCACTAAATAAAAGTAAAAGTAGAAAAAATACCTAAATTTGAAAAATTATCTACACAACTACTTTAACTTTCTCCTCTCACTTTTGCAACTGAATTTCGAGTTGTAATTCTTTTGCTTCTAGTACCATAGACCAGGGTAGTGAAGTACCCTTTATCTACCCCTTTGTAACCTTTGTCACCGACGGAAATAAAAAAGACCCGAGGTTTTAGTGACGTCTCCCACTACTTTAATTTTCTGTGAATGAGGAACCTTCCTTTCAATACTGGTTGGATCTGTCGTATAATTTTTCGTCTCTGTAATGAAACAGTTGTTTACAGGGAGATCAGTTCCGATCACCAGTATATACCTACACTCTCAACCTGATATTTCTTTCGACTCGTGACTACTTAACTACGAAAACTTGACAACCTCTTCTGAGAACTCTCAGGGAACCTGATGTTCCTCTAGGTTGGTCAGGTAGGATTTCCTCTAGTCAGGACCCACAAGTGACCTTCCTGACTACAACTTCGACTTCGAGGTTATGAAACAGATGGACTACGTTTCTCGACTGAGTAAACTTTTCTGGTACTACGACCCTTTCTAACTCCCTCCCTCCTCTTCCCCTGCTGCCTCCTGTCCTACCAACCTACAGTAGTGATTGAGTCACTTGTACTCAAACCCATCTGAGACCCTCAACCACTACCTGTCCCTCCGGACCGTACGACGTCAAGTACCTCATCGTTTCTCAGCCTGTGCTGACTCACTGACTTGACTTGACTTATCGGTACACAGTTAAAATACTTTCCTATTTGAATAAAAAGAAGCCTCACTTTTGTCTGTTGTTGTTCTAAGGAAGACGTTAAGTAAGACACTATACACCTACTCCCAATAACAATGTAAGAAAACATTAAAATACATATCAAAAGTTGACTTTGACTTAAAAAAAACTAGTTTTTTATACGTCGTGTACGACCTAATAGACTCCGGTAGAATGTCTTAACAAGGACACAGGAGACAACCGTAAATATCCGGTCGTATCGCCCTGTCCCATCCCTCTGCTCATCTATCTCAAACTTCTTACCACTATTCGATATTTGGAACAAATGACTAAACAAGTACTTAAAGGCTGTGCTGTAATACTTACATAAACAAATATACAGACGAGGTGACCGTGTACTCTGGGACTCCTGTCCTTTGCACAGAATAAAGAAATGAAACATATCTCGGACTGTGTATTATTTACGAAGTATACAAAGAACTTTCTGTCACTTAAGGGAATCGAGGTTGGTCGAGACTTCCGAGTCAACCCGGTTCACTGAAGTGACATAAGGAGAACTATTCTTCAGAGATAATAAAAGGAGTAGTAGTCGTCCTATGTCAGACACGACGAGATTCTTAGTACAAAAGTCTACTGTCTTTAGGAATCTGTGGAGTTGAGTCTACTCAGCGAACCCAAAGGAGGTTCATCTGTTCTCCGAAGTCGTAGAGTAGTGTACGAGGTAAATTAATGAACGGTTAAGTGACGGAACTCAAAGAGCACTACGATTACCTCGGGGGCTCTTTCGTCTCTCTTACCAAACTTTTCAGGACCATAAAATTACCCCTACCCCCACCACTCACAATCTATATTAAATTAGATACCCTTGATTATCGAAAACTATATTACTACGGAGAACTGATAGTCGAACTTTCGATGACGCTCATTAACTTGTGTAAAACTGATTCCCACCGAATAAAGACACGAGACCTGAATTTCCGACCTCGTTAACAGAATGTGAAATTCTTGTGGTCACCCGTCGTATGTTAATGCGGAATTAAATCACTAGTGCATTTTTTTTTTCAAGTCACGTAAATTAGTATTTTGCTTGTACGTGGGACGAAATTCATTACGCAAATACAATTTTAATATATGTAGAATTACATAATGGTATATATGAGTATATATTTATATTGGTATACTTTATGAAGTCAAAAGTTTTTACTCCTTTCATGCTTACTTTTAATACTTATAATTGTCCGGTTAAACCCCCACGTATCTGTTCTATTGAGATGGAACCCCTGGTGAACCATTATTTACCGAACTTGGTCTTACAGACCTCATTTAGGATCGAAGGACTATTCACTCAACGGTTTGTGTCTCTTTTAGACTAGGAGAAATACGAATAAAAGGGTGACATTTTACCAGGAGAACTCTTTGGTGCCGTCGCAGGAGGAGCAGTGAGAGACGTCACACCTTGAGACGTGCACCAAGGGAAATTGGGGAGACGTGGAGGAGCACCATATACCATACAAATTAGAGGGTACTCCTTAATAAAGAGACCGAGCTATGACACGAAAGTTGGGACAGGCTACCTTCGGTCCTTCAAGGTTCTCCTGCCATTACAAACAAACCAAACGGAACACCAAGAAAAGTAAGAACTCAAGAAGGACATGTGGGTACCGTCCGAGTATTCTTCGTAAGTTATTTATAATCGACAATGTAATAAATATTACTATAAAACTTTCCTCATATTGAAGGGTGATTCTTGTCGGGAATCTCACAAGATACACATAGGGTAACACGAACCGTAAGATAGTAGTAGATTCCTAATAAAGAACGTTGACAAGTTTTTATCTCTCGTAAGACAAGTTATTTTATGTGTACCATTCCTCTAAATATATATGTGACGACGACGACAACGACGACGATTCAGCGAAGTCAGCACAGACTGAGATACACTGGGGTATCTACCGTCGGGTGGTCCGAGGGGATAGGGACCCTAAGAGGTCCGTTCTTGTGACCTCACCCAACGGTAAAGGAAGAGGTTACGTAATTACACTTTTCACTTTCACTCCAACGAGTCAGCACAGGTTGGAAGCGTTGAGGTACCTGACGGTGGGTGGTCCGAGGAGACAGGTACCCTAAAATTAAAAATTCACGTAACAGGATGAAAGTATTAAAAAACTATTTGTTCATACGACTTAAAACCGGACATATAAGAAGACCATAAAAAAAAGGAGACATTACACTGAAGGACTAATAGGATCATCTCCCTACAGACGTACGTTGACGATTTCCTTACGTTTTAAAATTACTTCGTTTTTTGGGTCCAACCGTCTTCCTAGTGGACAGGGATCCACACTGGACGGTCCGAGGGACCCTAGAACCGAAGGAGTCCGTTATTAATCCTGTTTTCTCTCATGACGAATAGTATACCAACTTATCTGTACTCTTAAATCCTTCTCTTTATAATTGAGATCAAATCCGGTTACAATAAAAAACAACGGGTCGTAGACGACCCAAATGGACGAGACCAAATGGACGAGAGACTATTGGAATTGAGTTAAAGGAAATGATAAAACACTGAACTTTGAATTCAGTAATTTACACCCGAAGGAGACTAGATAATCACAACCTACACTCCCTGTTGTGTTCTCTACAGGACCTGAAGGGATTATCGAGTCAACCATCTCTTAGACGCACGTTACGTCCTCTGGGGCCAAGCTAAGGACCCAGACCTTCTAAGGGACCTCTTCTCTATCCGATGGGTGAGGTCATAAGAACCCAAAGGGGACACCGAGTCTACCATTTCCTATACGGACGTTACACCCTCTGTACCCAAGCTAAAGACCCAACCCTTCTATGGACCTCTTCCCTTCCTGAGGGGTGAGGTCATAAGACCGGACCTTTTAAGGTGCCTGGGATCTAAGGTTCCCCAACGTTTCTCAGCCTGAACTGACTCTTTGAAAGTGAAAGTGAAATACTCACAACGTACACTCCCTTTTGTATTCTCTATAGGAACACCGTTCCCTGTTTTATTTGATTTCGGATCTAGGTGTTTTGGAGAAAGATTCCGAACACCCATTTATAAAATACAAGTCAAGTCAGCGAGTCAGTACAGGCTGAGAAACGTTGGGGTACTTAACGTCGTGCGGTCCGGAGGGACAGGCAGAGGTTGAGGACCTCAAGTGAGTTTGAGTACAGGTAGGTCAGCCACTACGGTAGGTCGGTAGAGTAGGAGACAGCAGGGGAAGAGGAGGACGGGGGTTAGGGAGGGTTGTAGTCTCAGAAAAGGTTACTCAGTTGAGAAGTATCGTCCACCGGGTTCATGACCTCAAAGTCGAAATCGTAGTAAGGAAGGTTTCTTTAGGGTCCCGACTAGAGGAAATCTTACCCGACCAACCTAGAGGAACGTCAGGTTCCATGAGAGTTCTCGGAAGAGGTTGTGGTGTCAAGTTTTCGTAGTCAAGAAGCCGTGAGTCGGAAGAAGTGTCAGGTTGAGAGTGTAGGTATGTACTGGTGACCTTTTTGGTATCGGAACTGATCTACCTGGAAACAATAGTTTCATTACAGACGAAAAATTATACGATAGATCCAACCAGTACTGAACGGAAGGTTCTTCATTCGCAGAAAATTAAAGTACCGACGTTTGTGGTGGACGTCACTAAAACCTCGAGGGGTTTTATTTCAGACTGTGACAAAGGTGACAAAGGAGTAGATAAAGGGTACCTCACTACCTTGGGTCTTCAGAGTTTTTATTAGATTCATTGTCGTATGTGTCAAAAAAGGACTGTACAGGGATCAAGTAGTGTACCGAAACCCAGTAATACTACCCCCACGTGACCCCTTGCCGACTAGACCGTTAAATACAGTGTACAAACGTTACCTTCTTTCATCATTAAAATATAAAAATATGAGTTTTAGAAGGGAAACATTGACTCAAATAAGATTACTCCGTTTGCACACTCACTCACCTACGAGTCAGCGAGTTTGTATAGGTCAAGAAACGTCGAGGTACCTGACATCGGGTGGTCCGAGGAGACAGGTACCTTAAGAGGTCCGTTCTTATGACCCCACCCAACGGGAAAGGTTGAGGTCCTCTAGAAGGGCTGGGTCCCTAGTTTGGACACAGAGGACGTAACCGTCTACCTAAGAAATGGTGACACGGTGGACCCTTCGGGTGTCTCCGTTAGTTTCCCTAACTTTGTAAATGCACAGATAAAAGGTCAACTAGATTGATGAAAAATGTAATGGATATTTCAAAATAAAAATTTTATAGAGTTTACGGTAAGTTCCAAACACCTAGTTGACGGTACACCAAGGTAAGACCTTTAAGAAGTCGATAGGAGGTTATCGTCGGTGCTCTGAGTGGAGGAGGTCCATCGAATGGTCTTAGGGTCTTCGGAACTCGTACTTAATTTACACAGAAAGAGTTACCGTCGTGACTGGGTAATGAAAAAGAAAGAGTGACCTCCTGTTAACGAAATGTTACGACAATCAGGGACGACATGTACTTAGTCGGAATACGTATGTACGTAGGAGAAGGAGAACTCGGAGGGAGGGTGGAGGAGGACATGGTCGGAAACTCCAGTAGTGTCTCGTGGTTGGATATTTTAAAGTCTTTCAGTATCGTCTCCCAAAGGGACCACCGAGTCACCATTTCTTAGGTGGATGTTTGCGTCCTCTGTGTCCAAGCTAGGGAGTAGGTCTTTCTAGGGTGTGCAGTGACTCGGTGATTCAGGCTCTCAGTGTTGATGTCCTAGGATGCACACCCTCCTAGGGTCCTAGGGTGTACGGTGTCGAGGACTTCGGACACGTGGGATCTCGGGTACCAGGGGCTACTCCTTTCGGTGCCGTTACTCTTCGGACGTGTGACGTTACTTCTAGGTCGTATTGGTTTATTTATTTACCAAAAAAATTTTCAATGTTGTCTCTCTCGCCCTCTCTTCCTCCTTCCCTCTCTCTCTTTACCTCCACCTCCCTGTCTTTTCCGAAAGTCCTAGAGAACACGACAACTTATCGTCACACCGTGTGAGTTCATCGAAACCTATTTAGGTACTTCTGTTTCTACAAAAATTTTATTAGTTCACAGACGAAAACTATTACGTAATGATGATGATGATTCAGTGAAGTCAGCACAGGCTGAGACACGCTGGGGTATCTGTCGTCGGGTGGTCCGAGGGGTCAGAGACCTTAAGAGGTCCGTTCTTGTGACCTCACCCAACGGTAAAGGAAGAGGTTACGTACTTTCACTTTTCACTTTCGCTTCAGCGAGTCAGAACAGGCTGAGAATCACTGGGGTACCTGATTCACCTGAGTTTAAGTATCTTCTCGGTATTCTATTTGTACTCTTCGCATAAAGTTCATGTCGATACTGTCAAATGAGATCAAACGTAATCCCAAACATCCCACTTTAAGGATGGACTATTACTCAATAATAGACCCGAAACTGAACGTCCACAGGATGACACAAGCCGAGTGGACTTCTGGAATACATCACTGGGAACCCCGAAGTCGATGAGGTGACATTCTTCGTGACGGGGTAGTATCACCGTCCGGTGGCAACTCCTCTCCGGTACATTCTGGAGAGCAATGTACCCACAGCGATACGGATTTGAACGTTTTCCGCGAATACGGTCGGTCACCACCTTCGTGTCCTCCTCCTCTTAGTCTTCGGTGAGTCACCTGTGAGAATGAAAAGAAGTTTGAGGTTTGTGTTTCAGCATGGGTTATGAACAGTCGTTTACTTGTCGGTTGTTGGTTGTTTGTCTTTCGTGCCGTCATGACTCAAACTAGGGACCCAGACCTTCTAGGGGACCCCTTACTATACCGTTGGGTGAGGTCATAAGAACGGACCCTTTAGGGTACCTGTTCTCCTCGGACCGCCCAATGTCGGGTACCTCAACGTTTCTCAGTCTGTGTCGACTAGCCCACTTGTTGTTGATTCAGAAGACTCGTGGTGAGGGGACCGGGTCGGGGCTGGAGCATGGTGACACGCCGGAACATGGTAAAGGCCAAGGCTGGATCGTCGTCACTCCCTGCGCCATTTCACAAGTCCTTTACTCACTTTGGTTTGTCTGCCGACTCGCCGAACTACCGTCGACTCCCCGTCATAAGAAATACATTATTATAAGACCAGACAATTTAAAGTATTTAGAGAAGGACTAAATCACGGTCCGTGAGCCTCAGTACCCTCTCAGTTAAGAGTATCGAAGTTTCCCCTCCCGACTAGAAACTTCTTCAGAGAGTTCACCGAGGCTTGTGGTTGGAGTCCTACGAGGATTCCTCGACTAGTGTACAAACGTGGGGAAGTCAGGTAAAAGAGGAGGAGAGACTTCGTAAGTTTAGGAGAAGGAAGACTGACAGTGGGTTCCCACGACCGCGACGTAAAACCTTTCGTTACACACACAAGAACGTGGGTTTCAGTAGTCTATAAAGACAAATAAGTATTATCTAATAACCGTGTAGATAGTAGACGGTACATGAGAGGCGTCTCTAAATTATAAAATTCTTCTCCCTCTTCTAAGACAAGGGTTCCTTACGTATCAGTTTTTCTGTCAAGTAATTTAACCCGCCCCCCCTCTTACCCTACTAGATAATAGTTTAATACGTAATATTTTGACAACACATAGTTTATCGAATTCTACGAGATTGAAAAACTTCAATTGTCGAAAGTCAAATAAAGTCGTGGGGAAGGTACCGTCGAAATAGAATCACAGAACAAAACTCTATGCTAGACAAATAGTTAGATATACATTTTCTTTTTTCTCGTAAACATACACGGTCCACAACCACTGTCTCTGTTTTGTGACTAAGGACAAAAGTTCTTCAGTCATCGATACTACCTAAGTCCTTACCAAGGACATTGCTCTCGTGCGTCACGCGTAATTCCCTCCCGAAGGACCTCTTCCTCCTTCCGTTGGGCCCCGGTCATGGGTTTGCGCGAGTGTTACCGACAGTCCCCAATCCTTTCATACACTTCGTCTTCGTCACAAACAGTCCTGAAGGAACCACCAGGTCACCGATTCTGTAGTGTGAGTATTCCGTCCCCCGGGCCCAAACTAAGGACCAGTCCCGTAATCTGGGGTGTGCGGTGTTGATTTCAGGACATACAGTGTTGATTCTGTACCGATTTATTTTATTATTAAAAAAAACTTTCTTCGTCACGGACATTATCACTGACGAAACGTACGTACGACTCAGTGAAGTCAGGACAGACTGAGAAATACTGGGGTATTTGATATCGGGCGGTCCAAGGAGACAGGTACCCTAAGAGGTCCGTTCTTATGACCTCACCCAACGGGACGGGAGGACGTCCCCCAGAAGGGTTGAGTCCCTACCTTGGGCGTAGAGAGAATGTAGATGAAGTAACCGTTCTCCCAAGAAATGGGGATCACGGTGGACCCTTCGGGTCACTGACGAAACGTACATGACTTGACGTCTGTATTACGATCATTGATTTTTGTAAATTTAAGTTGAATTTGTTTTTGTGACGTCCACCCTAACTCAGGTGTTCAGTGGTTAAATACTGAACGAAACCTCACATAGTCTACCTCTTCCTCCGTCCTTCCACACACCGTCTTTCTTTCTTAGTCTCGGTTTGTTCGAGGAACTCCCGAAGTGAGATAAAAACGGTTGAAACATAAAAGATTTACTGACGAGTTACGAAACCATTATCGTCTCCTAGTTATTTATACACGACTTAACCTTTTTTCTTCATAGTCTTAGTCCGGACTCCCGACTCTCCCTCGAACCACCCCGAGTTTTGTCGATTCAGACCATCTTTCACTACACAAGTAGAAATTCCGAAACAAGTAAGAAATCGAATTTCAGACCGGTTCATCGAAGAAACCAAAGGGAGGATAGTCAGGGTTATCTCTGAATTAAAAAACGACCCAAATTTCCCTCGTACCTTCTGTCGAATGACTCCAAGCCAAATAAGTTGGGTGAGAAGGGAGGGACGACCGAGAGAGCAGAAGGGAGGGACGACCGAGAGATCTTGGGAGGTAGACACGGCAATGTCACTCGTACCTGTGTAGACTGCAGTCGACGGACATAGACCTCTATTCTGTCTCCGAGGAGTCCGGACTCAGTGTTCCTTTGTACGACGACAACTCGAGTTTAAGACCCCCGTAGAAGTCGTAGACGGAGGTACGGTTCGGAAGAAAGAGTGGTTGACGGTTGACTTAAGAAGTTCTGAACCGATTCGAGACGATGACAACTTCGCAGTGTTTTGGATGTAAGACGGTGAGAGAGTAGATATCGCACCAACAGTCCTCAGTATTCGACCAGGGAGTTGCGGTTGACTTTCTTTTCTTCCGATCGTGAGAGGATCTCGGTAGTTACGGTACGACGTGCAGTCCTGCCGTGAACAGACAAAGACCTTCACTGGGTAAGAGGAGGTGGTTCGGGACGAGAACGAAAGATTCGAGAAGATCAAGAGTAGATGAAGGTTGACTCATCAAACAGATGTTTTGTTGGGGTGTTTATGAACCGGTAAATGGAAAAGAATCACTCAGGGAAAAGACTAGAGTAGAAAAGGAAGTACGTGCAGAGACGGACGAGAACCCACACAGAAATAGACTTTCTCACCTCTGTTACCCGTCCGTACTGGGGTCTGAGGAATTGGTCAACCCTCGACAGCAATGCACAATGTCAACACACACGTTTCTTGTGTAAGTCTCCTTTGCTCATGAAAAGAAAAGAAAAAAGGGAAGGACTAAATTCGCAAACTGTGGGTTTAGAGAGTCCTCTAATATGAGACTACTCAATCCACTTGGTGGCTACTTGAAGGTCCTAAGTAGAACAAGTGACTAACTTTTGGATCTTTTTCTGAAGGGTTGACTAAAGTGACAGAAAGTGTCGACTACTTTACTACTCTAATAGGGAAGTCAACCGTCGGTCTCCAAATATTTCGTACACCGTGTCTCATGTGCCTGACCTGTACGAAAAATCGTACGACTAACGTCACTAGCACCTTTTAGAGACCGGACTACCTTCTCGTCCTAAGGATCAAACGAAGTAGACCCGAGTATCTACCTACGACTTACTTCTCCGAAACGATAAACCACCACTTTACTCGGTGCCCTTTGACTTGTTTTCTTTCTTGCTCTGAGAAATAATCAGAAAAACTTTCTGAGAAAAGGTACCTCCATTTTACTTCCATTTTACTCGTCCTCACTGGTGAAAAATAGACGAGACTGTCGGAGAGGTCCACTCTCTAATTATTACTGTTCGACCCAACCCGTACCTGGTCTTTTTCTTCACCTTTCCCATCTCTACTCCGACTTTACTTCTGGTAGGGTACAAACAACCCTTTTAATCAGACCTACACTAAAAATTCCGTTGTCTCGGTCCCTTCGCGTAATAGATTCTTCCTCCGTATGAACTTCCGTGAGAGAACAAATAGAACGAACAACGAAGTAAAAAACCCTCCCCCACGTACGGCGTACCGAACACCCTAGAATCAAGGGACACCTCCCTGACTCGGGTACGGGAGTCGTCACTTTCGTACCTCGGGATTACTGACCTGGTCGTCCCTGTAGGGTCGGGATAAAGAGAGATATATATAATGTTTTCTGAATTGCGTCATCTCTTTACTGGACTCGTGACTCCTTATTTAGTCCAATTTATATAGGGAACAGGGCCTATGATTGAGGTCTTATGTGAACAGTAACTATATTATCGTAGACTTTAATTCTTCCCTGGCACACAATGACGGGAATCCGAATCCTTGAAGACCAGGGGATGGAGAGGAGAACCTCGACGGAGTCCAATGTACCCAATGGACCCCCGTGTAAATGTCGTTCCACTGTACATACGGAGACCGTCCTTGACCGAGTCTTATAAGAGTCCGAATAAGGACAATCCTAAATCTCTGTAAAATCGATCATAGGTTACCCCTTTGTCTTGTGCTCAGAAGGATCGATAGTTCTTCTAATTCCGGTCAATGTGTTTTGGAGGATGTGAAACTTAAGAAATTGGAAAAGATTAGACGGTACTCTTATAGTAAAAACACCACCCGAGGAAACGTTAAACAAAGTGTGGATCTCTTCCCGGCCCTCGGCGAAAGAAGGTGGACCCGACAGGAAGGTACAGAAGAGAGGGAGGACTATTATTATCGCCGACAAATGTCCCATTACGTAACGTACATCTTAAGGATATTAACAGTGTTTTAGAACGTTTCATAGTGAGCGTATCTTTACCCCTCTGAACGTCCGATTTAGGTTATTATGCGTGTGTTTACCCATGTTACCGGTAGTTAATAGTTTAGATATGGTAATTTTCACGTGACCCGACCCTTGAGATGTGTACGACAAATAAAGAAGAAGTAAACAACACCAATAAGTCAGAGATTCAACACAGATTGAGAAACGCTGGGGTACCTGACGTCGTGTGGTGCGAAGGGACAGACAGTGATAGAGGGTCTTAAACGAGTTTGAGTGTAGGTAACTCAGTCACTACAGTAGGTTGATAGAGTAGGAGACAGTAGGAGAAGAGGAGGACGGAAATTAGAAAGGGTCGTAGTCCCAGAAAAGGTTACTCAGTCACGAATCGTAGTCCACCGGTTTCATAATTTCGAAGTCCAAGTTGTAGTCAGTAGTCAACAAAATTACTTATAAGTCCCAACTTAAGGAAATCCTAACTAACCAAACTAGAGGAACTTCAGGGTTCACTAAGAACTCTGAAGGGGTCGTAGTGTTAAGACATGAGTCTCAAGAAATACCAGGTAGAGAGCGTAGACATGAGGACCTTTTTGGTATCGAAACTGATAAGAGGGATCATCGAGTCTACCATTTCTTAGACGGACGTTACGTCCTCTGGATCCAAGCTAGGGACCCAACTCTTCTAGGGGACCTCTTCCCTTTCCGATAGGTGACGTCATAAGACCGAACCTCTTAAGGTACCTGACACATCAGGTACCCCAGCGTCTCAGCCTGTACTGACTCGCTGACAGTGAGTGAGTGAGTGAGTAAACTGAAACTGATTTGAAGAAGTATCAATTGGATGTTACATTTAAATTAATAACGGAAAAATGTTCACAGTTTGACTTTAGGTATTTCTACTTCATTGATTTCAAAATATGGTTTCATTCTCGTTCTGTGTTTATGTACAAGTATCCGACGTTTCAAGGAAAAAAAAAAAAGTTTCAGGTAAAAGCCTAGTTACGTTGTAAGATTTATTAAGGAGATTCACGACTTATTTAGACTATGAAGTCTAAGGGTTATGTGCTCAGGAGTAATTATGACAATTATGAGATCTCTTTTTCTCATATAAACTATTTTAAGTTTTATTGCGTGTTTGATTGTAGGGATTTTAATGACCATCTCATGAAATTAACATTGTTTTACTCTGACCAGACTGAAGGGACCACCGGGTCACCAATTGTTAGGTGGACGGTTACATCACATTTGTTCAAGCTAAGGATCAGGGTCTTCTAGGGTGAACGGAACCTTGTTGATTCGGGTCCCAGGTGTTGAACTCGGAAACGATATCTCGAAAAAAAGACGTTGTTCTCTTCGATGGTGCTACTCTTCGAACGTGTCACGGTACTTCTTATCTGGGTGAACGGTGTTGATCTCTACCGGGCGAACACCCGTTTTTGTTTCTATTTGTAAAAAAAAAAAAAATTTACTCGAATCGGGTAATAACGGTCCTCTGTCACACTCCTTAAGGTGGGCACTGTTCCAGTACGCCGTCTCGAGGCTACCGTTCCGATTAGTCTGGAGTCCGAAAGGGGGACCTTAAAGGACTCGTAGGTGGGGGGTTTTTATTCTTAGACGGACGAAAAGGTGAGAAGATTATAAGAGACCTTTTTCAGTTTAGTCCTGAAATCAGAAGACGTACACTTTCCCTACAAAGTCAATTTTGGGGAGACTATCGAGAGATGGAACGGATTATCCAAGGGGGCCTGGAGAATGTCGAACACTTAACGAATGTCGGGGGGTTGGTGCTCTCCGTGTTTCGAATTTCGTAGAATTCTATGTCTCGGAAAAGATTCTCGATTTTTAGTATAAGCACTGCCCAAAAGTGACAACTGAGTTCCTGACGACGGTCTGGAGGTATAAGAAATAGAAAATCCGTGACCCTCCTACAATTAGTTACATTTACCCCATACCTTTTTCTATATATCATCAAAACTACAATCGTTGTGATCTGAGGACTCAATTAATGAAGAAAACAATATATAGTGACGTGAGGAGAACACAGGAACGATACATTCTTACATTAAAATAAATCACGAAAGACTCTCACCGTGGTCTGAAACCCTTCTAGTTGTGTTTATTCAGAAGACCAACTACTTGGGAATAGTCTTTTTTTCCGACATTTTACAATTAACCGGGAAAAACCGGTCTTCTACTACATTTAGTGGATTCTGAACACATATGTTAATCCATACGTCTCTCTTTTCGGACCAAAACTATTCTCAGACCCGACGATTACCATGTATTGAAACACAATGGGTAACTAGAGGTACAAAATAGTTTTCATATTTTCCGGAAGACTTGTTATCCCCGGTCTCGGTCAGCGACCTGACCAAAGGAGGCACAGAGGAGAAATGAGATTAAAGTCCGACTTAAGGGTAGACCTCGTCCCGCCGAGTGGTACAGATGAATGAACAGGGCCGAAAATTCTAGGTGCACTCCCCCTCGGGTTCCGCCCCGTGTGGGTCTATAAGTTCACCCGTGGTCACCGGGTTGCATCTACCACGTTCGAGGAACAGACCTTGAAATAACCGGAAGGGACATTCGGTTCAATAAGTCGGGAGAAAAGAGGTGGATTAAATGGATGATGTGATAAAGAAGGATTAGATTAGAATATAAAGATATAATTATTTATTTATTCAAGAGGAGCGGTTGCGACAGGGGCGAAGCTTAAGGGACCTAGGTGGTCCCGACCTGGGGTCGTGTAATATGAAGACATCCATTCAAACAAAAACAAAAGTATATAATTATATACTTATAAATATAATATATAAATATATATGTATTTATATATAATATATAAAATATATAAATTTATATATAAATACATATATATTTATATATTTTTACATATATAAATTATAAATTATAAATTAATTACTACTAGAGACTGACATGTACGAAAGACCTAACAGGTATGAGTCACTAATTTGGGTCCAGAGGGTGTAACGTCCGTATAAGAAATAGTAGACTCATTGGCCCCTTCAGGTAAATCAAAATTGACCTCCTACCAACGAGATGTTACAACACAACCAAAGACGGCATACAGTTGTACTTAGTCGGTATCCATATGTGTACGAGGGAGGGAGGACTTGGAGGGAGGGTGGTGGGCTGGGAAGATCCAACAATGTCTCGTGACCCAACTCGAGGGACACAGTATGTCGTTTATCAAACGAAAATTGTACATACAAACATAATAAACTCCAGGGACCCAGTCCTTCTAGGGGATCTCTTTCGCTACCGTTACGTGAGGTCGTAAGAATAGGTACCTTAGGGTGACTGTCTCCTCGGACCGTCCGATAGCAGGTACTCCAGTATCTCTCAACCTGTACTGACTCACTGATTTGATATTGTTATCGTCCTGTTTACCTTTTCACACTGAGTTTCTCACTGCCTACCTTCCCACAAATGTGTTCGCATTTGTACACCGACTCCAATGGTCTCTGAATTCCCCCCTACTACTGTGTAAGGACCCGATTCGGCCTATTCTACATGGTAGTAGAGACCCGAACGTCCAAGTTTCGCTCATTTAACAGTGATTTTAGATCCCCTCTTCTCCTTGACATTTCTCTCCACGAGACCGTCCTCGACTCTGAAAAGTAGTCCCCTGACACCGACGAGCCTTATAACCGGACCGTCCTTTTTCGGTCGTTACACTTGAACCCCTGAAGATAGAGGACGTGTGAGTCGACAGGACACCCAAAGGGTACCAAGAATGGGTGGGTCTCTAATATACCGTTTTGTCCGATCTCCCACGGGGACCCCCGTGTCTATCCCGACCTCTTCCCATCTTTGATCTAGACCTCTCTGGTTGTTTATTGTCTTTACATTTCCAATCTATAAGAGGAATAACCTGTTGAGATCTTAGTCTTATATAGACGGAGTGAGTCCAAGTGACCAACATTTCCTGTCTTTGACTGAAATCGATAGACAAAATCTTCATTTTTCATTTTCACAAGCAGCTATCGGTACAGGTTGAGAAACGTTGGCGTACGTGGCATCGAGTGGTCCGAGGAGACAGGTACGTCAAGAGGTCCGTTTTTATGACCTCACCCAACGGTATGTGAAGAGGTCCCCTAGAAGGGTTGGGTCCCTAGCTTGGGTGCAGAAGACGTAACGTCCGTCTAAGAAATGGTAGACTCCGTGGTCCCTTCGGGATAGACAAAATCTCCTCTAAAGAGGTTTTCGTATAAGAGATATTTCTTATACTTGTGTCTAGTAAAAGACTCCCTCCCAAAGGTCCATCTCAACGGTCTATTCTATGTCCCGTAGACCAATTCACACTTAGACGTTATTATGCAAAATCCCTATTGACACAAAGTTTATAGTGAAGTCCCGTCGTAGAAGGACGAGAAATGTATTCATAGAAGAGCGAGGATGGACGGAACGATTTTACATTTGAGAAGACAGAAGTATTGTCCGTCATCGGGAGTCTTGACCTTCACAAAAAAAAAAAAAAAGAGCTTGTAGAGGGAATGGAACTATCTGTCCGACCTCTCCTGAGAACCCTCAAGGAACCTGTCGTTCCTCTAGTTTGGTCAGTTAGGATTCCCTTTAGTTAGGACTTAAAAGAAACCTTCCGAACTACGACTTCGACTTCGAGGTTATGAAACCGGTGGACTACGTTTGTCGACTAAGTAACCTTTTCTAGGACTCCGACCCTTTCTAACTTCCGTCCTCCTCTTCCCCTACTGTCTCCTATTCTACTAATTTATTATAGTGGTTGAGTTACTCGTACTTAAACTCGTTTAACCGTCTATCACCTTCTGTCCCTTCGGACCGTACGACGTCAGGTACCCCAACGTTTCACAATCTGTACTGACTCACTGACTTGTTGAACCTGTTTTGGGTATAATAATACTAATCACAAGTATAGGAAACGTCGACAAAAGAGGTCCAAAGACTCCCAGTGTATTAGGTCGATACAGGAGACGGTGGGTGGAGACACAATTACACCGACCTAGTAACTTAAGAGATTAACACGAGTTTTGGAAGGAGAGGATGTTGAGGATTGAAAAATAAGTTAGTCATCGTGTAAGAAGGAAGTCATTGTGTCACAGTCGTCGAAGAGGTTGAATCTTTCGGTACCTCACTACTACAAAATTATCTCGTTTCGGATGTTTTGAATTAATTCCTTTCATGTCTATGGTGTAGACAAAACGGTTCGTCGGACCCGAAACATACACGTTAGGACCGATGGTTATTCTACATAATACTAGGCATATTATAATCATAGGTTCTCGTCTTTAGACTTTTAATGTACCGTCCATTTTTGTAATGTGTGAAAATTTCGTAATAATCTTAAGGATCTTGTAATTTACATGATACTTTTGGTATCAGGTACCGTATCCCTATTTATTGTTTGCTTCTTGGACTTACGAATAACATACATGACTTCATACTAAGAGATTTAAAAAAAGACACTTAAAGTCACCGACTGTCTGAAATTGTTTTTAGGTAATTCTTAACCCAATACCTCGTAAAGGGTAAGGAGGAGGAGAGTTGTGGAGTAAACTACAGGACTTGAGACAGTGTCACATCGTTTACGGGTCTACAAGACTTTTAGAGAGACCTTATAAACGTCATCGAAGACTGACAGCAACAGACCCGGACACGATGGGTCCAGAGGTCCTTAACCGTCTTTTGACTCCGGTACGACAGGGTATGAGGAAGGAGAGACGAAGGCCTTGGAGGGACGAGACTTCGGAGACAATAACGTCATTGTACTTAAAGGGACGTGTCCTACCCTCCGCCCACGACTAAATTCGTCACGTACATACAACCCACGCCACCACTCCCGATGTCGTCTCTCCTTCGTCGGTCGTTCGTAGACAACGGTGGACTCGGAGGAGACTGTAGTGGCATACCGTACGGCGGAAACGGTCATTTCGACTCTTATCAGATATTTTCCGAACACATACACGAGTCAGTGATTTAGTACAGACTGAGAAACGTTGGGGTTCCTGACATCGTACAGTCCGAGGAGACAGACTCCCTAAAAGGTCCGTTTTTATGACCTTACCCAACGGTAAAGAAAGAACTCCTCTAGAAGGACTGGGTCCCTACCTTGGACGCAGAGGACGAACCGTCCGTCTAAGAAATGGTGACCGTTTTTATGACCTTACCCAACGGTAAAGAAAGAACTCCTCTAGAAGGACTGGGTCCCTACCTTTGACGTAGACGACGAACCGTCCGTCTAAGAAATGGTGACGTGGTGGACCCTCCAAGGGGGTATTTTACGTAGGTACATATGTGTAAATATATACCTGTTCCTCTGGACTCAAGCTCGGGAACCAACCCTTCTAGGGGACCTCTTCCTTTACCGTTGGGTGACGTCCTGATAACGGACCTTTTAGGGTGCCTGTCTCCTCGGACCATCCGATGTCAGGTACCCCAGCGTTTCTCAGCCTGTGCTGACTCACTGAAGTGAGTGACACGTACGTTTGTATTGTGACTACCAAACGAGAGAGAGGTCTGTAGACCTGTGTGTTTTTTCTTACTACTCTTTCATTTCGTTGTTTTTTATGTTACTCGAGTTAGTACCAAAATTACAGTTTAGTCTCGTCGACACTGTTTGTGCTATTCTTGCACCGAAACACAGGTTCTGTCTTCACTACAGGAAGAGAAAGAGTAAGGAGTGGGAGACGGATTGAAAGAGACCGACAATAGGTCGAAGTTTTGGGGGTTTGACGTCCGTGTTAACTGACGTCAAAATCTCAAAAGTTTCTTTTCGGAAGACCTGTTTTTAAAAGGTAATAAAAATCGGTTTCTCTTTGTCCACTATTGGAAAATTTTATTGATTTACCTTGACGATCTCTTTTTTTTTTTTTTTTTTTTTTTTCTTCGTGTCCCCTTTACTTAATCGACAAAGGGAAAAAATGGTACAGAGTCTTTCGAATTGTAAAAAGACACTAAAAAAAAAAAAAAAACCAGAACAATCTGTAGTACTTTCCTGTAAACGAGTGGTCTTTACGTCCTTCCCTTGTCTGAGAGAGCAATTTGAATCCGTGGACTCTATTTGAGAGAGTCCCCACGAGTCCTCTGTTTTCTCGACAGACGGATTTTGTGTGACATTTTCTGAGTATCAAACTTGGTGTCAAGTTTTATATGGAATCACCTCTGCAAAATTAATTTAAGGAATTATATTGTAAACACTCTCGATTATACATGACACGGAGAATTTTTAAGTCTGTACAGTCATCCTTAGAAAAAAAAAACCAGGACCTTTCACCATCCTACCTTACCCGGACTACCACCAACCCGCAGAGTAGCATGCTCCTATAACCGTTTTAATAAAATGAATTACGGGAGTTGTCGAGATACTACAACTACAAACATAGGGACGAAACATCGACCCCTGTGGTCATAAATCGACACACTCCCTCAGTCTAGATTTGGTATGTCGAAGAACTATCATTGTGAACTTAAGTATCTCGGTGTTATTCTACATCTATACACACAACAGAAAGACTCCTTCCTGTCTATTATAAAAGGAAGACATCCTAGTTTTCGTCGAAGTACTTTTCTACCAACAAATCTGTCTTGAGTTTATTATATTTCTCCAAACTTCTCTTTTACTCTTCCCCAAAAGTTCACTTCTTTTATTACTCCCTTTGTCCTACGGACCTCTTCCTTACTCTTCTTGGTCTCTACCCACAATTATCTCACATTCCAGACACTTTCCCTTGGTCTCATTTTGTCTTGTCTCACCGACCAGTCCATTCCAGTGTCTCCTTTCGGATCTCAGACTTTTACAATGTCAAGGAGAACCTTTTTTGATTGGTGTCCTACTCACTCGATTAGTCGCCATACTGGTCGTAGACGAACCTCACAGTCCGAGAGTAGGTGTGTATCCTTAGGAGTTCGTCCTTAAGGGGATTTCTCGAGGAACCCTTTACTCGATCTGGTAACCTTGTGCGACCTTCGTCTTTCGAGTCCAACGAAAGAGAGAGGTCCTTGTCTATATGACCACAACCCAGACTTAGCGTACGGGAAAGTAAGGTAAGAAAAAATTAGAAAGGCTTAGGAAGTGTCAGGATACTCTTACATTCTCCAGACCCTTTACGGAGGGAGGACACACAACTCCCGTCTTTATTTTATTATAACCGAGATGGTTTTGTCCCCAGCCTCCACTGTATCTTCAGATCTTAACCTCGTAGACCCCCACCGACTCTGGCCGTAATTCGTTATAGACACGAAGGGGAAGGAAGGGCTCGTACACCTATCGGTCGGGGAGTCACGTTATGTCCCGTAACAGAACTTTGCCCCATTTTATAAGTCATTTTGTGCAGCCGGCTCCAGTGACCTCTCAGTGGGGGTTTTTTGGTAACGCAAGTATCGACATCTCCTTACGCGGTGACCGGAGGTTGTCCTTAAAGTTTTGTTCGGAACACAATTTTGTGACTCTAAACTTATGTGACCACTTATAAATACAATGTCCTTAGTCCTACCGGGATGACTTTTACCTCTTGAAGACACGTACTCCATTACAACGAGGACCAATCTTCGGACTTAAGACCGTAGTTTATCTCGAGAAGGAGGGTCGGAATACAAACTCCTTAACTGTTACTAATTCGGTCACAAATCTACGAAGAAATATCCCGAAGGGACTATCTAGTCAACCATTTCTTAGATGGACGTTACGTCCTCTAGGACCAAGTTAAGGACCCAGCCCTTCCGGCAGATCTCTTCCCTATCCGATGGGTGAGGTCATAAGAACCCGAAGGAACCACCGAGTCGATCATTTCGTACACGGGTGTTACACCCTCTGGACCCAAGATAGGGACCCAACCCTTCTAGGGGACTCTTCCCTTTTCGCTGGGTGAGGTCATAAGACCGGACCTCTTAAGGTACCTGACATATTAGGTGCCCCAGTGTTTCTCAGCCTGTGCCGACTCGATGAAAGTGAGTGAATCTACGAAATTTATCAAGTCCATGAAATTTACGTTTTTAAATCTGTGATCTAAATAAATAAATAAATAAATAAAAATTAAATAAAAAAATAAAAAAAATAAAAATTTAAAATAAATAAAAAAATAAAAAATTTAAATGATCTAAATTTTTTATGATGTATAAAAACAAATTTACTCCGTTTCCCAATTCATTGAAAGTATCCCTTTTATTCTTTCCTACCTCTGTTCAAAGTGACAGGTTAGTGTTTCGAAACACTTGTAAGACCAAGACCGTAGAGGTACACTTGATAATTCCATTAATAACTTCAAATTTAGATTAAAGTTTTCTTCCCTTATTGTGTAAAAAAAAATTTCTTTCCCGTATTAATGGAACATATTGATAACGGTTTCCGATTTTATTATTTGGATCTTTTACGAAACTTCTAATTCTTCGTCTTGTTTTAGGACTAAGAAAAATGATTGAATTGGATAAAGGTCTAATGAAAGGGTAAGTCTATAAAAGATACATTTAGTACAAGAGTCATTTATGACGGTACTAGGAAATGAGGGGATATCGTATCTTCTTAATACGTAGGTGTGGAACGGTCCGGGACCACCATTCATTTTTTATAGAAGGAATGGGAAACTAAAGTCTGAACCGGTGACAAGTGAACCGGTTACCGATAACGTCTGCATTCATCCAGTTCGACTCCGAATCTCACACGAACATACCACTGTGGTTGGGAAAGCCGGGAGATGGGAACGACATTTTGTTAGAAAGTTGTAAAGTGGAAAACAGGGTCTTCCAATCATTCAGCATTGACCTGGGTTGAGTGTCCGACCTCGGTGTAAGTTGATTTCCGTCGAAGTCACTTTTCACTTTTAATTACGAGAGTAATCACCACCAGTCATGAATCGCAATGACACCGCGACACTGGGTCTGGTGATTGGACGTGACGGGACACCAGGGAAGTGACGCCTCTATGATAGACAGACTAAGACACACAATCAATGAATCAGTACCGGTTGAAACAATGGGGTAGCTGACATCGGACGGTCCGAGGAGACAGGTACCCTAAGAGGTTAGTTCTTATGACCTCACCCACTGGTAAGGGAAGGGGTCCCCTAGAAGGACTGGGGTCCTTAGAAGGACTGGGTCCATAGTTTGGGTCCCGAAGGACGTAACGTCCGTCTAAGAAATGATAGACTCGGTAGTCCCTTCGGGACAATAGACAGATGAAGAAGATTTGGGGGTTTATCGACGATGAATTCTGGAAAACACGGAAGGATACATAAGATAGCGAGAAAATAATTTTTTTTTTTTGTTTGTTGTGATCATAAATAGGTCACGGATTTTCCACAGTGACTAACATAGTCCACGTCCCCTGTGTCCCTACTTACTTCTCAAATAAAGGGATCATAGAGTGTTGACCTTTAAAATATAGTCGTTTAGACATGGTTCGTTCCAGAAGGAAAAGAGACGAAAATCCTGGTCGAGGTAAGTGGCACTTCCCGGTCGATACCATAAAAAATAAAAATTGTGAATCGGAACTCCTTTCACGAATAGTGCGGACTTAGGAGCTTGGTGGGAATAACATGGAATTCTCTCCAACTTCCGTGTTGAGGACCGCTTCGTAGACCCTGGGTGAGGTCTCGTTGTTGCCTAGGACGACTGTCTCTTCACGATTATGGACCATTTAATCTTGTGTCCCGAGTGCCACGTCGAGTCGAGACTAACACTTACTCGCACTAACGTTAAGTCGCCACGTACTTACGTATCTAACCTTACGTCTACTTGACTTTTTGACCCAACAACGAATGTAGAAGCGAATGGGGATGCAGTTTGACTTCTTTGTAGTTTCCCAAATTAGTCGCAATGACGCGAGGTCGGGACTCGACTGCAACTCTACGATAGACCAAGAAAGGTGGGTGAGGCGGGAGGGGATCGTCTCCCTTGAATGTGAGGTGTGGGAGGTACGAAGTGAAGGATGAGTCGTTTCTTGGTGGTTCTCCACTACGTAGAGATCATTCTGTACGTAGAATAACGCAGAATAAAGTTGATAAAATTTGTAGGTAGAGAGAGATATATATAAAAATACGTTACTACGGAAGAGTTAATCGGAACATGGACGGTAAAATTTCGAACTTTATCAACTAAAAATCTATTTACATACTGACTGTTTTACAAGTCATTTTCCCCCTGAAGGGACCGACAGGTCACCGTTTCTGAGACGGAAAGATGATATTCCCTGTACCCAAGTTAGAAATCAACCCCTTACGGTACGCCACACCGGTTTTAAAAAAAAAAATTAATTCTATTTTCTTTTCCCCTAGACACTTAGTTACGTAAGGAATAGAGTAGGGAAACTAAATAATAAAAATTTTACAGGTTTTTTCTTAGAACTGTCTACCTATTTTAAACACCCCTTTGTGTAAGTGAAGGTTTTTTTCAAAAGTAAAATTGAAGATGACTTCAACCAAAAGAAATGTTTCGTAAAATACTCCTTATTCTGATTATCCTTTACTCATTCATTCTTTCATTCATTTATTTATGTACAAAAGTTTGTGTTAATGTTTCATTCAGTAATTATGGTTTTATTTGACTTTGATTACGCTCGCTACAAAGAAGAGAAAAGGTAAAACGGGAGTTTGGTGTTTGATTTAATGTGACATGAGAAATTAGAGACCGTAACAGGTTTAACTCTCTTCATTAAACCTTGCCGAGTATGTATTAAATAATTTTCAAGGGATACATCACATGAACGGGATTAAGTTATTGTAGTGTGAGAAGATTAAACTGAAAATTATATAATACCAATAAATAATTTTAAAATTAATCAGAGTTTTAACGAAAGCCGTCTGAGATTTTAGGTAAAATTATTGTCTTGACCTGTTTTACTTGACAAAATTCAGAGAGTAGAATCGTGGTCAAAAATCTTCGACGTGACTTCATGCGTGTCTACCCACACGCGTAAGGGTTTCCACAAGTACCGGGTCCTACCCTACCTCGGATCACAGACTCTCTGCGTTCGACGGTATGTAATCACCTTTCGCGAGTCCACTTTTAAGACGAGGTCCTGATTAACATACGTAGGATACTTTATGAGTGTCTGGAAGAAACTTGTGTACCTATAAGAACCCCTTTATAAACACAAAAAAAAAAAAAAGGAGGTGTTCATCCAAACTTAAAGTGTCGTCCTTCACTCTAATTCGGTCTCGAAACAAAAGTCTTTGTACATTATAGTTGTTTATCCTAGTAAGTTTTCGTATAGTAATATTATGTATGATCTTCGGGACGAAATGCTTAAACTGTAAAAGGAACTGACGAAACATGTAACTCCCACGGTCACATGGTTGGTAGTACACGAATCTTTCTCAGTCAAATCGTGGACCTTGTATCGTCCTTCGACCACGTGTAAAGGACTTCCTGATATACTTTTCAGATGAAACGGAAATTTTTCCGTGCATATACAAAACAAAGTTTTCCAGATAAGAAAATTGAGAAGTTTTTGTGTCATAACGGGTGGAAACAGGTATTTTACTGTAAGTTTGAGGAACGTCTGTTTTAGACCGAAGACAAAAGAGTGGGCGGTGGAAGATCGGGTGAGTCATTTAAAACATCGGTGTTCCTACGGGAGGACGAGTAAGGTGGAACGTCCGAAGAAATTGAAAAGAGTCTTAAAAGACGAAGGGGACTTTCGAGGGGAGAGAACAAAGATCTTGAGTTCCTTCTCGTAAGGAGGAAGATCTTGAACCTGATCCAGAGAACCGTCTTAGTTCGTTGGACCGTAGACTCACCGACGTTGTGGGATGTGCATGAAATGGAGAGTAACGTTACAGGCATTTCAGAGTACCGGTAAGGTCACATGTCTATTCACAGAGTAATCTGTACCTGGAAGACTTCCAAACGTCTTTAGGTGTAAACATAGTCGTTGTGGACTGTGTCATAAAATATATCTTTAATAACCTATTTACTGACAACGTAACCTTAACTTACACCTATTCGCATATGTTTCTATTCACTAACGTGACTATTTACGTCTTAACGTTAGGTTCTAGATCTTCATCAAGAAACCTGATTGTTCTTCTTCTTTGCTGTTAGTATACCTTTTCTTTCAGACACTTCTGAGACGTTCCGTTTGTTTTTGTCCACCTAAAGTTTCTACTCAGGTTGATACCTCTTCGCTGGGGATCCCCACTCGAAAAGATTAAAAAATAAACAAATAGGGGTCTCGGTCGGGGTCCACCCCTTTCCACCGTATCACCACCACCGATTTTGATCTCCTCTTTGGTGCATAAAGAGTTGGTCTCCTCTCCCCTTCTGAGAGGACCTCTGACCTCGTACACCCCTATTAAAGACTAATAACTAATATCCCCTTACCTAGGAAAGTCAAAAACTTACCCGGACGTTTCGAGAGTCCAAATAAAGACTCAAGACGTACGCACTCTATCTGGGCGTATACATATTGTTTCGAGATACCTCGACTCGACTTTAACCTTGGTGGAAAATCAGGGTTTGATTCGAGTCTCGATGTGTACGTGGTTTCTGTATAATAATGTCTGGTTACATAGTGTCCGAACCAGTGGCTGGACCACATTTTACACCTGTGAAATTGACTCGTCGAGTAGGGGACACGATGTACACATATTTGTTCTGAGAGTAGTCGTCTTATACCAACCTCCGGACTTGACTCTAAACTCGATGGTGTCTGTCCTCTACACTGTCGTAAACGACAAACTCGTCTGGCCCTAAGTAACGGACGATTTGTTTTTGTGGGTGCAAAAGGTGTCCTGATATCGTCTTGGGTCCTAGGGGTACTGCGTCGTCCATGTCACAAGTGTAATGTAAGTACAAAGAATTATTTGTTTCTCTTTGATAAGAGTTCACTTTTCGTTAGTCATCTACAAATAGGGTTATCTGAGTCTATGACCTTAATACTTTTTTTTTTCCTGAAATTTGGTCGATAATATTGGTACGAGGTACTGATTCCCCTAATTGTCTATGTGTGATGATGTATATTTTATCTGCCTTGTTGTTCCTGGATAAATTGTCGTGTCTCCTGATATGAGTTATAGAACATTATTGGATATTACCCTTTCTTAGACTTTTTATCCTTTATATATATGTATATATACGTACATATATACACACACACACATATATATGTGTGTGTATATCTTGACTTAATGAAACGAAATGTGGACTTTGTAAAATTTAGTTTATGTGAAGTTATTTCGTTTATATAATTACTCTTTTTTTACCCAGTGCTAGGCAAGGAATCTTTACTGTAATCCTTGTGTTTATTATGACTGTTGTCTAAAGAGTTGTCATTTTTGTCTTCTTTTAAACTTTTTTTTTGGTTTATCCTAGTGAAGGTTTTACTGTAAGTAAAGAGGGATTCCATCTCCAGAAACACGGGTGTTCGGTTTCCTTCGGTTGGTTCTTTTGTTTACTACCCGAGCTTAACGAAACATCAAACTTATTTACTCACTACTTCGAAAGTACTCGGTTATTATTTTACACTACCGATGACGGTGGTCGTTTTCTTTCTCTCTCTTTGTATGAGTATAAGTTACTTTTTCTTCACGGTCGAATCTTAGGTTTTAATAAAAATTTTATTGGTTCACTTTTATAACTTGACTTTTCACATCTTAGACTTTATTTAAGAAAGTTAATGTCTATTGTGCCCCTTTTCAGTCACTTGAAGTTCGGTCTCATTACTCGTAATAGGAAAGATTTGTTGTCTTTTTGCGAACCCTTCGTTATTGTACTGGACACCTAGACGTTTGTTAAGAGTTTTACAGCTTAGGTGTAAGTCCACGTTGGTGTCTTCATCTTCTTTATACGCAATCACTACTTTTTGTGAACTTTTTATGTGTCGACTTTTTAAAGGCTTAAAAGGTATTCTACATTGAAATATCAATCTTTTTCGACTCATTGGAAGTTTATGTTAGTCGAGTTTCAATTGGTACTAATTCGTTAGTATCACATATACACACACACACACACACACAATCAGTGAGTCAACACAGACTGAGAAACGCTGGGGTACCTGAACATCGGACGGTCCGAGGAGACAGGTACCCTAAGAGGTCCGTTCTTACGACCTCACCCAACGATAAAGGAAGAGGTCCCCTAGAAGGGTTGTGTCCCTAGTTTGGGCACAGAGGACGTCACTGTCCACTAAAGAAAGGGTGATCGGGTCCCTTCGGGTAAAATTAACAGATTTACTTTCGTCTCTATCAGTTTCACCTTTCCTTTGTCCGTTTACTCTGGGACTGTGTTCGACGAATCTTCCCTTCAAAACTACTGCTCCTACGTCCATCCGACTTTCTTTTATCTGCTGGGAACTGTCCCGCCCTTGTCAGTCGGACCGACACGACTCCCGTCTGTCGTGTCTGCGACCCTCTCACAGGATCTCTCTCTCTCTCTCTCTCTCTCTCTCTCTCTCTCTCTCTCTCTCCGTCGTATTCCTACTTTCCCCGCAAGTCGGTCCCGAAGTATTGAGAAGTCTGGTACATTGACAGCCCCGTAGCTCATTTTTGTAGAGTTTAACATACTTCGTTTGAACTGTTTTAATTTCCCTCTTTCTCTTCCGAGATGTTGATGGTACCGACTAAAGTAATGGTGAGACTGTCGCTGACTATGTTGTTTTTAAAATTTTGAACCAACACCGAATATGTTACACTCCTTTCGATCGTTTAAGGAACCAAATTGACTTTAAATAAGTAGTGTCTTCGGACCATCCGATGTCAGGTACCCCATCCCTTTCTCAGTCTGTACTGACTCGTTGAAGTGAGTGTATGGGTCGGTCACATCCTATGTGTGTGAAAATTACACTTCTATACAAGTGGTTCTATCAACGGTACTACCCGGTATTTTGTTCGTGACTAATTTTTTTTTAGTATGTTTTATACACACACAATCAACGAGTCGGTACAGGTTGAGAAACGTTGGGGTACCTGATATATCGGGAGGTCCGAGGAGACAGGTACCTTAAGAGTCCGTTCTTATGACCTGGCCCATCGGTAAGGGAAGAGGTCCCCTAGAAGGGGCGGGTCCCTAGTTTGTGGCCCAGACGACGGAACATCCGTCCAAGAAATGGTTGACTCGGTGGTCCTTTCGGGGCATAGGAGACTATTTTTCCTTAAATTAAATCTTTAGTTATTTTATAAATCTTTTAAGGGTTACAGACCTTTATTTCGTATACAAAGATATATTAAATAACTGACTTTTGTTTTAGTAGTCTCTTTAATCTTTTACGAAACTTGACTTCTTTCGATTCTACTCCCTTTAAGTCTCGAAATTTTACGTATCTAGTCTTTTATTATGATTATGTTTTAGTTACGGGATTCTTAGGTTGGATCATTTCTGTTTTTCTTTGACTTTATTTTCTTTTATATATTGTTAAAAAATTTTTTAGTCACTTTATCTTTTGTTTCTCGTTTATTTCCATAATTATAGAACTTTTGTAGTTCTGTTACCGGTTTGATTTGAATTCTCGTCTTTCTCCTTCTTCAACAGGTACAAGTTTCATTCTTTCTCCCCTAATGACGTTTAAAATACTTGTCCTTTTCTTATTCTGCTATTATGTAGTCGTTAACATATAGAAGTGTAAACTGTTGATTCTAGTGTACCTGTTTAAAGAACCTCTTAAATTGGATGGTTTAAACTGTGGTCTTCTTTGTCTTTAAACTTTAGAATGACCTTTTCAACTCAAACAATCGTTTTGATCGGGGGTTTCTGTTAAGGTCAGGTTAAACTGAAAAGACCATTTATGATAGTTTATTAATACCTATCTCTCCATTATGTGTCTGTTAAATTTATACGTAAATGTACATAAATACGAAGGGTCCACTACGATCACCATTTCTTGGACGGAAGGTTACGTCCATCTGCGCTCTTTGTCCCCAAACTCGGAACCCACCCCTTCTGTCTGGGAGACCTCCTCCGATACCGTTGTGTGAGGTAATAAGAACGGACCTCTTAGGGTACCTGTCTCCTCGGACCGTCCTAAGGAAGTTTAATTTTATAGAAATTTCATATCGACATGTAACAAAAAATAACAACGACAACTGTCTACTGTATTGACATTTTAGATTGTACACATATATATGACAAAAGAAAGTAAAAAAACCTAGTACAGGTGAAGAAGTGGTAGGGACAATAATTCTGAAAATAGATATAAGTGGATTATTAAAGACGTGTAAGTATGTGTGTACGAAGGTTCACTTTGACGGGATTTTAGGAAGTTTTCCGGTATTTAGAACATAGTTATAAAGAGTCACTCATAAATCTGAACTAATCAATAAAGATTATGCGTATATACGTGGTCTTTTACCGAGTAAATTTGATTATTTACTCATGAGAACTAGAGATGGGTTTAAGATAGATAGGAAGTTATGGATTTACCTGTCGTTCGAAAACGTACTTAGACTCTTAAATAGTCTCCGGATTTCAGTATAGGGTAGGTCTGGGACTTAATATCAAAAAGGTCTCAAAGTCCATACCCAGTGAGTGAGGTGATTTACCACCGGTCCATCTGGACACAGAAATAACTTCTACGGTCTGTGACCGTTTATTAAATAAATTTATTTTCGTCATCAATATGTAATATGTAAGAAGATAAAAACATAGACACAACTAGAGGAAAGGAGATCGACTACTCAGGAAAAGAAAGGCATTTCTTGTTTTTTTTTCTCTCTCTCTGTTTTTCAAAAAAAAAAAAAAAATTTAAAAACAAAGAACCCTGAAAACAACAAAGACGTTCATCGAAAGACGAAAAGACGGTGAACCGTCTGTATTACTTTTACACTTTCCTTAGACTTTAAATTTTGTTCCCGGACTAAGTTCTTGACCATAAGAGACCTGTAAAGTCATGCAAAGACCTTTTAGTTCAGGAGTGAGATAGGAAATTATATGGGAAGACTTGGTCTAAAGGTATTATATAAACGTGTTTCGTGAAAATTACAGTTTACTTAGGGATATGAGTTAAAGTAATAGTATTTTTACGGTCAAGAAGACATCATTCCTTTAGGTTAATGAATACTGATTCCACAAACCTACTTTTACTGTTTTGGTTGTTGACAATGACCTTTATTCCGGTCGCAAAAGATATTAGAGTGGCCCCAAGGAGATTCCACGATACTTATGCCTTTTGTCCCTTGGTCTCCTCTTTTCCGAAACGTTTTGAATCTGGCGTAAGTCATAAAGGAGATTAAGTTAAGAACCGAAGGTTCTTCTCGTAGTCACCCTATAACGAGGATTAACGTAAAAGAAAAACTAATTAAACAATCTGAACTTCCTTTACTCCCTTTGATTGTGCCGGGTTTTTCTTTTTAGTCATTACCTTCTCTTACGAAAAACTCTCGCAAAACAGTCTTCCTAAAATCACTGGTCTCGTGTCCCAGAACTACACCCTTCCTATCAATAACTTAGTACCGAACTGGTATATTATGTAGGGAAACCCGTCGACTGGGTCTACCATGTCGGGAGTATATGGAGTAGTCATTGCACTCTGTTTCCTTGATACCGAAATTCCACCAAAACATTCCCTTTATCTTGCTTTAAGTGACAACATGCGTTCCAACGTTATATTTCATCTACCGTGACTCCTTAAAGTTGTCCGTGAAAGACAGTAATTTATAGTGAATGAGACAATCTTTCACACACTCTCATTCTGTCTAGACCCAATTCTAGGACCTAGATGTAAACGGTCGAAAAAACTAGAGCCTGTTGAATAAGTTAATGAGACGTGGAGGTAAAAGACCAGACTTTTCGTCTCTACTATTTAGAGTCAGGACTCCAACAGCACTTTATTTACTCTGACACTTACTTTGTAGACCCTGTGCCCCTCGAGACCTCGATTTGAGTGGAACAAGGAAATAGCGGGAAGGAGTAAGAAGTGGTCTCCGTCTCTTCCTCAACTCTCGTTAGTAGTGTCCTTTTTCAAGTCACGTCTCGGACTTGTGAGTCTTTCGAAAGGAAATTTCTATCTCGAATAATGACACTCAGACTTATGGTTGGGAGAAGAACGACTTGCCCGAGGGATAGAACTAGTGATGGAGAGGGTTGACTTTGTTTTAAAGTGGGTCACATGACTGGAAGACAAGAGTTTTGGGTCCCTTGGTAACGAGGGGAGTATACCGAAAGGGACTAACTTTACTAGGTGTCTCTTGGGAGTCGGACATAAGAGGTAGACGATCTCTTACAAAGTCTCTGGACTAGGTCCTCTTCGTATCGGGAAGGGATTCTTTTACTTACCGAACAAATGTTTACTTTCAGGGACCCCCTTTATTAAGGGAGTTAAAACAGGGACGTCGACCGACGTCCTTTTCCGTGACACAAGGTCTCAAAAGGTTTTGACCGAAACATCAATTTACTGCGCTTCTCTGGTTGTAACATATTAAGACCCAGAGATGCCAAGATTGCGAGACTAGTGTTTCTAACTTTAAAAGTCATAGATAAGTAGATTTTCAACTGTACGTCGTCCAGATACTAAACTCGAGAATGAAGATGTAGACTGTTTCGGAACCTATCGGAGTAATTTATAGATGTTAGACGTATAACGTAGATGAACAGGTCTCTGGGAAGACCCGAAGAAGGGAAAGGAGAAATCTTGGACTTTTATTTATTTAGGGAATCTCAAGGTACACCACAGTGTGACTTGCTCAACTTATAGACGTGTAACCAAAAATCTAAATAGGATAAATAAATAAGGAAACTTTCACTTTCAACGAGTCAGTACAGACTGAGAAACGTTGGGGTACCTGATATGTCGGGTACCTCAAGAGGTCCGGTCTTATGACCTCACTCATCGGAAAGGGAAGAGGTCCCCTAGAAGGGTTGGGTCCCTAGTTTGGGTCCAGAGGACGTAACGTCCACCTAAGACAAATAGTCGACTCGTTGGTCCCTTTGGGTTCTTATGACCTCACCCATCGGATAGGGAAGAGGTCCCCTAGAAGGTCTGGGTCCTTAACTTGGTCCCAGAGAACGTAACGTCTACATAAGAAATGGTTGACTCGATAGTCCCTTCCGGTAGATAGGCAAATCAATTCGGGTAAAATTGAACTTATATTGTACTCCCCTATGTACAGACTAGGACTTTATTGATCCTAAAATTGGACTGTGTTTCCGTTGTAGACAAACAACTACAGATGAAGGTACGGGAGGTGACAATTTTAGTGTTTAAGTCCTTAGGAAGGAGAACCTTTAGATAGACCTAATTAGTCTCTATGAAAGGTTTGTACGTTTAATAGTTAATTTTGTAAAAGAAATTCCTTCTGTACTATACCGTTGAAATACTTAGAAAACTCATTTACGAGCTGGGAAACTACCCAAACAACTCCGACGCATAAGTATCCGCCGGACTAGTGTCGACGTCGGACGTCTCACCCGTCTCTGTCACAACCTTCGACACGCCCGAGCCTCAAGACCTCAGACTGTCTGACGCATGTTGAATTGTTTTTGTGGTGCTCCACCGCCACAACGGGACGAAAGATCCCTCTCCCGTCGAGGTACGAGAGGGGTGGGTGGTAGCAGTCCCGTTTTAGTTATTCCGGAAAGGTCTGTCTACGTAATCAAAACAGATTCGTCCACTTAACTAGTCATTAAAGATGAGACTATTTCTATTGTATAAAAAAAAAATGTTTTCGATATTCTTTATTTTCATATACAGGAACGGTTGTTGTACATCCCTAAAAGGGTTTCCTTGTAACAAGGAGTGAGGGAGTTTAGTCATCAAATAAAACTATACCTTAAGTTTAGACAAAACATTTTACACCATATACCGTAGTCAGAGAACCGTAAATGTGACAGTAATTGGAAATTAAAGTGAAATCAAAATAATAAATACATAAATAAACGGGTGTGGCGTACACCTTAAAATTGTACGTCCTAAATCAAGGGACTGATCCATCGGTCGGGTGCAGGGGACGTCACCTTAGAGCCTCAGGATCGACGACCTGTCGGTCCCTGCCGGGTGACAGTAAAATTTGGCCCACGAACGACACAGACTCAAAGTCGGAGAAATATACATTTCCGCTCCTCAAACCATATATTGTAACTATTCCACTGTAACATTAGACTCCGTTACGTGGAGAGTCCACGGTGGACATCGTGGATGCCAGTCCAAAACCCAAGACGAAGACGTGTGGGGACACGGAGACCGTAACACGACGCCCCCGACTTTACACTCCACACCCCTTCGAAGAACTGCTGTCTCGGTGACGTCGGACCCAGACAGTTCCGTCTTAGGTGGCACTTCTTCCCTTACGCACTGAAACTTAAACTCGTCGGGACAGACTGTGGTTATGTTACGTTCGGTGTCCGTTAATGTAAAAAAGATTATAAATACACTTTCCTTTTTGACTTAATTACAATTATTCCGTAAGTACATTGGGATATACCCTTCAAGCGACGACCAAGTCTTCCATTTCTTAGATGGACGTTACGTCCCTCTACACCCAAGATAGGGACCCAGTCCTTCTAAGGGACCTCTTCTGTTGCCGATGGGTGGGGTCATAAGAACGGACCTCTTAAAGTACCTAACTCCTCGGACCGCCCGATATCAGGTACCCCAGGGTTTCTCAACCTGTGCTGACTCATCGATTGTGAAAGTGAAAGTTGGGGTATATAGATTTTACAATTCAGTCGTACGTTAGTTGTATTGGTTAAATAATTACTCTAGCGAAAGTAAAAAACAGAGACACGGCTTAGAATCTACACTTACACACAAAGTGTGAAACTCTCGTAAAGTAAGGTCTACGGGACAAAAGAATCCCTCATACACTAGACATAACTCTAAAGTGTTTTTAACGTCAACGGTTCATCTAGGTGTATGGGTTCAACAACGTTTGTATCACTTTACAAAAGGTTATTGACTTACTCATAGTCTAGCAAATGTACATTTAATTTAATTAATGTTAATCTCATTTTTAAGTCAAGAAGTCTACACGGAAGGTATATAGTTCACGAGTTATCGATACGCTCCGATCTTTGACGACCTGACTTTTAAATTTCGTAACGTGATGTGACTTTTATTAGAGATACCTAGAATGATATTCGTCCTCTATGACTAAGATATCGGAACGATTCCCTGAAGGACTTGACTCTTGAGATAATAACCGTATTGAGTAGAGGGATTGTACTGACCTGTAGAAAACTTTCATTCCTGAAATATAAATAATTAAAAAATGAGGTGACGGCATACACAGTGTGAATTACTTTAAACTTTTCACAACTAAATTTAACTTATTACTAAGAGAAACGTCTATCTTATATAAGATACTTTTACTTACACAAGGACCGTAAACAGTTTCTACGGACGAACAACTGACCGTAGCTCTATTGGAGAGGAATTCTAGGGTTTTCCGAGTTAAATTTCCTTCAAGTGTCTCTACCGGTGGTAGTCTAGTAGACTGACTCTCTGTATTTTTTTCTTTTCTTTGAACGAAAAATAATGTGCATATAAGAAGGGGACTGTTAATCACTTGAAGCACTGAGAGTTGGAGTAATGGAAACCTATCCTCGGTTGACAGAAGCCCTTTCTCATGATTTTTAATTACTACCACTTAAACGACCCCCTTTTTTCACCACCTTTCCTCTGTATACCAATTACTACTGTATAATAACGTCTTTTTACGGTCTCAAACGTGTTCGCGATCGCTGTCCTTAACCTGCCCCGTACGACAATCGGGTTCACCCGTCTCAGTCCTTTAGGCATCCAGGAGACCTTCGACGAAACACTTTTACTGGGATAAACCGTACGTGGTAATGAAGGACGCACACTCGAAGTCGTACCTTACCTTGGCACAGAATTTCTTTCTTCACGTCCCCCTCCTAACTCAGATCGACACAGACTCAAATCGTGTTTGTATACCTTGTAAACTTGTCGGTATGTGTGTCAGTGGTAGCACGTACGACTCTACCGACGTAATAATTTACAGAACGGGTCTACTTGTTTTGTCAAGAATTGACATCAACCCTTTATTACCTTAGACTTATTTTCCGTAGAAGAGAAAAATTGTGTTTTTCCCACAGACAGAGTCACAAATAGTCTCCTTACAGGAGAGTCGTACGACATGAGTTGACGAAACAAAAGACCCCACCTATCTTCCGTGCACCCCAAATAACACTCCTTTCTCCTACTCTCTATATTCCAAAACTTTATGGGTGTGGGCGAAAAGGAAGAGATAGAACTTGAGGGGTATTTAGAATTCCCTCACTGAAAGACCACTAGGAAATTACAACTACCCTAAATTAAATAGGTTTGGTTTATTGGACCATAAACCAAACCTATTTAATTTATTAGGAATTATTATATAATTTTTTTTCTCAAAATTTTAATTTCATCCTAATTCCTTTATCTCACGTCTTTGCCGGGACTAGGACGGATTTAGGTGTCAGTTAGGACAGACGTTCAGGGGATGTCGTCTAAGCATTCCGTCCTTTTTATTGGTTATATAGTTTCTTGTAAAGTAAAAATCGGTCCGAACCGTCAGTTTGGGACTTTGTTTCTAAACTCAGAGTTTCGACTAGTACGAGAAAAATCTTGGTAAAATCTTGGTCCAGAACCAGTCGAGTTTGAGTCCCACACACGTATCTTCTTTGTGTGTTTGTGTGTGTGTGTGTGTGTGGATGCCCACTTCGTAAACTATATGTCACGGGGAACGGGGAACCTCTATCCCGGGTTGGTCACAACTCTATACTGGTTAGGTCTGTAGCCCCAAGGAAAGATACACAAAAGTGCCCCAACTATTTACAGCTCTTTAGTGGAGATAAACTTAATGTGAGGTTTCACGGTTCTAAATCTTACGCTTCCTCTTAGAAGGTCCAGATTCGTTAGGACGTACACTGAGGTCGGAGACGACCGAGGGTCCCCAGCAGAAGGAAGATGAAAGGTTGAGTTCTCACTCATTCATTCACTTTCGACGAGTCACAACAGTTGAGAAACACTGAGGTACCTGATATATATGTCAGGTACCCGAAGAGGTCCGGTCTTTTGGTCTCACCCATCGGAAAGGAAAGAGGTTCCTTAGAAGGGTTAGGTTCCTAGCTTGGGTCCAGAGGGTGAATCGTCCTCTTAAGAAATGGTCGACCCGGTGCTCCCTTCGGGGAAAGATTGGGTTAATGTATATTTATAAAAGAAAATATAAATCGTTACGACTCTACGAAGGGTTCACCGAGTTGACATTTGGGACGGGGGACGTTACTTCCTCTACGTCCTTTGCACTTCAGGTAGGGAACCAACTCCTCTAGGGGACCTCCTCCCGTGCCGTTGGGTGAGGTCATAAGAACGGACCTCTTGGGGTTCCCGTCTCTTCGGACCACTCGATATTAGGTACCTAGGGTTTCTCTCGTTGCACTGACTTCACTGACTCGCCCGTGTGCGTTGCGACTCTACTCGACGTGCGTAATCGTAAGGAATTATTCGTCGTTTCGAGTTTTATTCCTTTTACATCAATCATGTGTTTTATACTTTTTATACCGGTTCAAGTATTTCCAAGAGTAGGGCCGATGTAGGCACCTTAAGGAGGGACTGGTTAGTATCGCGTCTACTTGAGGAAACGATGGAAGGGGTACTTCTTACTTAAAGAAGGGGTCTCATGAACAAAATCGATTTAATGTCTGGTAACACATCGGAGTGAACGAGATCTCGGTGAATACTCCGACGAACTGACGGAACGGAACCCAACTTGAGTCACGATTCGACACAGATCGGGCTGTCGTCGCACTCCGTCTCTTCTCTTGCGTGTTGAATGTGCATTGAATGTTTGTATGTGTCTTGTACGCGAAGTTTAAATGTAGGTACTGAATAATCTATACACTGAAACCCGAGTAAAAAGAGTAGAAATATTGGTATAGTTGAAGTAGTAAGAATTTTTTCTAACTTATTTCGAATTAGAAGGATCCGGATTTTCTTCTCATTCAATAATAAGTACAAACGATCAACTGATTTGGTGACTTACTTGCTTGTTAAGTACACTTACAGGTTTAGATGGATATTTGTGATACGTTCACACATAAATAAACTTAAAAATTTTACGGACACTATTAAGTCTAAGTATCCGTCAACATTGTTAGACCTTTCTAGGTAATATATACGAGAAGTAGGTTAAAGGGGTTGACATTATAGACATATCACTAAAATTCTTAGGGGGATGAGATAAGATATTCTTCCCGAGTTCGAGTCACTTTAAACTTTACTGTACCGTCCTCGATCCTAAGTCTCACCTCTTCCGTTGCTGTGGGGTGAAGTCATAAGAACGGACCTTTTAGGGTACCTGTCTCCTCGGACCACCCGACGTCAGGTACCCCAACACTTCTCAACCTGTGTTGACTCACTGAAATGAAAGTGAAAAGTGAAAGTACGTGACCTCTTCCTTTACCGTTGGGTGAGGTCACAAGAACGGACCTCTTAGAGTCCCTGTCTCCTCGGACCTCCCGACGGCAGATACCTCAGCGTGTCTCAGCCTGTACTGACTTCGCTGAATCGTCGTCGTCGTCGTCGTCGTCCTAAGTCTCACTTTTAGAACTGAGACCCGAGGAACATTGCCGGGGAGTGGTTCACTCACTTCTTTGAAGATCCCCTCTTTTTCTGTTTAGACAAAATGAAGAGAGATAGTGGACGTGTGAGACCGAAGTAGTCGATTCGGCCGAGCACTAATTACAGGTTCTAGACCCAACTGGACAACGGGACCGACGCGACGTTTCTCAAACAACAAAGACGAGGCTCCCGAAACTGTCTCACAGTAAGTCCGTCGTCACCGTTTTCCTTACGATAAGAGGTAAAGACAACAATAACAAGTTGACGATTTAACGCAGACTGAGAGGTGTTCGGTTACCTGACGTCGTGCAGTCCGAGGGTAGTGGAAGTGATGGAGGGTCTCGCACAAGTCTAAATGCAGGTAACTCAACCACTACGATAGATTAATAGAGTTGGAGACGACGGGGGAAGAGGAAAACGGAAGGTAGAAAGGGTCGTAGTCCCAGAGAAGGTTGTAGGTGGGGACTCCTGAGAGGTTAAGATACTAGAGTCGACCTTTCGACCCGTGTCGACCACCCGTTCATAAGTTTCGAGTGTTGGAAGGGAGGACCTCGAAACGGTCCCTATTCTGTCGAACCTGATTACCTTTTTTGTCCTCGTACCCTTGGGACTCTCAAGAATAACTATTCATTACACATGAGTCACCCAGTCCAAATCCAAACCGAACAAATTCACTTTACAGTCAAGATTCCCTGACTCACCGGGGTTGCTTGAACCGAGGGGTTTTGTGGTACCTCAAGAAGTACGGACCTAAAGGAAGGGGGAAGAGTTACGGGGACCTTTCCGAAGTGAGACGAAAAATTTGATAGTAGCTCATTCACGTAAGGTAACCCTTCGTGACAGATGTGTGGGACTGGGGAGAGAGACTCGACGGTCTGTGGAATGTGGAGTTTGAGTATTATAACAGTGGTACATGTGCATACCAAGGGAGACAACGTGGTCGTCGAGAAATTCCCATCCCTGGTAGATAACGTGTTAAAAAAAGAGAGACGTCTTGAACCACTATGGGTCGTGAATCATCTACTAGTTGTCTCCCACAAGTACATTCCTTTGTTTGAATACCTTAAGAATAAGATGACGATAAAAAAATAATATAAAAATTTTAATTTTCATATCAACGAGACCCCGAAGGGACTACTGTCATTTCTTAGGAACACGGCACGTCCATCGTGTTCTCTGTGCCCAAGTCAGGGTTTCCGTCCCTTCTAGGGGACCTCGTCCTTTGCCGATGTCAGGTACCCCAGTGTTCTCAACCTGTGCTGACTACTGTTTCGCGTCTGTATATCAACTAAATGTCACAACACAATGAAAGTCCCCATGTCGTGTGACTGAATCCATATATATAAATATAAAGTCTAAGAAAATATAAGAATATACAAGTATATATATATAAAGGTTAAGAAAAAAGAATATTCAATAATTTTTCATGACGCATGTCAAGGGATACAATATGTCCTCCAGAAACAACCCATAGGGAAAATATACATCATCATAACTTGATCCACTATACCGGGGAGAGAAGTTAACTTGCATTCCGTTAAATGTTGTTTTCCCTTATAAATTTAATTACACTAATTTAAGTGTAGAATACTGTCAGTACGGAGATCCATCAGAACACTTTTATCTTTCACAGTAACAGATTTTAACTGGAAAGATGGGACTTCTCAAAAACACTACTCTGACCCACGGACACCAAACGTCTTTCCCAACATGTAGTCACGACTTGAACTAGTAAAAGTGTACCGGAGAAGGGTAAAAGGGTTGAGGACTGTAAACTCGAACTGTCGGGTATGAACCAGTTACCTACAACGGTCCTTTCGACTCTTTCGACTTTTTCTCTACGACCGATGAAGGTACACGTAGTAATAAAGGAACTATTTATAAATTCAACTACCTTAAATAATCGAGAAGAGTAAGCCTGCGTTTAAAATCAAAAACGTTTAACTGAAGATTAAGTCCCGAACAAAATGAATAAAGTAATGTTGTACGTACCCGAACGATTCATCTCAGCACAGACTGAGAAAGATTGGGAAACCTGACATCGGGAGGTCCGAGGAGACAGGTACCCTAAGAGATCCGTTCCTATGACCTCACCCAACGGTACGGGAGGAGGTCTCCTAGAAGGGTTGGGTTCTAGCTTGGACGCAGAGAAATACAGAAGACACAACTATCCGCCTAAGAAAAAAAAAAAAAGATTAAAAATAAAAATGAAATAAAACGAAATGTTACGAGATAACCAAAACGGTATGTAACCGTACTTAGTCGGTACCCACATGTACTCAAGGGTTAGGACTTGGGGGGAGGGTGGGGGAGGGGTATAGTAGAGAGACCTATCCACCTGAAAAATGGTGATCGTGACGGGCCCTTCGGGNAGACCTATCCGCCTGAAAAATGGTGATCGTGACGGGCCCTTCGGGGAGTAATGTCGTATCCGTTCACAGTTGAGAACGAAAAGGTTCCCCAACGAACATAGAATAATGTCTTGTGGTGACTGAGTCCATTCTCAACAGAGGTAAAGGATCTATTTACATGATTTTATAAATAACTAAACAAGTCTATTTCCTAGACTTAAATCTAGAAAGGCAAGTTTATGTGTTGAGTCGAGATAAATAGATTTTGAAGAACTATGGAGACGTTCATGTTCCGATCACACGGCTTAAAGTCGGATTAAGATCCTCCACCCCTTCCTTTCCTCCTTTATTTTCCATTACTGAAAAACCTTCGACTTTGGGGGAGGCTAATTAAATACTACCTTCGACGAATAGCTCGTTTCAGAGACCTTACGAGTTCCGAGAGTCTCACAGTGCCAGGTAAATTCTGTAGTAACTTTCTTTGTCAGTCACTGTTCAGACCGTAACCCCTGAGAAGTCCTCGTTAAATATACCGATGTTCTACCCCAGTCGAAAGAAGTAGACTACAGCGAAAGACGAAGAAAGGGGTAGTTCTACTGTTTGTACATTACGTAGCCCAACATATCCTGAGGACAAAGTGTGGACAGACCCGTCATACCATCAGTGATGATTGGTTTTACTTTTTAATACAAGGAATCGAGGTGATCGGTATAAAATCCCCGAGTCATCTCTTTACAAAATACACTTACAGAAGTAGTAGTATTTTTCAAGATACCCCGTCCTGACAAGGTCTGGGTTGTGGTAATCAATACTAGACATTTTAAGACCCGTTCCAAACCAGGTTCATAAGCTAAGATGTAAACATTTTAGAGAATAGGGTTTTTACGTACGTGTTCTTTGAGAGTAATCTAAGCCTCTAAGACCCCTATATTTAGAGTAAAATAAATCCAACATCAGAAGTCTCCGAATATGTCCGTACTATGTATTATCGACGAAATATACACGATCGAATTTCGTGTTTGTTTACACACCGACATAAACAAAAGGACAATCAAGATCCTAAACAGAATACAGAGGTCGGTCAAGACAAGTAAACGATCCTTCGGATAAGGTAACGATTCTTTTCCCTGGTCATTCCATGGTCTATCGATTACAAATTGGTACGGAATCCGAGTAGGTAAATAATAAATTAAAATAAAGGAAGTTATTCAGATGTCTTCTTTTATCATGGTATACTCCTCTGAACGGACTTTTATTGATCATTTACCTCCATAGTTCTAAATGTGAGTCTAAATATTTTTTCTTTTGAGCACACACAGGATCGTGGGGTCAGAAGAAGATGTTCCATCGTGTGGTAGGACTCTCCTGGTCCTCATTATAGCAGAATCTTACTATTGGCGAATGAACGGAACAAATGGTAAATACAGGACGATAAAGACCCCCAACAGGGAACCAGAACTCCTACGGCGTAATAGGAGGGCAAGAAGTCTAGAAAAACTGACAGGAGAAAGTTCAAGAGAAAACACCCAAGGAGAAGGTGACTAGGTTTGAGTTTCCGTCCCTCCCTGAGTAGTCTCCAGAAAGGAATGGAAGGAACAGTAAAGGTTGGTGTTGAGAGCCCAGTTAATGAGTCTAGGAAATAATTGTTATATCTGTTCCTACAGTACCACAACCAAAGAGTAGGGGAGGTGTAAAAATGGAAAGGAGCTAGAAAAGGAGAACAACAGGTCCAAGTCCGACGTGAATCTTAACTAGTGAAGGCACAACGGAGAAATATTAGTCTAATACCACAAGGAGAAAGATTTGTGGAAAATAATAATCCAACCACGTTTTCATTAACGGCAAAACTTAACGACTTTAAACGGCAAACGATGACCGTATACAAGAATTTATTTACACCAGTACAATATGTAGTAAAATTACGTGTAAAGATTGAAACACAAAAAACGATTACTGAATAATGAACGACACATAAAATATAAATAAAATCCGATCCCTATACTACAATCTGTTTTTCGTTTAAACTTGTCAAAAGAATAAACTCAAGTTTTACCCAACATCTCGTCACCTCTGTCGAGCTTTGTAGTCGTTACGTAAACCGGGTCCTTGACGATGACTTGTCTGTCACGTCACCACCAAATTCCTCAAAACGTTTCCTCTACTCTCGGAACTTCTACTCCTCACGTCGGTGGTCGGTAGTCTTTAACCGTTGCTGTCAAATCTCGGTAGTCGTTTCGACTAGAAGAATTTGGACATTCTCTTCCACGTCTGCTTGAGTAACAACTGGCAAGATGTCGGTAAGACGCACACTTCATTTAATCTTTCCACCTTTTCGAGTCATTCGCCCACGGAGTACTCGACTGAATCGTGGATACTCGACTGGCGTTTAGTTTCTTTGGTACCAAAACTTCGCAGTAGAAGAGAATAAGATGTGTCGTTGTTGCTTGGGAAAGACCTAGACCAACACTGCACACAACTTTTCAGCTGAAACATACTGTTGGTCACTTCTGGTCGAGGTCACCAACCTGGCTTTTCTTCAAGGTTTCGTGAAGGATTTCGGTTTGAACGTGGTTCTTTTTTTCTAATACCAGTGACAAACGACCAGGTGACGTCGAAAGGTTTAGAACCGATTTGGTAATGTAGACTCTTCAGACGAGTCGTTTAGTTACTGTATTTGTCTTTTGACGTTGCGGACGTCGGTCGTAACCAGTTGTCTTTCCAGGGTTAAGAAGAGGTTCCGTTTCGGGTTAGTGTACAGTGTGTTGGTTGTGAACTTTTGAACCTACTTAACCCGATACTTCGAAACGGAGGAAGTGGTATAATTGACTGGAGAACGGTTGCCTAACGGTGGAGAATTTCGTGGAGTTGTCGAGAAACGTCCCTTTTACGAAGGTGTTGACTGTCTTCCGTCTTTTACGAAAGGTTCTCAAGTAACTCAAGACTTTGTACCTAAAAATACGGTGTCCTTATTTGAATAAAGCGTTACCGTTTTGACACACTAACATGACCAAGGATAAAACTAATTATTTATATACAAACTCGGACCAATATTACTAAATTTTAAGTACCAGGTTTTAGGTTTTGGTGTCAATACAAACGTGGTCAGATTGTTCAAGAATAAAGTAAGTACTACTTTAAGGTCTCGAGACGGTAGGACTTACTCCTGGGTAAATTTACTGTGGTCGGAAGAAAGAGTGAAAGAGGTGTGGAACGGGACGAGTAGGGACCCTACGACAACAGCGGGTGTCGAGCGTCCTTGATGGTAGAGAACCGTAATAAATACATATATCATCTAGCGGATTAACAGTACATAGTCGTGTGACAAACAAAATATTATAAATTTTAGATGTAGACAAATTAAGTACGTAAATACTCAATTAGTACAAAGTAGGAAACGGGATGATCTTATTTTTGACGTCCGACCGAAGAAACAACAAATTGAACGAGAGGTAGGAGTGGAGTCATACAACATGTCTCATCCGTGACTTATTTATGACTACTTTCGTAATGACCCCGTTGTAGTATTCCACAGTACAGATAATAAATGACCAAATGAATTGTAAGTCATCGTTAACAGTTAATCCATTAGTTTTGTAGAAACTACATTCATTTAGACCTACTCTAGAGACTACAGTAATTCTACAAAATATTGATCCTTGGGTTCCTACGACTTGAGATAGAGACGGTTAGTAAATTAGAAAGGGTCTCCAGACTTTTTATCTACTTGTATATTTGGTGTTATCTTTTCTTTTCTACATAATTAATCGACGAAGGACCGAAATATGTATATTACGGTCCCGTTTTAAACTAGTAGACCTGGTCTTATGACTCCACCGTTTCAACAGTACAGACATTAGGACCAGACGAGTAGATTCGTAATTTTTCTAACCGTAAATCTCCTAGTCCATTTACTCTTTTCATCCCCCTTGTCTTCTGTCCCTACCCTATCTTAGACGTAGATAAATTAAATACATCTCTACAGGAGAGGGGAAGGATAATGTATCGACCCTCTTCTTTCTTTAGTACAGGTTTGAGTCCTAGAAATTTACTGACACTGACCCTCTTACCCTTAAGATTGTACTTATGATAGTACATTCTTAACTTAGCGGTCAGGTACAGACTGCATCCCACGTCGAACGAACCCCGACCACGTACCCCTACTGGGTCTCTCTACAACACCCCTCCCTCCACCCTCCCCCCAAGTACAAACCCTTGCGTACATTCTTAATTTCTAAAATTTTAAATTTTTTTTATTTTTTAATTTTTTTTTTTTACTGACACTGAAGTAGGTGAGATGTTGGGTCTAGTCCCCCGATGGTTCTTCCTCTCGTTCTCACTCTTTGTCCTTCCTGTAGCGAGGGGACATTGGACGAGAGACTTACCAGGACCGGTACTACCGGAAATTGCAGAAGTCCATTCCTACAATCGGTGACAATTCAACCTCCTACGCTGTCAAACCTACCCTATCTATTCCTCCAGGAGAGACTATTGCCCTGCAAACTTATCTGCGGAACGACTTCACTCCCTCCTCAGATACACTTGCAACCTCCCTTCGGTCTTCTTCCTAGCCCTACTACAGGACCGCCAAATCCCGAGGATCTGGACAAGGTCCTCCTCGTCCTTCCCGTCCTACAGTCTCGTCTCTCTCTCCGCCCCGACAACCTCCTCCTCTTTGTCAGTGGTTTGTCTAATGTGTTCTTAAATCCCCGAAACTCAAAAGAAGACCCACTTTGTCTTTCGGCAATTCAGGACACCTCGTCTTTTTAGTAACTAAATTCGTAGGTCAAAGCTTAGTTTTTATTTTACTCTGATCCTCCAATTAACTCATCTACCTCTCTTACAACAGTCATTCCCGCCCCAGTCACAAACTTGAGTCCAGAAGACCTTCCCGTCTACCATGACAAGGTTACTGACAAGAGTATCTTACGGCGTCGAACTTATTTCCACCCTGCATCCTTTACGTCACTCACTCCTTCTCGAGTTCCAACCGTTCTTCTCCTCGACGACTTGAGTCGTCTCGAATACTACAGTACAAGCACCAAAATCTTAGACAAAAAAAAATTTAACACACCCATGGAATAGGGAACCTACTACTTATCTATCTTCAAAGAAATACCGGTAACCCTCGCCCCCCTTACCATATCTTTGTGAATTACTGGTGTGAATAGGAGACTGAAGTCCGGACTTTACCTGGTCCAAGTGCGAGGGACCAACTGAAGACAGGATAGGACGTTTCTCGTCTCCTGTTTAGTCTTGGTGAATGAAACAGTCAGCCCAAAGTTCTGACGATCGGTACAGGGTTTATAAACAGTAACAACACTCATCGATACAGTACTGAAGTGATCGCCTCCTAAAATAAAATAAAATGTTAGAACTCTTACGTTTTATTTATTCTTCTGATTTTCGGTGGTGCAGTCTATGTAGAAAGTCCCTAAGACGGTTCTACACAGTTGGACGCGGAGATTTATTGGTCACTGTTTACAAGACAACTGTATAAAGAGGGAGAGGGTCACTTATTAATTGTGGTTTACAGTCCCTTCCGACCACTTTATTAAAGTTTGTTTATTTTTGGATGAAGGTTGAGTAAAGTTCGTAGGTATCGGGAGAGGTGACATCTGTGTGAAACCTTTGTTTCGTTTGGTAACCGTTTTAATAGTCTCTTACCCCACGGAAGATCCGAAGGACCTTAAGAAGGAGAATAATAACAGTACAACTTTTGTACATCTCTCATCTGTACACTTCTCCGTCGAGTAACTTCCCTCGCACAATTAAGGTACCGTCACCTCCGTCACATCACACTTTACTCTTCTGGGAGAAGTCGGTTTATGCACGTTCAAGTTTAGAACCATGGTTGTGAAAGAGAACAACAGTGGAACTCGAGAATTAGGTGTAGAATCAAAGGTTTAAACAATTTGTCCTCATTATTGGGGACAAAACGTTCCAACGACCTTTAAACTTTCTTACACACGAATGAAACACTCCCAATCTCGCTCACTACGACTGTGAATTCTAAGGGGTCCTCATTTATTTGTCTAACGACTCACTTTATGAATCGTAAAGGGTCGTATGAGACGTTTGTCGTTCGTGGGTCTTTTACACGAAGGAGGTGAAGGAAAACATGACTCGTGAAAATAAAGTGTTTACAAAGACACATATAAATGGGATACAAAACCCCTCTCGTCTCCACCGAGTCTCCAATTTCGTAGACGGACGTTACGCCCTCTGGACCTAAGCTAGGGACCCAACCCTTCTAGGGGACCTCTTCCTTTACCGTTGGGTGAGGTCATCAGAACGGACCTCTTAGGGTACCTGTCTCCTCGGACCAACCGATGTCAGGTGCCCCAGCGTCTCAGCCTGTGCTGACTCGCTGAAGTGAAAGTGAAAGAAAGTCACTTCATAACTCCATCCTTAGTATTCGGTTACTTTTCACACCCCCAATAAGTAGATAGTTTGTCTTTGATGTTAGATGGCGTTTTTCACGAAACATATAATTTATACGAAAATCCGTCTGATAATGTGATTGACCAATTCTCATTGATGAGTTATTTTCATTTAATTTCAACTTACTAGACTCTAAACACCCCGAAAAAGCAGTGGTATCAATCTCACGCAAGAAGGATTGTCAATTTTTCTTTTCGAGAAGACACTTCGGGTGATTCATGTAAAGTATCGTCTCTTTAACATTTCGATATAGAGTGGAACCACATAAGCAATTAATTAAAATGTAGATGGGACTTTAATGTGGCAAACGTACTTTAAGTATAGTCTTCTCCTAATCGTTATTTCTGACGTTACCTTTAGTAATACGGATGAAAGACAACGTTCTAGGTATTTCTTGAGACTGAAAAGGAACGGGATTTAATTTTTTGTTGTTGTTGTTGTATAAAAATTAAATTTTCTACTAAAATTCCAAATAAAGGTATCAACGGAAGGACTACTTTTGTCTTATTAAAAGGTCGGTCTACTTTACAGTATATAAGACTCTCAGTATGAATAGTCATATAAACAGATAGTTAAAAAATTTTAACAGAGTCGGTATTTGTTTCATCTAGTCTACATTGGTAAAAATGAACCCAAGTACTTTTATAGTACAATGACATAAAAATTAAAAGTAAACGTTAAAACAAAATAAAAGTTTATAAAGATTGAAATTTCAAGGAATTGTTTACATTGAGATGTCCCTATATACATATATATACACTTTCCCTTTCAGTAAGTCAGTGCAGGCTGAGAAACACTGGGGTGTCTGATATGTTTTTGGTATCTTAACAGGTCCGGTTTTATCACCTCACCCATCGGCAAGGGAAGAGGTCCCCTAGAAAGACTAGGTCCTTGACTTGACCCCAGGGGACGTAGCGACCACCTAAAAAATGGTTGACACGATAGCCCGTCCGGGTACATATATATGCCGACTAAGGAAAACAGTATGCCATCTTTGATTGTGTGTGACACTTCGTTGATATAACGTTATTTTTAATTGATTTTTGTTGTTTTTGTTTGTATTGGGAGATGTCGTCTTCTGTCGATTAATGCCCGATGGTGGATAAAAAGACACCGGGAGTTTCCATCCTTACGAAGAATGTGTAAATATACTAAACTTTTTTAGTTTTGCTCGTTAAAAAAAACACTATCCGTTTTTGGTATGTTTTAAGTTTAAAGAATAGGTGTTTACTTCAAAATAACTTGTGTCAGTACGAGGAAACAAATGTATCGTTAGTAGGGACGGAAGAACGATGTTTACCATTTCAGTTCATTCATCATCACCTTTGCTAACATACCGGACATTACAGATTTCATAAACAATAGATCGGAATTGTCTTTTGTCAAACGGGTAGGAACTAGATGTTATATAATTTTCCAAAGGTATAAAAGTTTGTATTTCAAACTTGGTTAAACTGTGGCTACCCCTCTCTTAAACCTGGAATAGATGTTCCGTACAGAGATGCGTTTCTCCATCGAGCTTGACCTTTCATCTGAAAGCATAGTTCCCTAAACCACTTATTTCTACCCTTCTTCACTACTCTAGTAATATAATTTTCACGAAATATTTAACGTACCCCTCAAACACTCTTAGGTTTGAACGATTGTTTAAATAGACACTTATAGATCTCTAACGACACGAACCGTTTTCTTAAGGAAGGGTTAAGTTTAGTTTAAACAAAAGAACAAACACCTAATTTGTAAATACTCGATGTAAATAACCTAGGACTTATCCCAAAAGTAAATGACTATGTTTATTAAACGACCGGTTCCCGAAGTAGACTAACTACGTACCAGGTGAAAGGAGTGTTAGGTTGAGAAGTCCAAATAATATAGGTGGACGGAAAAAGAACCGTAGGTTTTTGAAACTAGCAGAGTTTTTTCACTTCCGCGAGTCCTGTGTTCTTGTCAAAGTCTAAGTTTTTTCATTACTTCAAATATTTTGAGACTGGATTTTTTTCTGTCAGTCCACTATTAGTCCAGTGAGTCTAATAGAAAAAGTAATTTTTAGACTGAAAAAGACTATGTTAAATTCTGACCCGTAAACTACCTCGATGAAGAGAATCACTAAAGAGGTCGTTTTTTTTTTTTTTCCCTTTACCCATAAAAGAAAAAAGAGAAAGACTATATTTCTGAGTCGGGGTTTTTCGTACAGAGTCTTAACCCAACCAAAACGGTAAGTAAAGTCCCTTTTTATTCTGATTCGCACTTGTACCCACCTCCGAGTAGTACTCGTTTAACAGTCCCAGACTGTGGGACTTCATACGTCTGGCGAACCGAAGAATGAACCAGTTACTAATCCGACTAAATTTCCCTCTCGTTGTCACGTAAACTTATTATTATTGTCCCCGAGAAGAGACCCAGAGATCGGAAACCCTAGTAGTACGTCTAAAAGCGGACCGGTCAGAGGTGTTAAAGCACTCGGTTAAGGAGTTTCGTTCAGAGAGAGAGAGAGGAATGCACGTATACAAATATTTTCTGTGTTCTCGTAGGGTGAAAACCTAAAGGAAGTCTTTTTTTTCTCTTTTTAAAACCGAGTGTCAGAAATATTTGTCTAAGTGAATTTATACAGACACAAGTCTTAAGGACCTACTATGGAAAAGAAGTGAAAACTTCTGTTGCAAGATAAGAAAGAACCGAAGGTAGAAACGACAATAATAACAACGTTCATTTGGTAGTGGTAATAACACCAGGGCTATTTCTAAAAAAAAGAAGTCGCCTAAATTACTAATCGAAAGAGTAACAGAAATTAAACACGTTATACTAACCCCTACATAGAACTACTCCAAAAAGAAACACAAAGAAATCGTATCTTACAGAATTCGAAGAACTTAAACACGTAACGGTCAAAAGTAGTGAAACACTTATAGAGACTGTAATATAGATGTTTAAGACAAAGATTGGGTACAAGATGTATTTACAATCTCGTGAGTTGATACAGGGTACATAGAGAACGTAAGTTGAAACAAGAAGGATATTAATAATAAAAAAAGAAAGACACTAAAACAAACCGAGAAAAGTTAACTAGAAGTAGAATAGTAGGTTACTTGTGATTTAAAATCCATAAAATTACACCTCCAGATCTTATAGATAAAATTAAAACAATTATTTATAATAAAAAAGACGACACAGTGAAAAAATTCGACGAAATGAAACAATTACAACTTAACAATACCTTCTTTTACCTTTAGGTGAGGTCGTAAGAACGGACCCCTTAGAGTACCTGTCTTCTCGGAACCACCCGAAGTCAGGTACCCCAGCGTGTCTTAGTCTGTCCTGACTCACCATTTTTGAAAGTGAAAGTGTGAACTTTGATTACTTTACAACATATAGTTAATATGAAGTTCTTTTTTCACTTTAAAGATTTTTTTTTACTGGAGTAAATTAAAAAGAACCTAACTCGTCTGGTCTCCATACCGATTTAAAATACACATATTTAAAGATACATTTTTATTTATATATTATATACATATATCAAGAAGTTTCATTCTGGATAATTAACGATTCCTTGAGAAGTTTCTCTAATTTTCTTATACTCTGAAACCCGACATGGTAAAAATAAATAAAAAAAAATTAAAATAAAAATGAAATAAAATGAAATGTTATGACATAAGCAAAACGGTATGTAACTGTACTTAGGTGGTGCCCACATATGCTCGAGGGTAAGGACTTAGGGGGAGGGTGGAGGGTGGGGTATAGTAGAGAGACCTAGTAGGGGTACGTGGTCGGGGTTCGTAGGACATAGGACATAGCTTGTCTGACCGTGAAGCAAAGAATGTACTATCATATGTACAAAGTTACGGTAAGAGGGTTTAGTAGGGTGGGAGAGGGAGAGGGAGTCTCAGGTTTTCAGGTAAGAGATGTAGACACAGAGAAAACGACAGAACATATGTCCCAGTAGTAATGGTATTAAGATTTAAGACATATATACACAGTCATATGACATAACCACAAAAAGAAAGACCGAATGAAGTGAGATATATTAACCGAGCTCAAAGTAGGTAGAGTAATCTTGACTAAGTTTACATAAGAAAAATTACCGACTCATTATGAGGTAACACATATACATGGTGTCGAAAGAATAGGTAAGTAGACGACTACCTGTAGATCCAACAAAGGTACAGGACCGACAATATTTGTCACGACGTTACTTGTAACCCCATGTACACAGAGAAAGTTAAGACCAAAGGAGTCACACATACGGGTCGTCACCCTAACGACCCAGTATTCCGTCGAGATTTTAATTAATTAAATAAAATTAACCTCCGATTAATGAAATGTTATACCACCACCAAAACGGTATATCACTGTGCTTGGTCGATACCCATATGTACACAGGGGGTAGGACATGGTAAAAATTCTCAACGAAATTTTAGCAAAAAGTGACAACTTACCTATTATCCATTAGACGGTATGAAAAGAAGAGAGGAACTAACAGTCAATGTAAAATGATGAAGGTACGAACATTCATATATGTGTATAATTACATTTAAATTTAAATTTATATATACACACAGATATGTGTGTATACGTGTGTGTGTGTGTGTGTGTGTGTATATCGAGTCGTTCACATGTCTCTTTCTAAGTCCCACTTCTATTACGATATGAAGGAAAAATCCTCTACCTTACTAAACTCAGTCCTAACTTAGTCTCTAGATCCACCAGAGTTACAAGGAGACCAGAGGGAAAATCGGGTTGGGGGAGAAGTTCATGGTACGATGTCCGAAAACAAACTCTCGAACCAGGCGGAGATAGAGTTCAGGAAATTTCATACGCGACATCTCTTACACTTTACTAGACAGATAAAGAGACGGAGTCAAGTCAAGTCAAGTCAGTGAGTCAGTACAGGGTGAAAAACGCTGGGGTATTTAACGTCGTGCGGTCCGGAGCGACAGGTAGTGGTTGAGGGTCTCAAGTGAGTCTGAGTGCAGGTGGGTCAGCCACTACGGTGGGTCGGTAGAGTAGGAGACAGCAGGGGAAAAGGAGGACGGGGGTTAGGGAGGGTCGTAGTCTCAGAAAAGGTTACTCAGTTGAGAAGTGTACTCCATCGGTTTCATAACCTCAAAGTCGAAATCGTAGTCAGGAAGATTTCTTGTGGGTCCTGACTGGAGGAAACCTTACCGGAGTCTGTCCGTGTTTGAACCTGTTTCAAAGAACTCCCTTCTTCGACGTTTACAGACAACCTCCGTCTAGGGAGGGAGGTCGTCCTGAGAAAGGTCCCAGGGGACTCTAAAGTGTGACATAAGGGTCGGATCGAGGGTCGGACGACACATCGGTGTTGTGAAGGACCTCCAGTAAAACGAGGTTGACCGGTACCGTCGCACTCGTAGGTAGTCTTGGACGGGACCACCTAGAAAAGATTTATCTCAGTAAAACCTTCCTTTCGATACTGTTTGGATCTACCACATAAGTTTTCGTCTCTGTAACGAAACGACGATTTCCAGGTATCTCAGTTTCGATACCAAAAAGGTCATCAGCACATGCCTACACTCTCAACCTGATATTTTTCTCGACTCGCGACTTCTCAACTACGAAAACTTGCCACCACAACCTCTTCTGAGAACTCTCAAGGAACTTGTCGTTCCTCTAGGTTGGTCAGTTAAGATTTCCTTTATTTGGGACTTATACGTAACCTTCCTAACTACGACTTCGACTTCGAGGTTCGGAAACCGGTGGACTACACTGCTTGATTGAATAACCTTTACTGGGACTACGACGTTTTCTAACTCCCGTCCTTCTCTTTCCCTGGTGTCTCCTACTCTACCAACCTACCGTAGTGACTGAGTTACCTGTACTCAAACTCGTCCGAAAACCTCAACCACTACCTATCCCTTCGGATCGCACGACGGCAGGTACCCAAACGTTTCTCAGTCTTTCCTGACTCATTGACTTGTTGTTGCTGTTGTGGGTAGGGACCATTTCGGGTGTCAGTCGGAGTCTCGTGCAGGTGTTCCTTCTTGTGTCATCCCTCAGAGTCAAATGGACACTCCCGAGAAATATCCACTCGGTGAGACTTTAAAATGAAATATCTCAAGACAAAGATATTCATAGGATATCGACACCTGTCTACGTAAGATAGTAAAGAGTTACAGAGACATATAATTGGGGACAAAGAACGTGACCCTCACTACCAGGTAGACTGAGTCTTTACCTCGAGACTTCTAGACCTAAACTTAAAGGTGAGTACGTAAAGGGTCGTGGTCGCAGTTCACTTTATATTCTTTTCTGTAAAGAAAGACTCACAGCCAGAAAAGTAAACGTTAACGTAATTCACACACTGGAGGTAGGTCTTCCATGTTTTATTATCATGTTATCTTGTAATAAAGGTTTGGATGTTCAAAAGTAGAAAAAGGGTGTGTTAAAAATTGGAAACCAAAAAATTAAGTGTCACTGGATCAAAATCCAAACAAAAGCGAACATTGTTTAAGATAAACGCAGTGGGCGATGTAATGTCACTTTCTTAACACTCGAAGGCCCGTACTATAAGTGTCACGGACTTTATACTTTAGTGTCGCTCTTCGTCACAACACCTCGTGTCCGGGGTATGACCCTCTCTGAACTGCGGACGTGTACCTTATCGTCGAACATCTAGTAGGCTCACTTCAGTTCCAGTTTTCTTCGGATTCTGCCTATTTACTGTTCCAGTATCGGGTCCCTTGATATAAGTCATAGGACTCTATTTGGTACTACCCTGTCTTATATTTTTCTTACAAATACATACATCTCTGTAGTGAACCGACATATCGTCTTTAATTGTGGTGTGACCTTTAGTTGATGTGGGAATAAATTTTATACGGTTTCTTACGTTGTACACAGAAAGAGACTTGTTGTGTTGGGGAGTAAAGTAACTCATCTACCTCTTATGTCCGTGTCAAATTCCCCTTGCCAACTCAAACTTCCCTTCTCTTTACTCTTTCTACCACTTTCTATCCTCTCTCCGTTTAGTACTTTCATCAATTGCTGGTTCAATTATCCTTTCTTACCCTACCTCGTTTATTTCCACTCTATACTTCCCTATCCCACCACTGTCTACTCCCTGTGTGCCTCCGTCTTCCGACTGACACTCCTTCTCGTTAACTGTTTACCTCTACCTTCCTGATCGTACCACTCCCGTTTCTACTACATTTCCTTCCGCCAGTCTCCATTCTTGTCTTGTTTCCTCGCGATCCCACTCTCGGTTTTCAGTGGGGTCCCTGGTTCGATACCGTCCTCTTTCTCCTGTCCCTTCTGTCTCCTTTGCAAAAAACAGTACATCTCAACTGTCCTTCAAGTCAAGTCAAGTCAGCGAGTCAGCACAGACTGAGAAACGGTGGGTACTTAGTGTCGTGCGGTCCGGAGGGACAGGTAGTGGTTGAGGGCCTCAAGTGAGTCTGAGTGCAGGTAGCTCAGGCACTACGGTAGGTCGGTAGAGTAGGAGACAGCAGGGGAAGAGGAGGACGGGAGTTAGGGAGGGTCGTAGTCTCAGAAAAGGTTACTCAGTTGAGAAGGGTACTCCACCGGTTTCATGACCTCAAAGTCGAAGTCGTAGTAAGGAAGGTTTCTTTAGGGTACTGACTAGAGGAAGTCTTACCTGACCAACCTAGAGGAACGTCAGGTTCCCTGAGAGTTCTCAGAAGAGGTTGTGGTGTCAGGTTTTCGTAGTTAAGAAGTCGCGAGTCGGAAGAAGTGTCAGGTCGAGAGTGTAGGTATGTACTGGTGACCCTTTTGGTATCGGAACTGATC